>LCZG01000013.1:44784-75081 GCA_001483325.1 Huntiella savannae | reverse complement strand
GGGTGGACCCTAAGCGAGAATCATACCACTAGACCACAAGACCGGGTGTTTGTTGGATGACGATCCCGGAAACCGGACTATCTGCGGCTCCTCCGGACCCCGGCCGATTTCGGCGGGTCAGGAACATCATCTGTGATATGTAACGGATCCACAACAACCCGCGTAATTGGTGTAGTGGTAACATTAATCGTTGCCATCCGGTAATGATTCGATTAGCCCTGGGTTCGATTCCCAGATTACGCAAAGTTCCCAAATCACTTTTTGCCCTTGACCGTGATCTTTATGAAGACTGTCTCGGTAGGTCGAAGCGCTTCTACCCATACATAAGCGCACTGTTCCGAGTCTTGAAACAAAGATGACAGTGCCAGATTTGCCCGACATCGGGAGGCTCAATAACAGCCCATGTAATCGGGCCATTTAATGCACCTGCCACAGTGACCGCCTCCTTCCGTGATAACGATGTGACAATCCGGATGCTTCCTTGACAGGCGGGCGAGACCCCGCCAATCGAGTTTTTTTCTTTTATCCATTTGCTGGTTGGTCACCCAAACTAGCGTCGTAGACAGGAGCCGAAAGTAGACCAAAAGCATCTATAAACGCAAAAACCCTCGAACCCTCAAACACTTGTAAACACGCCCCACAAATTTTGCCAAATCTAGATTTCTGCCCTTGCCAGTATCGACGGCGACTATAAAAAGCCCAGTGACCCTTCGAATCCAAGATTTCCCCCGACGCTTCCCGCTGACGATATCTTTATCCCCACTTCTTTTCCCCCCATACCCTCGACAAAATGATGCGGCGTACTGCCTCTTCGCTCACGTCGCTTGCCCGCGCGGCGGCGCGCCCCTCGGTGGCCCGGATGGCCGTCCCCGCCCTCTCGCGCAGTTACGGCTATGTCGCACCTAACAAGGCGCCTTTGGACCCCTCCAAGACTCAGGTTGAGTTGACTACCAAGCCTTCGGCTCTGAAGGACCCCAAGGACCTTGTTTTCGGTCGCACTTTCACCGGTACGGTTACCAGATACATGTCGACTCATTGGACCTGATTCCCGACTAACATGACTCTGAACTCCAGATCACATGCTCACCGTTGAGTGGACTGAGGCCGACGGCTGGAAGACCCCCCAGATCACCCCCTACAAGAACCTCTCTTTGGACCCCGCCACCTGCGTCTTCCACTACGCTTTCGAGTGCTTCGAGGGCATGAAGGCCTACAAGTCTGACACTGGTGTCATCCGTCTGTTCCGTCCCGACAAGAACATGACCCGCTTCAACAAGTCGACCACCCGTATTGCCCTTCCCACCTTCGACCCCCAAGCCGGTATTGACCTGATCGCCAAGTTTGCCCAGCTTGAATCCCGCTTCATCCCCGCGCAAAAGGGGTACTCTCTGTACCTCCGCCCCACCATGATCGGTACCCAGGCCACCCTCGGGGTTGGTGCTCCCCGCTCCGCCCTCTTCTTCGTCATTGCCTCGCCCGTCGGCCCCTACTACCCCACTGGCTTCAAGGCTGTTTCCCTTGAGGCTACCGACTATGCTGTGCGCGCTTGGCCCGGTGGTGTCGGTGACAAGAAGCTTGGTGCCAACTATGCCCCTTGCATTGTCCCCCAGCTCGAGGCTGCGTCGCGCGGGTTCCAGCAGAACCTGTGGTTGTTCGGTGAGGAGGAGTACGTTACTGAGGTCGGTACCATGAACTTCTTCGCTGCTGTTGTCAACAAGCAGACCGGTAAGAAGGAGCTCCTGACGGCGCCGCTGGACGGCACTATTCTGGAGGGTGTCACTCGTGACTCGGTTCTGGCGCTGGCCCGTGAGAGACTTGTCCCTGAGGGCTGGGAGGTCGTTGAGCGTAAGTTCTCTATTAAGGAGCTTAAGGAGGCTGCCCAGGAGGGTAGACTGCTGGAGTGCTTCGGTTCTGGTACCGCTGCTATCGTTTCTCCCGTGAGACAGATCTCATGGAAGGGTGAGATGATCAAGTGCGGTCTGAAGGAGACTGAGGAGTCTGGCCCCATTGCCCAGAGAATGAAGGACTGGATCGAGGGTATCCAGTACGGCGAGGAGGAGCACAAGTGGTCGTACATTGCCAACTAAAGATAGACCAAGTTGGTTAGAGTTGAGTTGACCTGTACTTGTACTATATGTAATTGTTCACAATAATAGACTACATCACACAAAAAATAAAGCCGAGACATGTCAAAACACTAGTGATGTAAGGAAAACAAGGCTCGACGGAGCAATTTCAATTTGCGCCATCCCCATCTTAAACATCCGGCTGGCACGGACTCCTCACTTAGTCGGATCGGCCCGTCCCGAAAGATAGGCCAACAACCGACCAAGTCCCGGATATCTGGTCGTTTATAGTAATAGTAAATAGTAGGTGAAATGGGGCAAACAAAGCAAACAAAGAAAGGGTGGCAGCGGGGTGATTCAAAGCCATCGTATCGTTTACTCCTTCTCCTTGTGATCGGGGAAAGGATCAGGCAGGATACCCTCCTTCTCAAGACGTCTCCGGGCCTCCTCCAACGCCCACGTATCAAGCCTACAAAAACAGTTAGTACCCCACTCTCCTTACCCACAGCAACAAAAACTCACGATGTATCCGGCTGAAAAGCAATCGCAACAGTTAACAGTCCTAAAGACCCATACAAAATCCACATAAACGGCTCCCACCCCTCCTTCTCCGGCTTCTCGCCAGGCCGAATACCCCAAAGCCACCCGCCCGGCGCATCATAGTGGTCGCCATGGCCACTGCCGTGGTCACTAGCGTGTTCATGGGCATCGTGTCCCGCCGCGTGAGTGTGCGTACTGACGATATGGCCATGCTCGGGGGGCGCGGGGGTCGCGAGTCGGGTTGTAGATAGAGATAGCGGGCGACGAGCCGGGATGGACCGGGTGGCCGCCCGGAGAAGAGTGGGGCGGAAAAGAGGGCGCATTATCGGTGTTGTTGAGGGTGGTCGGGATGTTTCAATTGGAATGTATAAAAGAGCCGCCTATCGTAGTGCGGGAGTTCGGGCTCGTGGCAAACTGGCTTAATTTATCTTTTGATTGTCCCGCCAATGGAGAGCTCAATTGAGTTTCCAGAAGCCTTGAACGTTGGTGGGTAAATATCGGGAAAACATGCAACTGGATCAGGGTTAGGGTAAATAATGTCATGAACTTTCATTTCCCGATTGGGTCGCATGTAAACGGCCGCTCTATATGCTTGAGATCTAAAAACCTCCACCGGCCAAATCGTTCAAAATATCCCTCGTAACAACCGTCTTCTTAGCCGCCAACTTCCCACCCAAGCCTAATCTCCTAGGCCCCTCTTGGTCCCCTTCCGCCTTTGGCTTTCCGCGTAGGGTTGCAAAGTACTCCGTTACCTTACTATTCCCAACAAACTCCCGTTGCAGGACTTCAGCTACTGCCTTGTTCCGCTTGGGAGATGCCTTAGTTGGTGATTGTGCGGTGAGTTCCCACTGTGTCTCAACAACGGAGTCGAAAATATGACCTTCAAGACCGACATCAGCAGGGATATCGGCGAGCCATCCGCGCGAATCCATGAGTTTGACGAAGCGAGATACCATTTCGTCGGGACCTGAATCGCCAATTGTACCCTTGGAACCAACGACGAGTAGCTTAGTTTTGGCTCGAGTAATGGCGACGTTAATACGACGCCAATCTTTCAGAAGATCACCAATAGAATTCTGCTCGTTACTGCGCACAAGAGAGAGTACCACGACTTCCTTGTCTCTCCCCTGGAACCGATCGGCAGTGTACATCTCGATTCCCTCATGATGTCTTAAAGCCTTGTGCAACAACGCAAGTTGAGCACGGTAGTGAGTCATGACACCGATATCCTCAGGGCGAATTCCGACAGACAGTAAGCCTTCGATAAGTTGGGCGACAACTGTAACTTCACATTCATTGATGATGCGTGTTCCATTGTTAGTCTCCCGCGCACTTTCACCAAGCAGGTCTGTATTGAGGAAGCAAGCACGGGTTTCAGGCTTGATAGCCTCACGGAGCCAGCATGGAGATCCCGAGCATTGAGTTCCCTGAGTGTGAGCTGTAGGCCGAGTTGATGATACATGGTGCTTGGATAGAGCATCCAGGTCAGGTACATGTAGTTTAGCCGCCTTTAAAGCCTCCGTACCACATTTGAGTTGCCCTTTGTAGATAAGCTCATTACTTAGAGTCATGATATCCTCGCACATGCGATACTGATGTGCCAGGTTGACAACAGAGTCCGGGTGGTTATCAGACAACAACTTGAACAGCGAGACATCCAGACCTCCCGTCCGGGCCTTCTCGTTTTGTACCACGGGTGGTAGTTGATAGTGATCACCTACCAAGACAAAGGTTTCTGCCAACTGGATAGGTCCGAGACAAACAGGGAGTGTGATTTGTGAGGCCTCATCGACGATACAGTAGTCAAAAGTCCGCATACCGAATAACGCATGGTTAATTCCAAGACAGGTTGTGGCCACGATGGGAGACTTCATCCACGCTTTATCAATTTCCCCAAATGACTGAAATCCATCACATGATAACGTGACATTTTTGCTGTCTGCCACCGTATCATGGATTTTATTCCGGTTACCGACGCGGAATATGGGGATTTCATCATCCGTAAGCTTCATGAGAATATTGTCAACAGCAGAGTGCGTATATGAAGTCAGCAAGACGCTCTTTTTCTGTGCAACTAAGGCTCTGATGATCTGGGCGATGGTTGTCGTCTTTCCCGTGCCGGGCATACCCAGAACTAGCGCATAGTCTCTTGCACTCATGACCTTTGCGATTGCCGCCCGCTGGTCAACATTCATGTTTGCTCCGTGCTTAATTTCATACTGTGTTGGCTGGGTCTTGAACGTGGGTGCTCTCAAATCAACAACCAGCTCACGGACTTTACGAGCACCGTAGACTTTGTCATCCATGATCATAATGAGGTTGTTCCGAACGCGGGCCATTCCATTACCGAATTCATCCTTGTCAACCCGGTACTTGACAGGTTCAGGCTGAGTCATCCCAGTGGAATCGACAATTTTAACGCCTTCCGGAACAACCTCGTTGAGACCCGCAAATACCTGGTTATCTACAGCGTTGAAACCGGGCTGTCGGATACGTTGATTATGTAGTCGACGGTCCACAGCGACATGAATATAGTTGCGACCAATCTTTTGGACATAACCAATGGCCAAAGCAAAGTGACCCTCCTCATCTGACACTACAATTGGATCACCTTGTCCAATAGCAGACTCAGTAAACGAAAATCCCGCCGTGCCAGCTGCTTTACCAAGCCAGTAATGGAAACGTGAAAACCGTTGTTCAGGCTTCTCTTCCATGCGCTTGATCACACAATCTGAAAATGCCCTATGCAACTTTTCACGTTCAATACTCGTCATGCTCCAAATTTCTCGCTTAGCATGTTCGCCATGCTTCTCTTCCCATGTTAAGAGCTCATCCCACTTTTGAAAGAAACGTTCGTGAACTGAGGTCAACTGCCCCGTTATATCCGTGAATTCTTTGGGGTACCACGTTGTCTCAGGTGTGCCTTGTTCGGCTAACCTGTGGTAAATGGCACATTGTGTCTTTGCAAAGCAGCTGCGGCAGGTACTTTGGCTCTGTGCCATTGGCGGAAGTTCCCTCCGTAGGAGATATGTAGCCAGCTCATTGCGCTTCAACATGGTGTATACCATTTCATTACGTATGGCAGGGATAGCCTTGACCTGACTAGTCTCAGTATAGTAAAGCATACCGGTAAGAATATCGATGTCATAACGATCCGTAAGCAATAAGGTATACATTGCCGTCTGTACTCGATGATTTATACTTTCGTTCTTGCCTGTCTTGACTTCGAACGGTACTGTCAAGGTACGGAACCCGCTGTTCTTCTCGTGCATTGTAACTTGAACGGTAGCGTCAATGTTGCCTTTGAGGCCGTAGTTGGGTGACCACACGTGTTCCTCAACGTCCAGAAGTTTTGAAATGCACACATCTGCGGGGTTCCGGTTATGCATGGTCATGACTTTGGCGCCTTGCTTGGGCACCGGGGAAATATACTTATCTGACCACTCTCTAACCACTTTCAACTTCATCTGTAAGTCCTGCTTGACCATTTGTGGCTCTAATTGCACGGAAAACAGATCCTCGAGATGTAGGGCAATAATATGATCAGTCATCTGTGCCAAGAACTTGGGTGAAAAGTCCATCTTCATCAACGCTTCCTGGAAGATTTCGTGAAGCATTGTTCCATACACCATTGGCTGCGACGCCGCACCTGTCGCTCTGACTCTGTCCTGCATAACCGCTTTCCTTATACACGAAAAAGCATCGGACAGAGTCGTAGCAGACACCAAATGGTCAGGTTGAATGATGAAGAAATTCCGCTCCATATCAACAACACAGACGCCAGCTCGGTTAAACTGTCCCATGACATGGACCCAAACACCAACTTCGAGTTCAGGTTCCGCCCATGCATCCCGGAGGAGCACCGTGACTTCCCGATCTGCCCGCTCTAGTGTGACCACCTACCCCGTATTAGTCAGCTGGTGTAACGGCCATACTCACACAGGACGAGAACATACCTTTTGCGTCATAGAGCATCCGTCTACGACATAACTGCCATCTTCAACAGCTGTCACCTTCATGCGTTGCACAACACGTGCTTTTCCGGCTATAGGAGTCTATTCACATTGATCATTATTCATTAACATCACAAGTCCACATATGTAGGAGGTCCCAAAACACTGCGTCATGCCTTTAAGTACACTACAGCTGCCATGTCTTCTGTCTAGATATTGGCGGGTAGTAGCGTTCTTGTGGGGGTGGCTGTGGAACAGACGGCTGTTGAGGGGGCTTTCGAGGAGCAGGTTGCTGGGGCTGGTTAGGTCTATGAACAGACGCCACAGGAGGTTGCTGAGCAGCAGCTGGTTGACCACGCGATGCACCATAGGCCGGTTGATAGCCAGTGATAGACGTGACAGGTTGTTGCTGCCATTGCTGGTCCTGGTAGCCAGTACCGTGTCCATCATTTTGGTGATAGCCATATGCCTGCTGGTGGTATCCCGAGTCATCGTAGCCTTCCTGTTCATACGCTTGTTGGTCATATCCATCTTGTGCGAGCCCAGAATCCTGGTAGCCCTGACCATAAGCCTCCTGCTGCTGCTGATATGCCTCCCCACTGGTCCCCTCATAAGCTCCTCCACCACCACCAGCTCGCTTAATGTTCCGAGCACCACCAGGGAAAGTACCTACAGAATTGTCTGGACCTATCCCCGTGCCAGAGACCTGTTGCGAAGCTGAATTAAATTCCGCATCAAGATCAAGGCCCGAAAGGTCCCCCAAATCCCCAAACTCGTCCTCGTCAATAGACCCCAAGTCATCCTTTATCTCTGGCTTTCCATTTGATTGTACCGTAGTTGTCGATTCAGCTTCAGGTTGTTGTGTCGATTGATACAAAATGTCGAGTTCGTCTTCATCAAAGTCGTCGACACCGTAGTCTTCACTTCCAGTAGATATGTTAAGCTTGGAGAGACCAGATGGCACAGTCGGAGAGCCAGAAACAAGGGCCGGTTGTTTTTCGGACACTGTATTAAACGCACTCACTGCTGCAGGTGCCGATGTGTGTCGCTGTAATGATGGCTGGCCTTGAAGCCTTGCCGGAATAGCATTTAGTACTTGTGCTGACTGCGCCATCTTCGGGACGGCTTGGGAGTTGAATGGCTCGTCCGCCAAGCCAACGAGAAGAGAATCATCCAAATCATCATCAAACATGTCTTCATCCAAATCAGCAAACTCGTCCATATTGACCGCAGAGTTTGTTTGGCTGACTGGTGGTGGCGTTTGAACCGCTCGCGTTTTTGGTGGAGGTGCAGGTTTTGATGATGCAACCTGTATTGGTGCTGGCACTGTTGCTACTTTGACAGGTTTTTCGTTTTCCCGGCCAAGGCGTTCGTCGACGTCTCCCTCAGTTCTATCGGGTATGTTCTTATGTGCCATTTTCACGGCAAATCCCGTTGTCGTCTCACTCTTGCTTCGAGAGAACCCGCTACGGGGTGCCGGTGAAGCCGCTTTAGCAACACTATCGCTCTGCGCTGGTGTCGAAAGGAGAGGGCTGTTATGCGCATTCTTCAAAAACACATCAAGTAAAGAGCTGGAATTATCAACTGAATTCTCCTCTAGCTTGCAAAGACTCGCCCGAGTAGACTCCACCACCCTGCGGCGCTTGATACCTGATGACTTGGCAAGAGTACGCCGCAAATTCTGGTCTGACTTTTGACCAATCCTCCCAGTTTCGCGCTCCGGTTGTGGGGATGAAGAAATCAACAGTTCTGATATAGGTCGCGCAGTGTCACCACCACCAAGAGCATCGCCATGTAATGCGTAACGGTCCCAGAGTTCGAGAGTAGGGTCTACCTGTCCCTTAGACGCGGCAGCCAGCTTGCGAAAGGTGGCAGACTCACCCGCTCTTCTATTTGCATAGGGTGATTGAGTGGGTGATGAAGAGGCCGCTCGTTTAAGGTTTCGCAATGGAGTAGCTTGGGTTCCTGAACGTTCTAGACTGGCGAGATCTGTGTTCCATGAAATGCGATCTTGAGGACTGGGTTCCTCGTCAATGTCGATTAAAGCTCGGCGGGTTCCTGCCCATCGAGAGGGGGTCTCAGGTTTAACTTTTGGAAGTGCGGAGTCGGACGGGTCGTCGGATTCTGGGTCGTTATCGCCATTAGGTTTTGGTTTGAGTTGGTTGATTTTGCTGAGAGTGACTTCGGATACGTTCATGTGGCGAATAGAATTCGGTGTGCTCAACGAGCGTTGGACAGGGCCTCGAGTCTACCCATGACACAACAAAGTTAGCACTAGTCCTCAAACAATCTCCAAAATAAACCTAGAACTTACCCGAGGCGCAAGGCCATTAGACCCGGGTCTGGACGGAGTCGCCGGCATTTTGGGCGGCTACTCGAGTATATCGAACAACTGAGTCGCCAAAAACAAAAAGCATGTGCAGGTCAAGTAGGTTCACACCAGGCAAGAAAGCTTTCACGGAGAGTTGAGCGAGACTGGCAAAAGCAAAGATGAAAAGACTGCCAGAGGATTTAAGCAGGATTAAGTGGTTTTTGGAGGCGTAATAGTAGAAACAAGAAATGCAGATAACAAAAACGGTAATGGAATGAGTTCTATGTGGTGCAGTGGGTAATCATCAATCATATGAGGATATCAAAGGAATGTCGAGATGGGGTCTAATCGAGAGCAGACCCCATACATGTAGATGTAGAAAAATAAATCAAGTTAGACCAATCGGGTCTGTAAGAAAGTGTTTGAGAAACGAATAACTATCTTGGCACGTCTAATTCTATGGAGGCTGCTACATCAATGTCGTTGTCATTGAGGCGCCCCACAGGCAACAACTGGATCGAGTCTTCGTATGTTTACCTTGACCTAGCAATTACCCAAAAGCAGCAAAAACTATTAATTCCACTTTGCGCGTCCCGGCGGAAACCCTGGAAATGCGCGTTGAAGTGCCGGACCCTGATGAAACCCTGCTCTTCTTATTGGGCCATCCAGGTTCACGCCACAAGGGCGGGCATGAGCGCCACAAACGGGCGGAACAGTGACGTCGTGTGTGGCACCCGGGGAAGCTTGGGCCCCACGGTTAATGGTCTGGCGACGAGTTTCCTGGATTTGGAACTGATGAGGATAATCCATTAAACGAATGTTTCTGTTTATTAGTTGATCGATTAACTTTGGTTACACCTACAATATGCCACAATCAACAGACGGCTGGGGTTCTGACCCATCTCAAGAGGCTCCTCGGAGTATAACACCGGATCTGGTCGCCGACATCCTCGGCCCCGCTGTCGATCCTCCATTTTATGTGCGCCTCATTGGCCTTTCTCCTGCTAGACGTTTATCCAACATTACTGCTCTTCTCCAGCGCTCTCAAGAAGCTCTGGTTGACCGGCCATTAACCACTACCGAGCTCTCCGCTCTTGCCCAGGGCGCTGCCTCTGAAAACAACGACAATGCCCTCGTGCACCTTGCCGTGACATTCTCCGCGCTTTTCTTGACGGTTCGTGGTCGTCATAAGATGTCCTTCCCCTTCTATAAGCCCAAAGATATGAAAATGTTTAAAGCTTTCCCTTCCCCCACCATGCCCTTTTTGCGTGGAGTCCCAGCCAGCCGTGCTTGGCACGTTGCTCGGTTTGGCGCCTACTTCACTGGTATCACGCTCACCCTCGGGATGTTCCTCAACAGTATCGTGACACGGAACCACATTGTTGAGAAAGCGATAGACCCGCGACTCCGTGATTACCTTCGGGAAACGATGCTCGACCCCGCCAATCAAGCCATCATCACTGCGCTCCAAAAAGAGCGCAATATCCAACCCATCGAGTTTCGCCGTCCCGATGACCCTGTCGTTCTCCGTGCCCGCGAAATCCGCCGGAACCGCTTCTACGAAAAGGTCGAGCGTAACATGACCCCCGCAGAGCGTGAGAAGATTGAAGAGAAGCGCAAGAAGCTTGAGGCGGCTGAGACCCAATGGCGCGAGCAGGTTGCGGCGGCGGATATGCGCCGCAAGACCCCCGTGAGCTCGCCTGACTCTGTCTGGGAACAGCGTCGTAATGGTAGCGCCCCAGAGGTTCCGCAAAACCCTGTGTCCCGGGTCGATGACGACGAAGATCCGTTTGCTGTGGATGACGATGATGAGGATGATATGTCCCCTGTGCCCGCACATATCAGACGGCTGGAACAGCAGGAGGCTCGGAAGAGAGAGGCGGCGAGAAGACAACCACGAGGTGAGGGTGAAGCTTCGGCATGGGAACGGTTGAGAGCCAGTGCTATGAATGCAGACAACCAAACTGCGCAGCACTCTGGTCTGACTCGGGCTACCTCGCAGCCCGTAGAACCTCCCGCTTCGGAGTGGGGATCTGGTGGATCCGATAAAGCACAAGCACAGCGGGAGTTTGACGCCATGTTAGAATCAGAGAGACAGTCTAGATCCAGTGACAGCAAGTGGAATTAGGCACTTTGTCCACTATGTATTATACACACAACAGCATTCTCATTTCATGTAAACTATAACAATATCATACAATAAAAAAGATACTCACATTGTAACTACTTCCAATATTCAAACCGCTTTCACTGGGTCAGCCCAAGTACACCGAAGCCGGTTCTAAAAGCCGGCAACCTCCGTCCCGATTCCCTTCTGTTTAGCTAGTTTGATTAAGTGCATTCCTGCTGCCAAGTCCATAGCACCCATTCCGACGCTCTTATAAATAACATTTCCTTTGTAAAGCCACTTGTTCATGGCTGATTCCTTTGTTTCGGTTTCTGTGCCACTACGAAGATGTAAGAGAGCGACGGCCAGCTCTGTCATTGAGTTTGAACGACTACTCGTTGGGGCTAGAGTCTCACAGGTAGAGTCCACTTCTTGGCAGCCAAAGTCGGTGTCAATGCATTCCTCGTCAGCGGCAGCCTGTTCGGCTTCATCCATCTTCCGAAGCATGATCAGTTCGCCAATTCTGTAGTTCATGTTAATTGAGGCTTTCCACAATGTTTGAAGCTTGAGACTTACTCAACCATCTGGGTTTCTTCCACCTGGGCAGATATCACCTCACCGGCTTCTTTAGCTACGCCTTTGACAGTGTCGACCACAATCACAGTACCTTCAGTCGCATGTTTGTGAAAATGGACGGCACATTTCTTGTCGTTGCGACCAAGGGCTTGGTCAATCAGCTGGTCAGGCAACTCCCGCATGTGAGGCTGATAACTCCCCACTGCGATGATCAAACGGCCTTTTCTTCGACCCGTATGCGAAGTCAAAATATCATGGTCGAAAAGGTTCTTGGTAGACGGTGTGCAGCAGATGATAACATCAGACTCACGAAGGTAATTTCTGATGAGTCTTGGGTATTCTTGATAGTGCTCACCAATCATCTCAAACTTTGTGGTGGCCCAGCCCTCACGTTCTCTCACGTCGGGGCTCATTAAATAGAACTTCTCAATCATTGCCAATGCACTCGGCGACACTGATCGGCTAACAAAATAAACCTTGTGGATTTCGGCGCCGCGCAACATCAGAGCCAGTCGCACATGCCAATAGGCCTGGATGCCAGCCCCAAAAACCGTAATTATACGAACATTTTTACGACGACTGAAGAGGATACTCGAAGCAAGAGCTGTTCGGAAGCCTGTCAGAGTACCACAATGAAGGAACCCAATAGCTTCGCCAGTAGGTTTAAATAGAGTGAGAGCTCCCGTGGGCCGAATTGGAGGCGGCACGGGGCCGGTTGGCTTGGGAGCGTCGGCTCTAGGGGCGGAAAGTGTTACGACTGCGTGTGTAGTTAGTACCACGGGGTTGATACAGAGTAGGACGGTAGTACAAGGTCTCACCTTTGATTCCCATGCCATCAGGGCCTTTTGAGGGCATGTATAGGGTGGTTGCACCCGTAGCGGTCGAATAGGTGGAAGACCTGTGGGGCGTCTGAAATAGGGCATCATCTCCTTCGTGTGTATCCTTTGAGAACTC
This sequence comes from Huntiella savannae, assembly GCA_001483325.1. Lineage (NCBI taxonomy): Eukaryota > Fungi > Ascomycota > Sordariomycetes > Microascales > Ceratocystidaceae > Huntiella > Huntiella savannae. The sequence goes on along the minus strand of LCZG01000013.1, from coordinate 62,574 downwards.
ATAAAGGGCTTTAGCCAAGGCCTCTTGGTATGAGACCAGTTCGTCGCGGGATAGTCCTTCAAGGAGGGTAGAGACTTGATTATCACTTAGGGTGATCATAATGAAGGAGGTTTGTTTTGAAGATGATAGGTATAATATTCTATTGTTTCCATGGTTAGTCTGACTTTCTATATACCCGGCCCGGGCGACGATGTCGGAATCTATCGGCATATAGCCGTCGTAGGATGCTTGCAATGGCATGTCATGTGAAGGCTCCAAACGCCGAAGTCGGTTCATGTTGCGGTAATGATATATGGACTTACATTAGGAATTAATAGGATATTGATGTACTAGAGCCATCAGTAGATATGTTTAATAGAGGAACATTGTTGAATAATGTGTTTCATGGTCATGCTATGACGTAGTTCTTATCGTCTCAATCGTTATATTTAAATGTAAACTATGGCAGCCGGTAGGGTTAAAATCAAGTAAGGGTTAACACTCCTTGGCCATGACTTATGACTATCACTTGCATAAAACCCAAAACATAACATGAAACGTCTAATGCCTGATGAAGGATACGGACTTCCAATATCATAGCACAACTTTTCTGTTTCGAAACCGTCGGTTTACCGGGCTGATACACCGTGTCCATGGAAAGCCGTCAATGTTTCGACTTTTCTGCGGAAAGCGGGAGACACAGGCCTAGCATACATCGAAGTAGCCTCCACTGCAAATCCCCTTAATATTGCTGTCGATCGTATTGACTGTAGCAAACAAAGTTGAGAAAAAAGTCACAGCCTGTTGGGTTGGGTGTAAGTCGGAAGTTTATTGATGGTGGGGTGAAAGAGAACTTTTCTTAGATACTTGGCCATGACACCCATAGGCAGCCGTTTATTCTTTGTGTAGCCACAATCCTCACGTTTAGCTCGGTTGTCACTCGTATGTACTGAGGCCTCATATTCACCGACAAGATACATTCAACCAATCATACTCAAGTCTCCATCTTTGTGCCATCTTGCCAGATTTGAATCGTTCTCGACCAATGCTCCCAAAAACTCTTGATGCAACAGAAGCCCAGGCCTGTTCCAGGTACCTGCCGTTTTAGAACCCCCCGGTCAAGCGAAGAAGGCAAGCCCCACGATGACAAGTCCTTATTATTGCTGCTTACGGCTACTGTTTGCCGCTCTTGCACGCAATGGTATAGCTTTTTCGTCTGTTGACTTTGCGGTCACAGGGTAGGTAGGGACCACGTCATGAACCTCCTGCGGCTACTGAAACCGAATGACTTCTTCTTTCTCCTCATCTGTTGGACGTGATTTGGCAAACTTGCTTCTTTATAAATTGTTAATCCTGTGTGAATTCTCATTTTCAACTTTTTTTTTTCGCTTCTCTCTATCCATCCATCCCTTTTGACGAAATCCAAATTCGCTGCTTGACGCAACGCTGGTACCGCATTCCATTGACCGCGATAGCTCACACTCCACTGTACTTTACCAGGTCTTTGTCCCTTTGAGCTGCGCCCACCCTCTCCACTAAGAACACAGCCGACCCCGTCAGCGTGCAGCGTACATACAAATCTGTTCCTGGAATTTTCTTCCTTTGCATATTCGCGGTTTTCTCACGACCACGAATCTTTTTATTGGACTTGATTCCAGCACTCTTGCCATTGGAATCTTTAGTTTTGTTTATTTCATCCGCAATTTGACGACTTCACGATCATCCGCTTTTGACACCCTGCTTGCCCGTCAATTGCACGAACCACCGACTCTCGCTTGTCTGTTCTTTTCCGTACATTGCGAAACAAAACTTGCCGCTTGTTATTTTTTGAAATTCCAAGTGAACACTTTGCGACGACTACACAGCTCTGAGAGCTCACGAAGACCCACGACTACGACTTGACGTCCCTAATATACCAACTTTTTTCACATAAACCACTTTCAAATCGCCAAAATGGGTATCAAGGATGAGCTTATGACCCGGAATTTCAGTACGTCGGACCCTGATCAGCATAAATCTGCGTAGCAGCGACCGCGGTGGCCTTGTCGGCCCGGGGCGTTCGGTGTAGCTATTGTCCTCCGGTCACAGCTACCGGTGTACATAATGCGCAAGCAGGATATTTGTAAATTCAATTATTACGAAGACATACTAACGGATTCGTCTCCAGGTATCTACGGACAATGGTACATTTTCACTACGGATACGGGGAGTTGTCAGATATCGGGATGCTCAGCTTGTGTCTCTCACGTTGCACAATCAGAGCCCCGGTCGTGTGGCGACCCACCATGACAACGATAACGACTAACACTAGACTTGATAGGTTCGGGATTCTGTCAATGATCATCTCCATAGCGACTGGTATTGCTGCAATCTTCAGTTTCAACGTCGTCCGCATCATTTTTGCTGCTTTGGCCATGTATGTCGTCTTGTCTGATGATAAAGGGTTGACAACGCTAACGTACAATATAGTGCTTCGTCCTTCATCATCCTTTTCATTGAGGTGCCTCTTTTGCTCCGTATCTGCCCCACCTCGTCGACTTTCGATGGTTACGTCCGTATGATTTCTACCAACTGGACCCGTGCCGGTGCCTATGCTGTCATGGGTACTCTGCAGTGGATTTCCTTGGTTAGCGGTGCTAGCAGTCTGGTGGCTGCTGCCGTCTTCCTCACCATTACTGCTATTTGCTATGCTCTGGCTGCTGTCAAGAACCAGGAATTTGTGGGTAGCAAGACTTTGGGTGGCGCGGGTGTTGCCCAGATGATTGTTTAAGACGCTGGTACACAGTTGTTCACAGCTGGTTGTATCCTTGACTCTTTACTGAGACGCCGAGTAGAGCAGTATCAAAGCTACTCTACTCATTCACCCTGTTTCCCTTGCCTGATATCCCATTTCCCAACATTCATCACACATGAATAATGTATGCCTTGATTTTCTCGGACGGTCTCGTTTTGGTTTGCTTGTTTTGTTATTTAGATGGTTTTCTGGTGTTGATAGATTCGGATAGTCGGTGGCAATATATCCGGCATTAACATGGATTTGTTTCGCTTGTTCCCATACTTCAGGTTGAGCCGTCCCACGTGATCTCCGGTGCTTCCTTCCGAATGCGAAGCTGAAGAATATTTAAATGCCGTTCCGAAAACGAGGTTAGGTGCAATGACAGCTGTGGTGGCGTACATAGGTGATGCAGAAATCTGGGGCCTATGAATTACATGACGACAGGTCAAGTGATCATAGAGTTCGTATTGAGGTATCTTGAAAATGTTGGGAATAAGCTAGAGCTGCGTCACGGTTTTTACTAATTGTACAGGCATCTTGAAGTTCAAAGCGATAAGATGTTTTGAAGATCATCTAGGCTCAAGGAGGGGAGTGCGGGGTGATTTATTTGTTTACTATTGCGTAAGATTGTTGCTAGATCGTTAGATGCGGGGAACATAAGCTAGACCCAGTATCTAAAACATGAAATTTCAAGATTCCTGCGTCGCATAATATAGAACACAACAGTCCAATAGCGAGATCTTTAAATCGATGACCCCTCCATGGTCCCTGAGTGGTTAACTGTACCCCGAAATCAAAATTGAGCTACACAAGAGTATCCGGTACCTGGAGATCGACCATGGATTACACAGAACTAAAAGTATCTAGTACCAGCTAGATATAGGGCTTGAGACAAACGCTACTTGCACCTCCATCGGCAATTGTTCTTTTCAGGATTCCAGAATGAGGCTATGATGGCCGTACTGGCGCATATCGATATAGGGCCTATTGGGGTTCAGCCACTGTACATATGTTTTAGATTTAGATTTTGTTAACATATAAAAGGATCGATTAGGACGTCTAAGTTTTGTTTCATTTGTTGTCTAACATTGTCATTGTGAAGTTTCATTTCCATGGACTACGACAATATACCTTTTGCCTACTGTAAGTTGCCTTCCAATTCCCCAATGCTTGTAGACGGAGTTGATTCTGTTGCACTTGCCTGATGTGGATGTCTTCACACGACTGCCTTGGCTAAGCTTTGTATATTGGGGGCTCCATCAGAGTAAATTCGCGCAACTATAAAATAGAAACTAACCCATACAACACCTTCTCTAACAAGATATACAGTGTACCTACCAATATTCATTTATACGCTATAATGAATCTGTGATTCCTCAGAGTCTATCAAACTTCTTGGTATCAAAAGCCCCACGAGGCCTTGGTAAGAATCAATCATATTAGCACCCCCACCTCGCCTTATTGTCACCCACCATCCCTAGCAACAATTCAGCCGTTCCGCCCGTAAGTATTGGAGGAACGAATGGGTCTGGTCTAGTTCGACAACAATGGATTTCCCCATCCGAGCACGGGTTATCTCGACTATCTTGATATCTTTGACCCACTACCCGTCGCATGGTGTTAAGGGATTATGTCGTTGGTTGATTGCTGATACGAGCATTGCAATTGGCTAGCGAATGATCCCTTGGGCTTTGATTTTGTCCAGTTTGGATTTGGGGGGACCGGTCTATGTGTGCATGCCATGTTGCCGGTGTTGTGCATTACACGTCGCTAGTGATCGTTGATTACTACTGGTGACAGGCCAAAGAACCATATGGTCGTGCCATCATTGCGACTGTAAGGAGCCCAACATGGCGACATACTGATGGTCCAAAAGTTCAATACCATCCGTTGCTACGGCTGTAGTAACACTAGAAGTTGCTCACCGCTTTCCTCCCGGGGTATAATCCGTGGCATAGAGCCGGTTTTCTAGTACCCCAAGTTGCACTGATAACAGAATCCGAGGGGATTAATGGAAAGGCACCATCCGTAGCTGGAATTTAGATGCCGAAAAGTCGCCCTATTCCCTGCGGTGTGGTGCCATGCATTAACTCGAAGGAACCCCTCGATCCCCTGACTTATACCTTCGTTGAGCTCCTATTACCCACCTGAAAGTTAACGCTAACAAGCTCACCAAGTGCCTGCACAGAAACTCGCATCCTATTAAAGCTTGGGCGCAACACCTGCCAGCTTGACTTATCGTCCTTTATCGGGACACATAAATTCCACGCCGCCTTATGTCTTGAGCGTTGCGCTTTCTTGCGTCGTTGATTTATCACTGCCTGGTTTACATACCTCGCATTATTTGCATCCCTTGTTTGGGTATACATGTTTTCTATCGGTAGCTGAAGCTTCAATCGATTTCGATAACTCACCATCATGAGCGCCCCGATGGTCCCGCCCCGGCCTTCGAGGTCTCCTGCCAAGGAGGCCCCTAAAGTGCCGCCTCGCCCTGCTCGCAAGAGCCGTGACGTTTCTCCCGACCCCCGCTTCGCCAAGTCGCCTCTTAAAGATGTCCTTCTCAAGCCCTCGACAAAACTCGATGCCGTACAACTCGACCCCCAGACATCTACTTCTTTGGCCCTTCCTAATGTCGATCCTTCCCGTCCTGCTATGAGCGCTCGTATGCCTAGTGAAGTTGGTGACGAGGGCCAAGAGTATGAAGTTGCTGAGGAAATCGAACAAGTGCACCAGAAGGAGGAAGAAGCCGTGGCGCAGAAGCTTGAAGAGGAGCAATCGGAGCTTGCTAAGCCGATTTTGGTCAAGACTTCCCTTATTGGTGGTGATGTTGAGATGCATGCGCCTCGCCCGTCTTTGCCCCAGTCGCTCTCTGCTGTTAAGAACACTACCTCTGAGTCTGCGCTTGAATTTGGCATTGGCGCAAGTGGCGTTGCTAGCAAGGCCGAGTCTATCATTACTGATGATTCTACTACGAGTGATGCGATTCGTCATGTCCCCATGATCCCAGATGCCGGATATGTTCAGGCTCCTGATAACTTTAACCTCTCTCGCCCAGCTACCAGAGAGGCTATTTCCAATGGGTTCGTCCCTGGTAGTTATGGCCTTCACAGCCTTGGCGCACACAGAAAGGATAAGCTTGACAATGAATACTATGACAAGCACCCTGAGATTTTACAGGAGGAGCAGAAGCGGGCGGTCTACCAGCCGCGCCAGGTTGACTTTGCTCGCTCGAGCGAGTATCTTAACAACCTGGTTAACACTGGTGACGAAGAAGGAGTTGGTAAGTGGAGTTATCACGCACAAATCAAACGGCCTGAACTTTTACTAACCTATTTACAGATACCACTACTTGTGGTCCTAGTGAAGACCTGGCTCACGAAGTCCAGGAAGAATTTGCCCGTCATTCGCCCGAACAGTCTCGTGCACAGTCTCGCGCACAATCCCCCGGTAATGGTCGCAATCCGCGGATCTCAGTTGTGGGCAATGATGAAATCCACGTTGATCAGAACTCTTCTCCTCTTGCTGATAACGGCTACTTTGAGGTCCCCATTCTGGCTTCCGATGAGGTCGCCAAGCGTTCTGGTTCTGCTATGACACCCGCCGTTGAGGTTCAACCCAGAGAGGCCAAGAGCGATAACTCGAGCAAGTCTAACAGCCGCCCCATGAGTATCGCTAGTCCTCCTCCGACTCTAGAAGTCACCCAGGAGAAGGAGTACGAGCCACTTGCCTTCGTTGAGAAGGGTCCCAAGACGGAGGATACTACTGAGAAGAACAACCGTCACACACACAAGTTCCCCAGCAAAGATATTTGGGAGGAGGCCCCGCCTTCTGTACTCGAGGCTACTCGCATTGAAGAGACAGATTCTGTCAAGGATGTTGAAGAGAAGGTTGAAGAGATTCACGTCGCCGATGCCGATACCACTGAATACCAGGAAATCCCAGACAAGCATTTCCGTCCTAGTAACACGGTCGACCCAGATGCGCCGGTGAACCCCGCACTCGCCTTTGCACTCAAGCAAGAGAAGCTTGCCGAAGAGGAAAACCGCTCTCGTTCGCGCGGTCATGGCCAGGACTTTATCCCTCGTGGCCAGGGTATGAAGTCTACTCCTGCCGTTACTCCCCCGGCGGCTGAAACTTTCCGCCCACAAGCTTCGTCGCGTTTCCCAAGCCGTGACGTTTGGGAAGATGCGCCTGATAGCTCGATGAGCGAGGCTGTTATCCGCCCGGATGTAGCTGAGAAGCCCAAGGTTGAAGATACTAGACCTCCGCTGGTTGGGCGCGACTCGGCTAAATTGCCTCCTAAGGAGTTGGCTATCCGGGATTCATTGCCAGACAAGAGCACGCCATCCAGGCCTTCTTCTGTTAAGCCTCTAGTTCCAGAAAGACCTAAGCCTAAGCCTAAGCCTCCGATTCCTGCTCGCCCCGTGGGTGGAAAGATCGCTGCTCTTCAGGCTGGCTTCATGTCTGATTTGAACCGCAGATTACAGTTAGGTCCTCAGGCGCCTAAGAAGGAAGAACCTGCACCGCCAATCCAGCCTAAGCCCGCTAGTGATGATGAGCCAGCCCCGGCGCCTGTTAAGGAGAAGTCGTCGCTGAGTGATGCGCGCAAGGGAAGAGCCCGCGGCCCACAGAGAAGAACGCCCGCTAAGGTTGTGGCGGCTAAGGAGGAGGCCAAGGAGGAGATCCATGTGCCTTCTTTTGGAATCTCTGGTGTTCAACTTTTCTGGGCGTTGGATAACGCTGGAGTCATGGGCTTTGACGGGACCCTTGATGTTAAAAAGGATAAGGTTGTGGAAGAGAAGACTAAGGAGGCCGAGGAGGAGAAGGTTGGAGAAGTCAAGGAAGAACCAAAACTGACGGATGTTTCTGTCGTTGAACCTATCACTGTCTCCGAAGAAAAGCCTCTCGTTACGGAAGTCGCTGATGTTGCTAGCAAGGAAGCGCCTGTTATTGCAGATAAGGAGGTTGCCGAAGAGGCCCCAGTTAAGGAAGAGGTCACACCTGAGGTGGCTACAGAGGAGGTTCCGGAGATTGCTAAGGTTGAGGCTGTTCCTGAACCTGAAGTCGCCGAGACCACTGAAACTGCTGAGGTTACCAAAGAGGCTGATTCCACCCCCGTCGCAACATCAACAGCCGAGCCTGTGTCAGAAGAGACGGAAGTTAAATCTGAGGTATCTCCTAAACTCGACACCGTGGTCCAGCCTGTCCCTAATGTTGATAGCGAAGTCCTCTCAGAAGCCGCCAGCTCTACAAAGTTAATTGAAGCTACCGATGATCTCCTGCCTACGAGCTCAGATCTGGCCAAGGATGAGCCAGCGGGTTCCAAGAATGTTGGTGATTCTGTAGTGGATACCAATGCTGCTGAGAAGGTGGGGGCTTAGATTGGGCGAACATTTTGTGTATAGAGTCGATGAATGATGAAATTAAGCGTTATGGTTATGGTTTAATATTCTCGAGATAAATGTGTGTTTGTATGGATTTGTTTGAAGTAAATTTTGTTTGTTAGTTCCTATTTTCTGTGTTCATTGGTATCCGCTGTGTTGTTCCATGGTTTGGTCCGATAGTATATGACGTCATCGATGCATTTCCCCACGTGGGGCAGTGAACTATGAACACCCAAACCGCGGGTCGTGAATCCAACTGTCTGTTCCCAACTTGGCCCTGGGCTCGTCTTGATCGAGTAGTCCTCTGGGGAGAGTTCGTCGGTGTCCACTATTTTTCCAAACACAGTTATTACATGCCATGCTTCCATCACGTTACAAAGTCTCAATGATGCGACGGGCGGGGGTGTCTATGGCTGTATGGAACACAGTTTCTGGTCGCCATATTGTCACCAGAGTCTAGGTTAAGCATCCCCGATACAACCAGATGGTTGAAATGGACGTTGTTACTTTAGAGGGCTATCCACAATCATTCTTCATGATGATACCCATCACTGATAACTATTTTGAGGCAATCTCTGTCGCTATTGAACCGTTTACTCCTTCGTCTACCCAGAGCAGTGACAACGCAATCTACGGTCGATGCTTTGGATCTTCCCTAGAACTCCTTTGGTAGTTCAAGTCGCTTCTGCCTTCTCGCCATTCTTTGGTTATAATCCGCATAAAACCCACGGGTCCTTCCGAACTACCATCCTTCATTGAGAGACTCCACTTATATGGATTATGGAACATCGCGACACCATGAGAATACGACGCGATTAAACAAGACAGAAGAGCCACGACCATGGAGATGGCGAATATATCGCCTCAGCAAAATTTCAAAAAGAGCGTTACATGAACCTTTCTTCGACTACGTGGGACACCGGGAAGCAGGGGTCAAATCGGGTGGTTATCGATAATGCAATGAGCGGGATTAGAATTGGGGTGGCAGTTGGAGAACACCGGGTTCCGGTAACTTGATTTACGTGGCTATGGTGAATTGGGGGCCTATAGAGACTATTAATTGCTTACTGGACCGAGGTTTCGGGTCACCTTTAAAAAAAAAAAAAAACTAGTCATGTGATGTTATCATTGAAGGTAGCTCCCCAGAATTTAAACACATGTGAGTTTATGTTCAACCGCGGCTGCATGTTGGAGAGAGTGTAAGGGTTTGTGGGTATTGGGGATGTACATATAAAGAGACGTGCGACAAAACAATCACATCCGTGTCGAACACATTTTCTCTTATCACAATTATCTACAAAGTGAAAACATATAATACAATGGGTGGTAAGTTAGATGGCATGTATACTGTCATGCGACATCATATTGATACAAGTCAACAGCCACCGAAAGAGTAACGCAAATCTCGGGCCAACTGGCCAACAAGGCTAATCCCGGCGGTCGCGACCGTCTTCTCAGAAAGTCTCCCGACGATGTAAGTTTCCTGCATTCAGTTGCACTTAGATAACTCCTCTAACACCCTTTAGATTGTAGTCACAGCCGCCTGTCGCACCGCATTCACCAAGGGTGGCAAAGGCGCTCTCAAAGACACCCCAGCCGCCGACCTTCTCGCCAAGCTCCTCGCCCAGCTCCTCTCCCGCTCCTCGCTCAACCCCGCGCTAGTCGAGGACGTATGCGTTGGTACTGTTCTTGCCCCTGGTGGCGGTGCGACGGAGATGCGTGCGGCGGCGCTGCTGGCCGGGTTCCCTGAGACTACGGCTGTGCGCACGCTGAATAGACAGTGTTCATCGGGTCTCCAGGCTTGTGTGGATGTGGCGAATCAGATCCGCGCGGGAATGATTGAGGTGGGTATTGGTGCGGGTGTGGAGAGTATGTCGACTCAGTATGGACCTGCTGCTGTGTCGGAGTTCTCGGAGGAGTTGTCGTCTTGCAAGATGGCGGGCGAATGCAAAGTGCCCATGGGCAAGTTGAGTGAGAATATGGCCAAGGATTTGGGTATCACTAGAGCGAAGCAGGATGCTTTTGCGGCGGAGAGTTACCGTAAGGCTGCTGAGGCGCAAGATAAGGGTCTCTTTGACGAGGAGATTGCCCCGGTTACTGTGTCTGTTGAAGACCCTAAGACCGAGAAGACTGTGCAGGTTACTGTCACCAAGGATGACGGCATCCGGAGAGGTATCACGGTAGAAAGTCTTGGAAAGATCCGCGCCGCGTTCTCAAAGGATGGTTCCATTCACGCTGGCAACGCCTCACAAATCTCGGACGGTGCCGCTGCTGTGCTACTGATGAAGCGATCGACAGCCGAGAAGCTTGGTCAGCGCATTCTGGGCAAGTACGTGGCTGCATCAATCGTTGGTGTTGCGCCACTTCTTATGGGTCAGGGCCCGTGGAAGGCTATTCCGAAGGCTCTTGACTTGGCTGGCATCTCTAAGGATGATGTCGACATTTGGGAGATCAACGAGGCTTTCGCTAGTCAGTGCTTGTGGTGTGCGGAACAGTTGGATATTCCCCGAGAGAAGATTAACCCCAAAGGAGGTGCCATTGCGTTTGGTCACCCGTTGGGATGCACAGGTGCTAGACAGGTGAGCACATTGTTGTATGAGATGCGGCGGACGGGGAAGAAGGTGGGTGTTACGTCGATGTGCATTGGCACGGGTATGGGTATGGCGGCAGTTTGGGTTGCAGAATAAGAATATGTGTATGTTTGTCTGTATGTAGATTGCTTGTTGGGACTTGAGGTTTCAATTGACATGTGATAATGGATTTCGTTCAGGGTTATGTATTCACTTTGACATGTGATTGTGGGGCATTTCCCAACAAATGCGGCTTGCGACGTTATTGCATGTGTACCGGGCTACATGTGCATCTGGCTACGAAGGGTGTTTCTCTGTCTGTACATATATACGCATCCCACGACATGACATCCACCTCATCTCAACAGTTCTCACCAGAGGCCAAAGACCCACCATCCAGGCTCGAAAACACTGCGGGTCTAGCGGGCCCCACGATGCCCAAGATGTAAATAAATGACCTAAAACGGAAATATGGACATCACTGCGGTATTTCCATGACATTATGAGAATCACGTCACATGTTTCCAGTAGTGGCGATTTTCAACGAAATGGAATATATAAAGGAGTGGTGTGACTGCCTGGGTCGGTTACCGCATTGCATGGGAAATGTCAAGGTTAAGGTTGGAGATACCGATTACATAAGCGGGTGCTATTGAGGCGTTTAAGAACGACGTCATTTGGTGCTTTTGGTTCTTGGTATTTGGTCGTTTTTTTAACTTCTTTTTCGAGGGATATTGGGTTATGATGGAATTTATTGGGAAGATTGGAATTCGCGACTATGTCGATTTGGACCAGCCTAGTTTGTGGAGTAAGTAGGAAGAGTCGTTGTCGTGATGGTGGTCTAACAGATGGTTATAGTCTCGGCTGGTTCAATCATGTTCAACCCCGTTTTTTGGAAGTAAGTCTCACAGCCGTTCACCATCCTCATTCAAAACTAACAATCCTCTAGTATCGTTGCCCGTAGAGGTCAGTTTTACCGCTCAGTGCAGCCCATCACGACCCATCCTAACCCCATCTAGAATACCGCAAACGCACTCTAACCTCGATATTCGGCGGCAACGCCCAAAACGCCTGCTACTTCCTCGCCGCGACAATCTTCTCCCTCGGTCTCGTCCGCGACTTCCTTTATAAAACCGCCCTTGAAGACCAACCTACCCACCCTCTTCTAGATAGCGATACGGCCACGTATGTTGGGTACGGTCTGTTGGCGGTGGGGAATGTCTTGGTTTGTTCGTCGACGTGGGCGTTGGGAATAACGGGGACGTTTTTGGGAGATTATTTTGGCATTCTGATGGATAAGATGGTTACGGGGTTCCCGTTTAATGTTACTGAGGCGCCTATGTATTGGGGAAGTACCATGAGCTTTTTGGGCACGGCGTTGGTTTATGGGAAGCCGGCGGGAGTGGTTCTTACGGGGTGGGTTTATTTGGTTTATCTTGTGGCGTTGTCGTTTGAGAACCCTTTTACTCGCGGGATTTATGAGAAGAGAGAGCGGGAGAGAGCTAAGAAGGAGTAGATAGTTCCAGAGAGATGCATCTAGATTTAGATCTACTGGCGTTTATCACAGTGCCACTATTATTACAAGTTCATTATTACTCCCCTAGGCATACATACCGGCCGGGTCATCATCCTCCTCCTCACTATCCTCCACTACAATTTCCTTCTTCTTGGTGAAGTCGGCTCTGCACATGGGACAATTCCCCTTACTCTGCAACCAAGGTCCCACACACTCCAAATCGAACCGATGACTCTTATGGCACGGCAACTCCACCACAAGCGCATACTCATCATCCAAATGTCTCTCCGCACAAATCGCACAACACTCCTTCTCACCCAACCTCTTCCTCTCCACCCTATCAAGCGAATCCAAAAACTCCTGCGAAACACCCTTAATCTGCGTCCCCGGCTCCGCTACATCCCCCTCCAACTCCCGCACCAACTCCTCCAGTAACCCGCGGTTCTCAGCCGTTGGCGCCGTCAATGCAAGAGTGGACAGTTGGTCTTGCACGAGACGGTACAGAGACGCGAGAGCGGGAGGCGTTGGGATGGCGTGCGGGTTGCTGTGGGGGGTGGAGGAGAATGTGGGGGTGGCGGTGGCGGGGCCGGAGGTGGAGAGTTGGTCGAGGAGGGAGGTGAAGGTGGACATGTCGGGGCGGCGGGTGGCCGGCTTGGTGGGGGGCTGGATGTTGTGTTCGACTTTGGGGGGTTAGCTTGTGCGTTGGCGGGGATCAAGTGGTATGTACATACTTTCGTATTGGGATGCCATTTTGAATGGATTTGTGGAGATTCGAGTGGTGGTTTGTAAGTTGAATAGTAATGTCGGAGAAATTGAAATCGCGATCTTGCAAATCAATGGAGTTAGCGGAAACTGTACCTTTTCGCCTTGGCCTGTTTTCACATGCACAATAACGTCACCCAGCTGCTGTCTGAAATCACCCCGCTACTATCTTATCTCCTAAAGCTTAACTCCTAGGGTATACGTAACCCTGTAGTACCATTTGCGGTTGGTTAAACACGGGATTGTAAGTTGGCCCGGGCCCGACATTGTATAAAAGAAGCCTAATGTCTGGTTAATCGCCTATTCATCTCTGTGATTGAAACCCAAATTGAATCATCTATCAAACAAAATGTCCAACACTTTCGTTCTTGGGTCCACCGGCCTTGTCGGCAATGAGGTCCTCCGTACTCTCCTTGCCCTTCCCGCTTTCCCTACCATCAGCACTATTTCCCGTCGGGCCCCGCCTCAAAGCGACCCTAAACTGACTTCTCACGTGGCCGCGGATAGTGCTGCTTGGCCTGGTCTGTACAAGGAGATCACCCCCACTCCCACCACCGTCATCTCTGGCCTAGGCTGCACGCGTGCTCAAGCGGGTAGTCTGGAGAAGCAATGGGATATTGACCACGGCATCAACATGGCGGTCGCGAAAGCCGCGAAGGAAGCGGGCGCCAAGACATTTGTCCTGGTTAGTTCCGGTGGCTGCTCTAGTTTCCCGGGGAATCTTTCGCCGTATGGCAAGTTGAAGATGGCGATTGAGAAGGATATTGGGGAGCTTGGGTTTGAGCATTATGTGATTGTTCGGCCGGGCGCGATTATTGGGCAGAGAGAGGTGCCACATTCGGGTCAGGGAATTATCACGGGGGTGTACTTTGGGGTTAAGAAGGTCTTCCCGGGCGTTGCGGATGGGTTGGGACAGGAGGCGGGGGTTATTGGGAAGGCTTGTGTTGCTGCTGTTAAGGAGATTGAGGCGGGGAAGGCGCCTAAGGGGAAGTGGGTTTTGGAACAGAGTGATATTGTCCGGTTGGGGAGAACAGAGTGGAAGGAGTAGAGGATATAAAGTTTACATGATATGAATATACCAGTCGTTTATGCATGTAGGATTAGTGACGTCACTGGATATGTTATGTGGGTCTCATAGGTTACTAACACCAATCCGAGCAACATGCGATTAGCTGCTCTAGTTGAACATGGCTACGTACAGTACATATGTAATTACAAAAACAACATGATTGTTACATGACAAACACATTGTACCTATGTTAATTCCATTCAAGGGGAAGCTTTGGGCGTGTTGGACAATTACAAGTCGTGGGGTGGGGCCGTTTAGTGTAACCGAACATATAACCACACTCGGGAACATGAGCAGGAAGTATCCCGAGAAGACATCATACCCACCGATGTGTGTATTGATCAAAATCGCCAATTGTATTACCCAAGTATGCGCAAGTTTGTCATGTCATACGAAACACATTATATTTAAATTGCTTCTTCTACCTTTCTATAGATATCTATACTCTTCCACTTAACCCATTCAATAGCCGTTTGGCTCCGGTGTAGGAAGACTACCTCCCAGACCCCGACGGGCCCGGTTCCTCTCCTTTTTCGCCCTTCTTTGGCGCCGACCCCTACTCTTTTGGCGCCGACTCCTCGTCGTCTCCCCAGAACTATCAGATGAGAGTGTGTCTTCCTCAGATTCTCCCTGCGAACCCCCACCCGGGAAATTCTGGTAGCACTTCATCCCGGCGGGCCCAATCTTGTCATTGCGGGTACGCAATATCAGGTCGATATTACGGCAGATAGCGCGGTGGATATCTTCTGGCATGAGCTCTCCGTCGTAGATCTTTTCGCAGCAACAGATCGAATGGCTGAAAATCCAGGTGTAAATAGACTGCTCTGAGTACTTACGGAAGTCTTCATACCACACGCTGCTATGTTGCATTTGGAAAAGGCCTGTGTCCTTGCAGATGTTGACGTTGAGTAACCAGGTTGTTATCCAATTCAAGGCGTCGTCTCTATCTGAAGGAATTGTTGCAAGTGACTGCATCGCTGCGTCATATCTGCTCCGTGACGACTGATTGATCATAGTAGCTTTTATACCTTCCGTAGGATCAATTGCAAGACCTTTGCAAATCGCATCGTATGCGCGGGCTGGATCGCAATCATAATCGTCCTTCCAATCTGATAGGAGCCATGGAGAAACATGGTCTTGTATCCAACGGCAAATAACCAAACGGGCATCCTGCTGTTTGGCCCAGGCCTTCTGTGCATATTCCATCTTGATCCAACGCAAATCTTTCCTTTTCCACTCCCCATTTGTGCTTCTTGCGTGCCTACACATCTCTATCATCAAGTGGCGTTCCTCGATCTCAGTTGGAGGGTTGTCCTCGTCTTCGTAACGTTCACACATGCGTTCACACAAGCGTTCATAGGGATCTTCAGGATTGAAGGAGTCTCCGGAGGCGGAACGTCGTTCTGGCTGTGTGAGCCATTGGTGCGTATCTCGGGTGGCGGGGTCGATGTATTCCCAGATGCCAAGTTCGCGGCATTTCGTTTCTAAAACCCGGACAAATGTGGGCCATTCGTGGTGGAATGTTAACATGCCCGGAAACGAGACGATGGCCGCCATGATGTAACGACTGAACAGTTGAAGCTGGGAGTATTGTCGCTGTGTTAGAAAAAATTGCGGAAAATCTTTTGTAAGA
Source organism: Huntiella savannae (assembly GCA_001483325.1). NCBI lineage: Eukaryota > Fungi > Ascomycota > Sordariomycetes > Microascales > Ceratocystidaceae > Huntiella > Huntiella savannae. The sequence goes on along the minus strand of LCZG01000013.1, from coordinate 46,885 downwards.
AAGTTCTGAAGGGAGGAGTAGACGGGGCTGTGTATTTAAATAAAGAGCTTTTTTTGTGCAAAGGCTAGGAATTGTCTTTGTCAATTGTTGTGGAATATTACAATCACAGAAACATAGAACGTTACATGTTGCGCACTGACAAATGCACCATGATAATACTAGTACTAAATTGAAACATTGCTAGCTAAACCTAAGCTTTTCAACTTAACCTCGAGGGGTTTAAGTATTCGTACTACGGACCTAATTAGCGTGTGCATATGACCGTTGGGCTGAGGGTTAATAGCCAGGTAATCCACGGGAAACCCGTAGTCTAGCCTCTGCTTTCTCCGCAAAGGCCTTCGCAACTTTCTTCTAAAGATGCCATGTCCCTAGATAGGATAATACGCATTTATGATTATACAAAAACAGACGTTCTAAACTGTTATAGCTAGTGTCAGGGACCACGTGGATCATGTGAGTTTGGGCAATAGTGGGGATTTAGGCGCACCTGGCACCAATAAACATGCGCTTCAGGCATAACGAACCGTTAGCATAGAACTTATGGGAAGCTGTATGTAACAGATAACTTGGTTGTATTGATTCAGGATCAAGAAGGGTATCACGTATCACTCATATACATACATATATGAACAGGGTCAACCAACAAGACCCATTTATTGGTTGCCAACCCCTGCACTGACGTCACCAAAGGCTGACAACTTCGGGATTAATACGATTGGTTATTTCTCACTACAACTGAGAACAATTCAAGAAAGCACATATATAGTTCCGAGTCATCTTCGGTCGGCTGAATTTGCCTTACAGTGTGGCGGAGCTGTACAACGGACCGAGAGCAGATTCGGATGTCCTATGCGGGGGCAGTACTCCGAGTCAATCGAGTTGGGGCGTATAGCACTTGCTGAGTATGGTAAACACAAGGTGCCGCCTATCTATTGGGTGATGCGGTTTGATTGCAACTTTGTCCGTCGGCCTGTATATCTGGTGCATGACTCCTCTATACTTCTAGAGGGTAGTATTGATCGAACAATACCCCGCACTTTTATGCAGGCCTCTGACGAGCCCGACTTGCATGAGTCCAAAGGCATGTTTGCTAGGCTTGCTGATATTTAAACATTTTTAATTCTCGTTGAAAACAACGCACTTGATGTCCGTAGCTAATAACCGCGGATTCAACTTTACGAAAGCGCAACAATGTTCAGTTTGGGATTTATAGATATAGGTCCACTTTCCCCACACATATATGCCTTGAGATTCATTGACGAAACTGCCGAGGTAAAATGTTCGCAGAACGTCCCATTGGTGAATCAAACTAACAGCAATAGCCTTCAAAGCATATTCCACATGTAAGGAGAGATACTCACTCCGACGAGACGTGCGCTGAGTATAATCGTCGAGCGGTTACAAAAGTCGGTACAGCCCAAGGATGGTGCGCGGCGTGTATCGACATGTTTCTTGGCTATACGGTAGTTGAAGGTTGTCAATCCTGCAAGAGGGAGTACATGCATCGAAACATCAAGACAGCATTTGATGAAGACGGCGATAGGGTCTATACTCAGGAATTTCCTGTCGGCGGTTCCCGATCAACAAATCTCGAGTGGTGGACAGTTGGAGATTCGGATATACAGCAGCTGCTTCCTGTGCCACAATCACCGGAAGTCAGGGAACGAAAACAATGGAACACCTTCCCGACAGAGACAAATAATAAGGCGTTAGCCCGACTTGGACTGACATGCGGATGTTCAATGTGTCTTCAAATAGCACGGGCTGTAGTTTGGCGGCCGCATGCGAGATCTAATTTTGGTACGAAGGTGGCGATACAATCAATCATGCCCAAACTTGTTCACTTTGATCAGCAGGACTTTGAATGCTTGTCCGGTCGCTTAGTGGTTCCGCTCTCGTGGGAATGGTACTTAGAGGAAGAAAACCAGCCAAAACTCGAGTACGCCGGAGACTTGGAGATACCCCGATCCAGTAATTGTGGCCCGATCAACGTCATGTGCGATAAATTTCGATTTGATGCGTTATTTGTAAAGAACGCACTAAACACAGCCTTGGAAAAGTGTTTACCAAGTTCGACATTATCTTCCGATACACATGATAG
>LCZG01000013.1:34588-44704 GCA_001483325.1 Huntiella savannae | reverse complement strand
TGCGTCGTCCACATTGGGAATGTCCACGTCAAATACTCCGCCATTAGTTACCGATGGGATTCAACCGATGCCAACATGCTGACCAAGGAGAACGAATCTCAACTTATGAAGCCTGGATTCCTATCCACCAAAACCATGTCCAGAACTCTGTATGACTGTATGCAGTTGGCAGCGGACCTCGGTATTCCATACATCTGGGTTGACCGCTACTGCATTATTCAAAGCGATGACTTGGAAAAAGCTCAACAGATTGATACAATGGGAGACATTTACGCCAACTCGTGGTTGACGTTTATCTGCGTATTGGACAAAGACATCAACTCGGGATTATATGGTTATAGCCGCAACTTTACACGATTCTTCTTTTTTTGGGACTTACAGAACATCAGAGGCACCATAGATCGATGGGGCTATGGCAAGCATCACTATAATCCCGAGTGGGCTACACGAGGATGGACATTCCAAGAAGAGCATCTTTCCCCTCGGCGTCTTTACATGACAGATTTCACACTTGCCTGGCATATAAACTGCCCAACTGTTTCATATCATCAGGCGGCATTTGGGCCGATGCCTACGCCTAACAATTGGTGTTGCTCGGGTATCACAAGTTCTCTTGCTCAGATTCTGCAGTCATATACTGGTCGCTCTTTGACGTATTCGATCGACAGACTTAACGCCATATCAGGGTTGTTGAAGGCCAAGGGAGTTGAACACATCTATGGGATCAACACACGAAGAATCAGAGAAAACTTGATGTGGCAGAAACACCATCGTCGCACCACGAAAACCAGGTGTGATGATGCCTTCCCCACATGGTCTTGGGCTCACAGGTTCGACCCTACGAGCTGGCGTGACCTATTTGATGATTTGAAAGTGTATAAATCAGCCCCGATATTACACCACCTGACCCCATCGGCCAAGAGGGCTTCTTTAATTCGGCGCATGGGTTTGGACATGAATTTCGTGGATGGGTTGAGTGAAAAACATTTAGTAGTTCTTGCTAGAGGCCCCCATCGCTCACGGAAAAATCCAATCGCCCAGTCCATGGTTGACATGTCGGCTCGAACCCCCAAGTGTATCCGAGTCAATTTATACTTGGGGCTTCATTATTCTGGGACACTTGCGCACTCTTATTATCTTCTAGTCAAGCCAATTTCGACACCTACTAAACCCACAAGTCCAAATGTAATCCACACCAGGCGTGTGGGCATCGCTAACCTCTATGGAAGATTCAGGGGGTATCCCACAGAGTTCTATAGCGTTGCATGGATTCGCCCTATGGCAATCCAAAGCATGACACGGCTGAAGGCCTTCCGTCTCCGGCTACAGTCCACAAAGCGCGGGTATAAAAGCTTCCAACTCCGAAACTCCCATATTCGCCACGCACACAAGAGACCTACGCAGAAGACGCTGGAACGTACCAGTGCCAAGGCCACACCCAAATTGGATGTTCCAGGGAGACCTCGTGTGAAGCCAGCCACCAAGCGAAAGCCAGTCAACGGAGTATACTACGGCCGTGCCTCCCGTGCAAGCGATCCGCTGTATCAGACATATGTCATCCATTAGTGAGCATGTGGCAATCAGATTCGTAGTTATCTCATTTTGCTTTTTCAGCTCACCTGTAGCCGATGATGAGCTTTTTGGGAAGATAGTGGTATTATTGTGAGGTCGGGGACATCATAGCCTCCTTTGGTGGTCTGATCTAGGGTGTTCAGAAGAGTGTTTTCATAGCTTTCAATACGAATCCTCACTATTTTGTTTCAGTGTTTGTTCCGGTAACATGTGTATCTCGTTTAGTATCCGTTGAGTTGAGACTTCCTACGACGGTGATGGTCCTATTCCTCGGCGCTACGATTGTTTCCACGGGTACATTCGGCCCCGCGCTGCGGTCATCCACGTCACACATCCGGACACTCATCAGCAGGTTCCGGGTGGCGTCGACTCTAACAACAGCAATAGCACGATGGCAACATATTTTGGAAAAGCTTCCCTTTCTATCTGGAGATGGCACTTCCTGAGGCAGACGGATCCAAAGGTAGTGTTGTCTTTTTGGTGACATGGTGTTACTAGACTGTGAAGAGTGATAATACGAAGGGTCGAGTGTTGAAATTATTGACAGTGTCATTGTTTGTTCGGTTGTTTAAACACTTTTCTAGCGAGCAGAAGAGAGATAAGGACAAGACCACTGACACAAAGCATCCAAGATTAGTCCTTTGTACAACATTCGGGGTATCAAACCCATGTAACTTTTCATAGACCTAAAGTATATAACACAAATGGTGTACACTAGTCCCGGCGCAGGGGCTTGCAAAAGACAATTTCACATCTGTATAGCGTGGCATCACACAGTCCGACACATTCTACGATGTTGGCACTTTGTATCGGACTAAAATGCGTCATCGCGGGATTAGCATAACCAATACCGGATGGTGTAATGTTTCGACCCGTTGATGCGTGTTCTAGTCCCAGGTTCGTCGCAACAAGTCCCGGCATTCGATACGCCGAAACTCAAGGTTAGGGTTACTGAAAGAACCCGCATCAAAGCCTGAACCTGGGACCGCGTCCGCAGGATACATTGTAAACTTCGCCACAGGAATCATGTCCTCCAACGCTTTATATGAGACACGGCGTGCTCTTTCATAACTTTTAATTGGCATAAATCATCAATTCCGCTCGTGCTAAATCACAACTTCTTTTCCTCATCACATATGTAAATGGATATTTCAATGCCGTCATTCTCAACTAACCCTCGGTGGTGAAACACCCTTGAATCGAAAGCTGATGACCACAAGAAACAGACAGCTAGAATACCCGCCTCTCGAGCTCTTGCTCTTTTTGGTCAAACAACTACAGTTGAAATGCTCGATGTAGTCCTCTAGCATTTCCTGATACGGTTATACTGAATGGTCGTGTGGATTCACGCATTGGTACCTGCTGCAATATGGAATATGTTTAACCGTGCATTGTGTTAGACGACAAGCATGTACTGACGAATACATTCAATTTTGCCGGGGATTAGCCCATGTCGCGCGCATTTGCTCGCGCCAATATATTTTTGTTATCAATTGTGTCGACGACTTGAACATGCACCGTCTACCCCACCAACATTGCCATCAACCCCGCTTCTATTAACTGTCTAGACAGGCTACCTCTTCATTTCAACACATTCGTTTTTTAAAATATATTGGATAATCAACCCAATGTTAACTTTCATCTTCAATAGTCAGTAAGCAACACCAAGCCTATCAATTTCTATACACTCTATCGCGTCAACACTACGATGGAGTTTACCGGTGTTCTATCATCTAGGTATGACTGGCTCAGGTTTGCCAAAACATTGGAAATCAAGGCACGCGAATGTCACATTTGGGAGTTCATTGACCCAGTGACTCGAAGTGCAAACCCATGGTACGCTAACCCCGGTGCTCGTCCCGATTCTTCAACTATGTTGCCCGCGTCTGCAGAGTCCGAGGCCTCTGAAGATGAAGAGGAAGCTGAAGACGGAACGGAGCAGAATTCCTCAGATGGGGACGCTTCGATGGTGGATTCCTCGAACACTCCCGGATCTACTGAGGCTGGTAGTCAGAAAGCCGGTCTGGCTACGTTTATGCAAACGATTACGGCTAGCAACCATGCCATAATTATGAGACAAGTGTGGAAACAGTTCGACGAGTCATACACTGCTTGGGAGACCCAAAAGACTCGGCGTGCAGCTGTTTGGAGTTGGATGCAGGAACATGTTGCCCCATCACTTCTTGACCGAGTCGAAGGCGCGGACATCGGTGATCCATGCAAGGCGTACGATGTCATCTGCAAAGCTTTTGACATCGAGGTTGTCGCGGATACCAAAATAGCTATTCCTCACGAAACGTTGGAGTTGAAGTACCAGGCTGCTATGCAGTCCTTGACAGCTATCCCCAGTAACCCGACAACTGCATTGACATGGATCACGAACTGGTTGAACGATGTCAACATGTGCAAGGAGGAAGGGTATGCTTCTATGCAGCAGAGCACCATTTGGTTCAAGGACTTTCGCAAGTTTGCCTTGTCTTCAATGGCCGCGTGGGTTGTGGACTTTACCAAGGCATTTGCTAGTGATATTGTGGAGAACCGCCTTGTTCCAGAGGATGTTCACCGTAACATCTGCCGCAATATTACTTTGGTAATTCGGGTCCGCAACCATCAAATCGGATCTCCTGGGTTGGCACTTCTTGGAGGATCGCACTTGGCTCCTAGGCCACAGAACTCGCAGCCAGCGCCAAGGCCGGAGAGTTCACAGCCCGCACCTGTTGCGGAGAAAACTCCAGTCGTTGTGCCAGCGAACGTGCCTGCCCCGAGTTCGAGGAGGGCAAGGGGCCGGGATCGTGCCGCTAAGGGATCCGCAGCTCGTCCTTCTCAGCCGGCAGGTCATCAAGTTCTCGCACCCGCTGGGGTTACCAAAGCCAAAGGGAAAAAGGCTACAGTTCCAGCGGTCAGCGCCAAGCCCAAGGGGGGCAATGGTGCTGTTGCTGTTAGTACGACGCCGAAGGGCCCCAAGGCAAATAATGTAGTTGCTGCTGCTGCTGCTGCTGCTGTTCCCACGACCATTCTTATACCGAAAGGTCCCAAAGGCAATCAATCAGGTCCCGCTACTGGTACTCCCGGGGGTAGCAATACTCCGACGGGGCCAAAGGCGCGCAACCCTAGTTCTACTGTAGGTATCCCCGCGGCTATGGCTAAGGCTATGGCTATCCCGACGGGCCCGAAGGGTAATCAAGGTGGTGTTGTGGTTGGAGCGGGGCAGGTGAATAATATACCAAAGGGGCCTAAGGGAAATCCGGCACCTGCGGCCCCTGGGAGTTCCCGGATGCGCAATAACATTGCAGGGGGGCCGCAACGTACTGCTGCCAACCTCACTCCTCTCGGTAGCACCCGAAGAGGTCCTAAGGCTAGCCAGGGTGGGTCTGGAGCAAGCACGCCCGGAGGTAGCATGCCTAGTGGAGGCGTGACACCGACGGGTCCGAGGGCGGACAGAGGTGTTGTTGCTGTTGGCGTTCCCGTTATGGCTGGTATACCGACAGGGCCGAAGGGTGGTGTGTCTGGTAATGGGAATGTTCCAAATGGGGTTAAGTCTGGAAATTCCGCAGTGAATGCAGTGTCAAGTAAATGATGCGTGTTGGTTGCGATGAGGGCTTGCCCTAGTAAGGTTTAAGACTTGGTTAGTCGTCGTGTTAGCCGTTCGGCCCGGTGGAATTGTCTTGACGTCAGACTGCTGGTTCTTCCACCGAAAACACCTTCACTCTGCTGTTTAGTGCTACTGCCCTTAAACCGCAAGTACTTTCGCTATCGCCTTGGCCACGTGGGAAGCCATTGGCTTGTGGCGTGTCCCTAGAACCTGCACTCAGGCTATTGCCATCCCTTTGGTCAGCCAAATGCCAGTCTGTATGTACTGACAGTGGGCGACATGTTCGCCATAGTCGTCCTATGGGCCTTGTGTAGGACCTGCTTGTCGAGAGCTTGTCAAAGCAGGGCCCCTCCCTTAACATCCATGTACCCAAGTTGGGCTAGCCCACTTGTGTTACCAATCCATGACATCTCCTGTTTCGTTTCGGAAATCAGGAGAGTGGCTCCCGTAAGGTTTTAACTAGCATTTCTTTAGTCAGCATATCATTGCAGCGTACCTTTGCTGGGTCTTCTGACTTTCGTAGTTAGTAATGGCTGCCAATCTTTGTAAGTACAGTTGGCGTCTTTCCAACGTGCGAGATCGTGTCACGGTTTCGAAATAGGTGGATATAAAGTAGGCTATCTTGCAGTCTTTGGACATCCGGACTTCGAGAATGTGGTGCTACAAAGGGATGACATGCTAACGACACGCATAGTGTATCAATAGCCAAGCCCAAGGGACCTGCCATGCCACCCTCCCTTGGCATTCTTATACCCAAAATAGTTCATCTTCCCAATTATTCTTCATCGGGCTAGTCCCGACTTTCAGTTTCTTCAAGTACCCATCCATGGCAGTTTGGGCACATCATATCCATCTACGTCGTCTTACGAGTTTCGATTCATATGATACACACGTGTTCCGCTTTAGATACCCGCAGCTCTGTTTGTTGTACCTTTTCTTGTTTATATTGTCAACGTTTAATGTGTTTAATAAAACCTTTCTCTCTTCATCGGTGAACTCCTTTGTTAATTCCCTTGCCAAACTGTTCTCTGTTCGTTGTGGAATGGTGGAATGTATTTAGGACATCCAAGTTTCGTTCTGGTTTAACTTACACCGACCTTGTCCATGTGGTAGTTTAGCCGTGCCCCCCTCATATTATCTACTAGCAAAGATCATTCCAGCGGTGCTATTTCAAACTTGCGGGTTGTATTTTATGCAAGTTATCCCGCGTGGCAATATCTATTTCACACTAGAAGCTTGGTAAAACATACATGACGTCACTACATACATACTTGGAATCTTCGACAGAGTTTTCCGTGCAGCGGGTACGGTGCAAGAAGACTTCCACTTATATCACGAACGACAAAAAACAGATACTTCGGCCAAACAGCCAAAAAAGATTGATCTGAGGCGGACTTGAACCGCCGACCTTTTGTGTCCAAGCAACGATGTTACTGTTAGACAAACGTGATAACCAACTACACCATCAGACCTTGTTGAAGAGCGGAGTCGTTATTTCGAAAGTTGTGCCAAAAATAGATGGTCGCCCATTAGGGTTAGTATCATTACGCGTTGGTTAGAGAGTTTCACGTGATTGTTGTTAGTTTCAAGGCAAGTATAAAGGCGCTAATTGCTTATGAATTGTCTACTCTTTGAGAATCTAAGAACATCAATTTCAAGACTTTCTTTGTTTTTATTCGGTACACAGAAAACGAACGACATTAGTTGCTCCTTCTTCATCGGCGATTGCTTTTGCACATCAATTGATATTTTTTTAAAGCGTCATCTTTTCCGATACTACCGGGATGGTTTACACCGGCACACTCACGTCGTTTGAAGACTGGCCTGAGTTCGCCGAGGCCTTTGAAGAGGAGGCTAAGAAATGCGGCATCTGGAAAAACATCAACCCCGCCACCCGAGATGCGAATCCCTGGCAACCAAACCCGGGTCTTCAACCCGATTACTCGGCGATTCCTTCACTGCCGCCTATCCCTCAGCTTCCGGCAAGCTTACTAGAGCATGAATCGGGCAACGGACCGGGTGCGACGTCGACGGATGAGCTGCATTTCAAGATCTCTATGATGGCGTATACGCAGAAACTTCAGGATTGGGAGCAGGATTTGGGTCAGATTTCGGGGAAGTTTGATCAGGCGTTGAAGATTTGGGAGCGGGAGGATGAGGCGAAGAAGGCGCTTTGGTCTTGGATGAAGATGAATGTTTCGCCGTGGCTTTTGGTTGGTATTAAGGGTAGTGAGGTTGGAGACCCATGTATAGCCTACGATGCGATATGCAAGACGTTGGATGTCCCTAATGTTATCAACATTGACAAGACTCCTCCTACTCCAGAAATAGACGAGTTGTATAACACGGCTATGCGGTCTCTTGCGTCGCCACCTTCTACGGATCTAGAGTGCTTGTCTTGGATTGCGAGGTGGAAGGCAAATGTCACCTTGTGCAAGGAAGCGGGGCACCCGTCTATGCAACATAGCGCTATCTGGTTTAAGGATGTTTCTACACATGCTACATGTTCCATAGTGTTTTGGGTCGTGCCATACAGCGTCATGAATTCCGATAAGATTGCTCAGAACCTTATTACCGCGGAGGACGTATGCGACAATTTGTCTGCGAATTTTAGGTTCAGTAGCTCTAGCGATGACCCGGCGCTTTGTATATCGGCGCTTGGTAGGTTGAAGATACCTCCGGTGAAATCTAATAGACGGGCGTCACCCCCGGCGAATAATCGCCAACCGGCAGCTTCTAGGGCGCCCGCCCCGAATGCTTCTGGGTCAAATCCACCGGCACCGACAAGGTCGAGTCAACCAGCACCACCTAAGTCGAAGCCACCGGCACCGCTCCCTACAAGACAACCGCCTCCACCAACGCCGAACCCACCGAAGTCAAGTACGTCGGGGGCTGCGAGAAGGAGAAGAAATAGGGGACGGGGTATTCGGCGCGAAGCGAAGAAGTCGAGGCAGGGGAATTAGATCTGTGGCTTTCTTGTGAGACTAGAACGGGATTTATATGGGATAGCCCGGATATCATGACGGGCTGCCAGACAGATTGGTCTATATTGTTGCTGGTTGGGGCATATCGGGGGATCATTGATTTGATCCACAGTATTAAGCTCGGCCATGGTGTTTGGTTTGTGCCGGTCACGCCTTGGACACCAAGGGATATAGACCTATGTGTTCCATTGGCCTTGATTGTCTTTTTGTATTCTCCGCGAGACAGCGCGTTAGTAGAGATGCAAGAGTTAGCTCACATTCGTTTAGCACTCTAGACAATTCCCACCCACCAAACAAGACTTGTCATGGGATAGTTTGGAAAATAGTGAAGCATGATGCATACTGACTCGCACCAGAAGAGCAGTTTAGTAGTAGATCATTTATCATCAATAGAGATAGCGGGACACCACAGACAACCGTACATCGCCTTGAACTGAATAGCTATACACAATGTGATATGTGGACGCTAATCGATGCGGTTATTATGATGTAGTGTAGAATTAACTTTGCGGGCAACCGACTACTTCTGTTGTGAAGACTATACCTTTATGACCGGATTATACTTATCACCCGGGACCGCTTGACACTATCATCCCGACTAGATGGAGATATTTCACGACCGTATACCACTACAACACGCCAGTGCATTTCATCGTTCGGTGGATTCAAAAATACGCTTGAAAATGTGTTCATCCCGTTCTAATCTCTACTGTGGCATAGATCTGACTGACTATAGCATGTGTCATGCAGAAACAAGGTTTGCGTGTGGTCTTGAACAGATGTTATACCTAGGTTCGTGTATGTTCAATGAGGGGATGGGAATTGGGAAATGTCCGCTCTTTTAAAGTTGTATAGGTACCCTCGTGAGGAAATCCATCTACATACTTCCTTGGAGACCAAGAAGAGATATTAAGGAATACGCAACAGTTAGGTGAATATGAGAATCCGATGACGGCATGGTGGAAAAGCAATTGTTTCAAGTATATATAGGTATTAAAGCGTGAGGTGATTGGAAACAGGTGGAAAAAGAAGATCTAGAGCGCATACGTCTGCATAACCTAATGAGCGAAGCGTGTATAGAAACCCGCTCAACAAGTTGGTCTGTGTGACAATGACATAACAATAATACATGTACTGTACGTCGTAATAAATTATAGTGGTTAACCGCTCGACGCTGACGAAATAGCATATTGTGAACTTGATAGGCCTCATCTTGTTGTGTGACGTCTTCGTGAGTGAAGTGAATACTACTCCATGATCTGAAATCTACAAGTTTCCGGGCTTTCAGCAATAGTTGCATTGTGCCATGGATACCAACGTCAATTGTTCAATTGGCAATTTAGATTACCCTGCAGCCTTGATGAGGGAGCTCAGGCACAAAATGGTGTATTCTCGTGTAACTAAGCTTGATCATCACAATGGCACGACGGATGTCTAGTGGCGTAGTTAGTGAATATCTAGTAGTCTAAACCCCAAACACAACGGCTACAGTATTTGCATGGCAACTTTATTGTGATGCTGTATATTTCAATTTGCGATGATTGGATACGTAGTAACGTACATACTACCAAGTGATCTAGTCCCTTTTCTTGAACGTCACGTGTATGACAAACGATATAGCAAGTAGGCCATTTCCAAGGAAATAGTGAAGCGTGGACTTGAAGTTCCGGTACAAGAGCAACACTGGGAAGAATGTTTCATAGGACGTTGACCTCCGACACTGGGTAGACACTTCATGGGCATCGGCCAAAACAGCTGTGGTATTCACAACAGGACACACCAGTATAGCCTTCCTGGTCTTTCAGGTACCCTCGACTCGTTTTGTCAGATCTTCACACGGGACGCCAGCTAAGTTCCCATTCAATGCGTCACTTGGACAAAACAACCTCCATTTTCAACGGGCTTATATACTTTGATAACACGCTGACTAATATATATCAGGCTGAGTGGCGCAATGGTAGCGCGTTG
>LCZG01000013.1:0-34518 GCA_001483325.1 Huntiella savannae | reverse complement strand
CTCCAGCTTGGCAAAGGCTCAGGGTTCGAGTCCCTGCTTGGTCGGTTCTTTTTAGGGTTAGTTGTACCTTTTTTGTCATCACGATGCAGGGCTTTTTGTCGGGATAGCAAGGTTTAGAACCAAAAAGGGCAAAAAGCAAAAAGTACATACAACACCGGGTATTCGCACGTGGTCACCCACCGTACTACTAATCCAGCGCTCTGCGGCTTGACTATGGGGGAGCAGACGGGACCCCGTATTTTCCGCAGGCTATGGTCGTATGTGATTGGGATGTCTATTGTTTGTGAATATATATTGAACGTAGATGCCGAGGGGACAATTGATCAACAACGAAGCATAGGAAGAGGATAAGAGTGCTGTACGCCACACTTTGACGGGACTCATGCCGCAAGCCCACACCCACGGAGATATATGTCAAAATTTGCGGGAAGGTTCTACAGGACATGGATGCTCAAGCCTCTCCTGGTGTTTGTCACTGGGCTCTAAGTTGGTCATAGGAGGGTTCCTCGGCGAAATAGGCTCGCCTCTCCTCATCCCTTGAGACTGGCCCAAAGGACCATACCTTTGTGATTGGCCGTGCCGGGTGAGGTCGTCGTATTGATAGCTAGCTCTGTTCAGATAGACGATAGATAGAACAACAATGAGGTTACAACCGGGAGGCACTAACATAAGTCTACACGAAAAAGAAGAGGAATCTTCGGACTCGTTATTTATCTATGGTTTACCAATGACTACATAGACAGTATTGGTACGTATCATGTGGGCTAGACTATACAGCGAACGGCGTAGTCATCTGGAGGCATCTGTCAAACCGGGTAGAGACTAGCGCACATATTCCAATATAGCCACCTGATATCCCTGTGATATAATCCTCTCGAACATCTGCTAGCCCTTGTTGACTTCTTAACTGTAACCAACCTCTTCAGTGTAGAGCAGCGAATGGTAGTCATTGTTTCGGTCTAGAAGATGGTATCTTATCTAATACTGTGGTTCCTATAAAGACGCGAAAAACATTGCTTCCCTCACAGGCACTGTCAGTTACCCTTCAACCGCAGAGAGAGCTTGGGAAGTAAGACCACGACTCTCTGGAGAAGATTCGAAGATCACAACACACAGCAACTTTAGTCACACCAAACGTGGCTACTTTTACTAGGCACTATTTCCATTTCGATGGCCAGACTGTTGTACAGAAATGTACAGATTGAACATTCAAATCGTCATTTTAGCGCCGCCAGTCACGGGTTTCACCGGATCAAGCTATATTCCTGACTTAGCCTGGCTCTCTGAACAATGAGTCGGTTCACAGCTCTTAACACAGTTGGCTCTCGTGTTGTTCTCGACAGGACAGATGGCAGGAGCACGTAGTTTGTCAGCTCAACATTGCAGGATGTCTGTGTTCTGCCAAAGCTGTCTATCTAGATCCACCGAGTTAGGGGTGCTGGAGGGGTTCAATATTAGTCAGAAACTGAAAATCAGCCAAATCAGTCAGCCTACAGTTTCTTTGCAAATAGAATACCTGGGGTATATCATCACAAGTCGTGGGAAACGCTGGTTTCAACTAGACCATCAGTACTATCTGGGCGGTATCTACACACGGCTGGTCAGAGTAGAGAATCATTACTTGGAAAGGGCATATCAGGACACAGGTGATGGAAGGATGGGTTAACGTTTGCGTACCACAAAAGCCGAACTGGAGTTCTTATTATCTCGATATATACCCTTAGTGGTAGAACCACAGTGCTATGTGGCTTTGTTGCGTTACTACGCATAGCCAAGACAACCGTTCACCAGTTCACAGCCTCTGCGTAAGAGGTATACACATTATATCAATCACTACACCACTGTGAGTAGGGAAAGAGTTAAAGACCATGAACACCTTTCATTGCAGCAATGGCACATTGGGCCTCTTGGTCGTTCCGCGCCTTGTTTGCTAAGGCGACTTCAAGCGCCGGCTGTGACGGATGTTCGTGTCTAAATGGAGGCTCCTTTTGCACAACCCCAAAGACATCGTACCGCAACCTCAGTTATTCGATGCGCTAGCCACCACCACATCATATCACAATTCTAAGATTTGAGTGGGAAAAACGTTGTGAATTTCTTGACAATGCGGCCGCATCTTGGCTTTATCTAAGCCGCCGCAGCTGCTTCGCCAATAATGGTAGACTGGGACAGCTCTTGAGCTTCTTCAATTGACATCGTGAAGTCCATAGGCTCGGGGGTATCGTCGATCTGCTCCTCTTCGGGGGATGATGGTCGCGAAGCCGGCAAGGGAATCAACACTGCAAATTCGAGCATCATTTCTGCTTCAACCTCTGGGAAAAGTGGAGAGGACATCCCGTCTGGTATGTGGAAGACATCGCTGGTATCAGACCGGCTGGACATGGTGTTATATCGGGAACTACACACAACGGTGATATATTAACGGTTAGCAGACATTCCAAAGCCTGGGCCCTCAAACTTCAATACAGCCTCATAGCGGCTCACGCCCAGCAAGTCTAAGTCGACAACGTCTATCTATGTACATGCTGAGAGAGGAGTATTCGCAGGAAACATAGATTACCAGGGGACTTGGGGTTAGTATCTAAACAGGCAGCAGGCTGGAAAACAAGATAGAGCTGTGGAGGTAACATCAACTGCCAAAAGAATTTCATGCCTGGGTACCAGATGGATGCAGAAATAATATTCGTGATCATGAATCGGTGTCGAGAGTTGACACGCTGTAAACGGGTGCCCGGCCAGGTAACTTTGCTGAAGTGTTGAACGACGGATCTAAACTTACATCTTGTTGGATCGCACGTTGACAGTTATCGCTTGAACGCAACCAAAATTGGCGATATCTTTCGTCAAAACCGAGTCACGCTGGCGGTCATTAGGTTTATGACTTCAGGCCCGGCACGTCATACACCACATTATTCTACTTCTGAGTCGGTCAGGATGATCTGTATACGTGAGCCGTTTCTTCATTTGGGTTCTAACCTTTTCATGTAGCTCGTAACATATGTAGGTTCTTTCTCAATTTAGGTGTGTAATCCATCGACTGAAGTCTTTTAACCAAGGTCTTGAATGCAAACCTAGTCAACTAGCACCTTGATGGTTGATGGTTCATCTGATTGAGTCTCGACCGGGTAGACTTCGAAGATATCACTCTGCTCGCGGTTTGTTCTTGCCATAAACCTAACTGACTCCTTTCCATTGTCTCAAATGGCTGTTTCCTCATTTTAGAAAGTATCACTATTGCCTCAAATATGATCCAACGGAAGGAAGGGTCAAAGGTATGGCAATAAGGAGATGGTACTTACGTTGAGAGCTGCCCTGTAAGGCCATCAATCAGCCCGCACCGACTGGCATGGTTTCAACTGGAAAGAGAGCAAGGAAACTTTGTAGTTACAGTCCATCAGGTGCAGGAGGACAAACAGGTTGTATAATCCATTTCTGCGAGCAGTAAGAAGCCTGCTTCACAGGGCTATGTCTGCCAAAGCAAGGCTGCCTGTTCAATTACTCGCTTACCATTGATCTTGTAGATTCCTTGCGAGAATATCTGCACTTGCCTCAATGAGCAGTCCAAGTGCAATGTATAGGACCTACCATTCCTCGTAAAGAATAACAACAAACCTACAAGAAACAAAGTTTGACGCTTCATAACCTAGAGTTTGCCAGATTGATTCTACTAGACTCCCCATCGAACTCACAGAATTGCGACAGTCACATTTTCAGTTACACCACAGGCATCGCCATTTTGATCCTTATCAAACAATTTCATAAATCTGCCAAGTTTGTTTACACAGGCACGCTACGTTATAGTTGGAGTTCCGGAATTTCTGCTGTTCATACCACCTAGCCTTGTTTGTCCTTTTGCAGGCACTCTTGTGTTGTGCCAACAGGTTTCCTGCACACTGAACAATTCTTTTGTCTCCCTGGAGAATTTCTCTTTTTGGTGCCTGACATCGTCTCAAGACTATTTTAGTCTCACTTTCGTTGTATGACAATCTTCCTAGCCACGTACAAACGGATGAGTAAACTAACAAACCTAGTGGGCAGTTTTAAGACTTCATTATAGCTGTCGACGAATATCGTATTCGCAATGTCCGACAACTATACCGACACCCCATCGGTCCAAGTACAGGACATCAACCACTCCAACAACAGAGTGAGATTAGCACCAGATCTATGGATGTCGGAACTCCCGCATGGGATCATGCACCTAGGCGCCCAAAGTACTAGGCAACCCGTTCTATGTATCGCTAAATGCATTCGGTACATTCAAAGTCTTGATTCATGGCCTGGCATCGGTCCTGACTTCAGTGTGGAAGGAATTTCTGTAATGGGTATGGAACAGACTGCCGCCTTGCTTCGAAGCCTTGTCAGTGCGCATAACAATATTTATCACATGTATCGCAGTCTCGTAGCCATGAACATCTTCCTGCATCACAAGTACAAACTGCCCCGTACTGATGAATGTGAGAGTGTTACAGCTCAAGAGGCTGACCTTGCTGCTCAGTGCCAGCAGACGGCCGAAAGATTGAGATTTGATGTATCAGACTTTGGAAGCGGAGTTCGGAATTTCAACGACTATGCGATGAACTCCCAGGTGTATTGTCGTCGGGTAGTCAATATGATACATCAGGTTGCCCTTTCATCGCCGGGCGTAATGGAAATCATCCGGGAGCAACTTGATAGCGCAATGCCACTCCCCATAAACGGAATCTCTGCTGGAGAAAATGTAGAGTCCGTCCATGTGCCTGTAATTCCCTTGCTGCAGACAGGAGCGGCCATTGGTGTTGATGACTTTTCTACTAGTCTACTTGGACATGGTACTGACACTAGGTCTATTTGCCAAGCTGATCACCACGACGTGCAGACCCAGCGGAGTGGAGTTGCAATTTTGGGTTCTACGCAAGAAGGTCCACAGGGCTCATTTCTTAATCCCTCCTCAAGCATTCATTCAGATAGCTCAAGCGCCGAGCTAGAGCCACTAGAGTGGGACATTGATCCTATCGATGTTGGCTTGGGTCAAACTCCGCAGCATCTTCGTGTCCAAAACCAAGATGGACTATTATATGCTGAGTTGCTGCGAGATTGGCTGTTTTCAACGTTTCAACCCGATGAGGACAAAAATGAGGGGGAGGGGTCAGCGGGAAATGGATATCAAGATGTTCGGGGTATTACTGGAGCGTCGACCCCCGAGGATGAGACGGGCAATTTCAATAGGGAGGAAGATGTCGTCCCAGGGGCAGTGTTACCACTGCATTATCATCAGCCGGAGAGTTCTGGTTTTGATTATACTGGTTTGGAATCGGAGTCGGAGAACGAAGACGACCTCGAGTCCTTACCCGGATACCTGTGGGTGGCATCTGGACTTGCTGTTAGTCGGCCTACCCGGTCACCTGATGTCGAGATATATGACTCAGATGACGAGATATTTGAGCAATGGCTTGAACCGCAGGATGATCCACACCTAGATGGGACTGCTGATACGGAGCCACAAGAAGTAGAATTATGGCCGGTTTTGGAATTATACGACGATTTGGCTGAAGGTCAGTTGAGGCAGCCACTGCGTGAATTGATATTGGAGGAGATTGATAACGAAAGCACGCCTACGGAACCAAGCGAAGAATCACTGTCACTGGGCTTTCGGGAGCAAGACACGATTTTAGATACAGCAACTACGATGGCAATGTCTAATTCACCCCCCGAAAGCGAAGTCCTGGGCCATGAACATATGTTTCTAGATGATAACTCCGGTATTATTGACGACAGTAACTGGACACTGCCCCTCATCTTGCGGCCAGGGCCGCAGGCCCTCAGCTCCCAGCAACCATTAGACGTGCCAATGTCCGTTGCGGTCACCGCTGATGGTACATCGCAGTTTGACGGCGTTAAGGAGCCAGACTGCTTGCGGGAACCTGAGGATGAGATCACGTCTATCGAAATTCTGCACTCTGTTGCTGCAGAACACCATCCTGTCCTGGGTACCCTATATAGATCGGAACCCCAGACAACAAACGCAAAACCTGAAGTCGTACAAACCGAGGGTGTAGTGCCTCTATCTCGTGAAGGAGGGGGGTCATTTCAAGAAGTTCAAGACCAGGGAAATGTGTTGACGACAATGCATCAAGATTTACCTAGTTCGGATCCGGAGATTGAAGGAGACGAGGAGCTGGGGAACAAGGGACTGGGGCTACAGTAGCTGATTGTATTGAACGTAACGGGATAACGGACATGAAAGGCAACTTGTAGTTTTAGAATTGTAATTGATTTATGTTGTTCCTCGCTTGGTGTCACAGATATGGCTATTCTAGGGGGTTCGGGTTCGGCGTTGGGGTGCCACGTTCAGAGATTTAGGACATAAGTATCACTGCCACAGGGACTTTATTCCCTGTACGGGTAAACTTGCAAACGCAGTCGTGTCAGTTAAACGGCGTTGTTGACCGATCCCTTCCGTTGGGACATCTAATATACATCGGGATCGACTTATTGGGAAAACCGGTAAGCCACCGGTATAGTGTCATCGACTGAACGCTTTTTCTCTGATTGTGATGGTGCCCGGATGGCGGGCATAGGAGTCCTTGATGATCATATATATAGTACTAACACCATCTTGTCAGCCGCTGCCCTGTCTGATGACTGCTCACTGTGACCTCTTCTCACTGTATGTGGAATTGCCTCCTATATAGACCATGATAGAAGAGCACTAGTAACAAAGTCCAAAGGTTCCACTTCTTTTTGGCGCAGTGGTATGCTGATGCCTCCCAGTCCGTCAGATTGATCAGCTGTGGGAGATTACGTTTGGAGCTGTTGTCCGACTATTGTCGTATATAAGCGCTTAATACCTTGGGGATATAGTCTCTCCCTATCTCCCTCTTTTCCGTTCTGCTCTTCTCCTTTTAGATAGATAATTGAATATACAGTGACCAAACAATATCCGATACAACTATCTTGAGCTCTTCTGCATACTCTGATATTCACAGAGATCATCGTACTTTAGCAATCCGCTCTAGGTATTTCATATAGGAGCGTTCGTGCCAAAGTGTGAGGGTCGTCGTGGACGTTAGAGTATTGTGAGGAGGTCAAGATAGTGGTATATTGTAGTTCAGGTATTGTTATATCAGTTGTCTGTCTAGAAGAGTCAGAGGAGAAGAGAGGAAGAAGGAGACATCTTAGTAACATAATCCCCGCATCTCATATAGGCAGATCATGTGCAGGATTGTTCACGTGACTCCGCGATGTACGACATCTCTATCCCCAATTTGACAGTTCGATTGTGTATATGCATGTACTCTGTCTGGAGGAGACTGATTGGGAGGTATCAGCATACCACTGCACCACGAGAATTGATACCTTTAGACTTTGTTGTTGGGGAACGTTCTATCATGGTCTATATAGGGTTCAATTCCTACACGGTTTACAGTGAGAAGCGGACACTTAGTGAGTAGCCATCAGACAGGGCAGACGCTGACAATAGGAATCCAGGAAAAGTTAGTCCTGAGGCAGTTCAAAACTGTATGATGGTACGACATACAAGGGACTTTTTATATTCTAAACTGTAACTTTCATGACATTAACAAAAGTCACACTTGCACGTAGAATATTCATTCATAGTAGGTAGGATAATTTCAAGTAACAGCGGTATTAAAAAATCAAAAATGCTAAAGTAACAAAGGAAATAGCTTGAGCTGCCCTACTTCAAGGGACCACACAAGATGCGAAATATGTTGATGACGTTAATCATACGGATCGTACCCCTAATTTAAGAGATGATGGTGGTGTTAAGAGTGGGGATGGCATAGCAGAGCTCAGCAACGGGGGTGTCAAGGCTGAAGACCTTGCCAGACCAGATATCGTTGAGGTAGCCAGTAATATCAATGCTGAACTGAGACTTAACATCAATACCGTTCTTGATGCTAGTGTCGCAAGCAGCAGGAAGATCACCGTAGAGAAGGGGGTCACTGCCGGTACCCTCGAGAATAAGACCCTGCTCGCCAACAGCCTCAAGGCTGTTAGCCAGGCGAGGGGAAACCTTGAGACCAGAGTGGAGGTGGACAGAGTTGAACAAGTCAAGAGAAAGATCAACATTGATGTCAACGTTGGGGTTGGCAGAGCCGGCAACACGGTCGTGGGCAATCAGTGAGCTACCATACTCAACCTTGTCCCAGCCGGAAACGTTGGACTGGTTGAACTGGCGGATGTCCCAGTGAACCTTACCATCGGGGATCTTGAAGTCGACCTCGGTGGTAATGCTAGCGGGAACGTTGACGTCCAGCTCAATACCGGCAGCGAAGGTCAGGTTGGAGCCCAGAACAATGATACCGGGGACGTTGATCAAAGTGTAAGACAGCTGATCGGGGGTGTACGTGAAAGTATCAGCGTAAGCAAAGTGGGCATCGGCAGTCAAGGAGACAGACGAGTCCAGGTTCACATCCATGTCAAAGTACAACTCAAGAAGCTTGCCCTGAAAGAACGAGTAGTTAAGTTTACCACTGAAAGTAACCACAGTGTGCAACTTAGCTGAGTCAAGACCAACAGAGGCGTACTCGTTGGACCAGAAAGTGGTAGAGGGGACATCGATGTCAAATGGGACGGGGAAACCACCACCAATAGCGATACGCTTGTCGATACCGCTGGTGGCAAGGGGGATACCAGTGAAGTCCATAGCCATGGCGTGAGCAATATCGGACATCTCGGCGCGGGCAGCATCCACAGTGATGGTGAGCGAGGAAGCATCACCGGTGGCAGAAGCGCCAGTAGCCTTGAAGAAACCACGCTCCTCAGTAAGGTCACAGTCTACACCGTGGTTGGTGATCAGGGAGATAGTCTCATCGTTGTTCCAGTCCGCAAGAGCGTTCTGGTAGGCAGTCTTATCAGAGAAGGTAACGACAACCTTGCCCGAGGGGCAAGTAACAGAGCTGACCTCAGGAATATCCTCAAGCATGACAGCGTTCACAGCAAGGTCGAGGCTCATACCGATGGCACCAGTGGAAGTGCTGTCAGGAGCAGCGTAGTACATGGTGACGTTGGAAGCAGGAGTGACACTACCGGTCTTGTCAGCAGCAGTGATAGGTACGAAGGTCTGGGTGGTGTTGGCCGCAATAGCGGGGGCGGAGCACTTGGAGTGACGGACACCCTGGCTAACGGCCGGAGCAGCCATGGCGGGGACGGCCAGGGCAGTCGCGAGAAGAGCGGACTTGGTAAGCATCTTGGTAAATTAAGGTATAAAGTAAATAATGAATGAATGAATATGCGTGAATGATGCACTAGGGCAATTCAATGCAAAGTTGGTGATATTAGAAGGAGTGAATGTGAAGACGACTGCCTGGAGGAAAAAGGGAATGATGGAGTACAATCCGGGCGACATCACAGTCTCCTTTATACTCATATTTTGCCTCCGCTCATACTTTCTGCACGATGTCTCCACCACCATCATATCTACCGTCTATCGTGCATTCACATGCTCGACATCGTCCTGCATTGTCACTCACCGGAACGCCGGGGCCACTAGTGGCTCGAGCACCGACCATACGCTCATGAGCCGTCACCCCAAACCCGGCCGAATCGAACAGAAAGCCACACACGGACCAAGTAACCAGTTGCCCGCATAACAGTTTATTTCTTTGACAGCGCTCGCTACGCAACATCGGCCACTCAGCGTCCTCTCCTATCGCTCGGTTAGATAGGTTGAGGTCCGCAATAGGAAGCTGCCAGTTGGCTCACGGTCTTGCGTGATGCCGTTGCTGCCGATGTATCCACCCTTCTATATTCGGGGATAATACATATATACCGGCAGGCACTAACTAATTGTGACGATTGTGTATAGGCGTGTAAGTGGAAGTTTATTTTCTATTTCGAGATGGTTGCAGACTTTAGTTGTTCCTACGAAGCTTAAACCAACCGCCTTTTGTACAACTCGTTTCAACAAACGTCATACTCGACCGGTGGTCCTTTCGGGACGAAGTATACATCGGGCTTTATTCGTTCTATTGTAGATGTCAAACATGTCATATGTGCATGCTCTTTAAACCTGTAAATATGCTCTATACTTAGTACAGAGACCTTTAGATGCGTTTACTTGGGGCATAGAAATGTCGATAGCTAGCTCGCATGACCTCCGGTGCGCACAAGTTGGGCTTTGTATACTGACCCTAGTTGTTCCATTACCGTCCGATGTACCTAGACTCAGTTGTCAGCATAATTCACGATGAAAGGAAAGTTGGCAGGGGCTAACTCTTCTCTACTAACATATTGTATGTAAAATAATCACAAATGGTAAGACAAAAAAAATGTACAGTTAAAATTAAATTGGTATTAAAAATGAATGATGCATAGAAAACATAAGAAACTGCTTGCGTGACCCATTACACCGCCAGTCAAACAAGATGCAAAGTACTCATAAAGCTAATAATACAGGTAATAATCCTCACACTTAAGCAATAATGGTGGTGTTCACCTCGGGAATCGACCAGCAGGCCTCACCGACAGGGACGTCAACGCTGTAGAGAGTACCACTCCAGAACTGGGTGAAGTAACCGGTGATCTGGAAGAGAAATTCAGACTTGACATCAATGCCGTTCTTGACGTCATCGCCGCAAGAGGTGGGAAGGTCACCATAGATGGTAGCATCATCGCCAGTGCCAGAGATGATCAGGCCCTGCTCGCCAACAGCCTCGATGGTGTTAACCAGGCGAGGGGAGAAGGTGATACCGGAACCAAGATCAAGAGACTCGAAAAGCTTAAAGGCAAGTTCAACGGTGACATCGACAAAGGGAGTAGCAGTACCAGCAACACGCTCAGTAGCAACAAGAGAGCCCTGATACTCGACAGCGTCCCAGCCAGAAGTAGTGGACTGGTCGAAGTCGACAATGTCCCAGTGGATCTTACCGTCGGGGATGCTGACACTGGCGTTGGCAGTGATACCAGCCTGAACGTTAAGGTCAAAGTCAATACCAGCGTTGAAGCTAATACCGGGTCCAAGCTCAATAATACCAGGGACGTCAATGAGAATGTAGGAGAGAGCATCGGGGCTGTACTTGTAGTTGTACTTGTAGGCAAAGTGAGCCTCGGCGGTAACTGACACGGCAGAGTCCAAGGCAACATCGATATCGAAGTAGAGAGTCGAAACCGAGCCACTGAGGAAAGACCAGCTGAGCTTACCACTGAAAGTGATGGTGGAGTGAAGATTGGCGTAGTCAAGCTCAACAGAGGCGTACTCGTTGGACCAGAAAGTGGCCTCGGGGATCTCAATGTCGAAGGGAACGGTAAAACCAGTACCAACGGTGATACGCTTGTCAAGAGCGGTAGTGGCAATTGGGATACCAGAGAAGTCCATGGTCATGACCTCGGCGATGTCAGCCATGGTGACACGGGTGGCCTCAACGGTGATGACAAGGGTATCATCATCACCAGTAGCAGCGGCTCCATCGGCGGTGAAGAAACCACGCTCCTCAGTAAGATCGCAGTCCTCACCGTGGTTGGTGATCATAGAGATAGTGTCATCGTTGTTCCAGTCAGAAAGAGCGTTCTTGTAGGCAGTAGCATCGGAGAAGGTGACAACGACCTGGCCAGTAGGGCAGGTAACGGAGACAATCTCAGCAATGTCCTCAAGAACAACGGCACCGAAAGACAGATCAAGGCTCATGCCAATGGCACCAGTGGTGCTGTTGTCAGCCGCACCATAGTACATAGTGACGTTGGCGTTAGGGGTGACCGTGCCAGTCTTGTCAGTGGAAGTGACGGGAATGTAGGTCTGGGTAGTGTTGGCAGCGGTGGTGGTAGCTGAAGCGTCAGTGTCGCGGATGACCTGAGCGGGGGCAGCCATGGCGGGAACGGCCATGGCAGCTGCAATGAGGGCAGACTTGGTGAACATTTTGGGAAGGTGAATTAGGATATGTTTAGAAAACGTGGAGGAGATATATCATGGAAAGTAAGGTAAAGTAAAGAGTGTGGTTGCAATGAGACGGTGTAAAGACGTTCTCGATGCGGAGGAGGAGATATTAGAAGAGGTGGTGATGTAGACAACTGCCTGGAGAACAAAAGAAGTGATATAGATGATTTCCGGCGGCATCCCCCGTTTCTTTATACTTTTCTCGATCCTAGCCTGTCTCCTCTCTGCTCCCGATCCACGCCCCTCATCCCTCGTTCCTAGCCCGTTAATCGCTCTGTCGCTAACGCTACGAGGGAAAACCAAGCTAGTAACGTTGATATCACTCCAACTCGGCACTCTCCACACGCCAAGTCCGGCAACATCTACCAAACATCCACATGCTCACTATCCGGTTGCTAACTCGCAGTGGCTTCGAGACCACGTGTGGCTCGTGCGCCGGCCATGTGCACATGAGCTGTCGATAGCAAACACGCCCGTATTGGGTGAACGAGGTACACAGACCCTTAGTCAGGTACTCGCATGAAAGTGTATTATGATGACAGCCGGCCGGAGAGAAATACCGGGTCCGTGTTGTTTCGTGTGTTTCTTGTAGATCATCGACGAAGGTGTAGAGCTCACTACATGTGATAATTCTTGTCAACTTTCTTCCAAGTACTTCAAAGACTCTAGATTCTACACACAGGTACATAGGTATACTTGAATAAACTCAATCTATAAGCTTAAATGTCGCTATTTAACACGCCGGTGACCATATCCCTCATTGTGCACTGACCCCGGCCCATGTCTTCAATGCTTGCGTCATAACCTTAACCCACCGACATATGGATTCTTCATCCTGCCATTGTTGACAACTCGCCACCCTCCTGTAATCTAACGTACCGATAGCCGGCGCTACGGTTCATTCGTAAACTAGCTTCGCATCTGTTCATCCGTTCCTATACCCCCCCTAAGCCAAAATCGGAAGCTATCGACTCTGTCACACGTTGTTATCTCTATGGAACCAAGATTGGCGCAGATTTCCAGCTACAAACGGATATGATTGCCAATTACCGACTTTCACGAACCCACTAACTCTATCTATGGAAATCGTGTAATGTCTCCTATTTGAACTGATTGCTCGCCCCTGTGGCTCCTTCGTTAAAGCTTAACTCCGCCGATTTTTGTGCCACTGTTGGAACAACTGTCATACCCAAAAAGGTAATAGGATCGGCTTATAGCCCCAATTAGTCGTCCACCGCTATATTTTAGTGACTGGTAGTTTGTCGTCTAAAGAACCCAGAAACTAACTCTATAATTCATGCGGGAGATTGACAGCGCCCCGATTACGGAGACTCTAAAAAGAAACGAACAGCGCCATATGTCTCTCGGTATTTAACATTATGTAGGGTATAACCCTTGCTGGACTTTCGGATGTTAATCTATCAGCAAGTTTAACGTGCATGCCAAGAAAGAATAGCTGAAAAACAAGCAATTTTGACGCATGTATGTAAACCCAATAAAACGTGCAAATGTATAAGTGACAACTTGGCAACTAACTACATGATGATTTGTCTACACTATCTAAATTCAACATGTAAATATACGGACATACAATTCATCAGACGTTAACCCATTAGGAGTCAGTAACTCAGGTGGGATAACATCACAAAAAAATAATAAATTCACAACAATTCACAATAAAATCATTCACGGGTAAAACTGCTCAAATATCCAAAAGGGTGATAAAGGTAACATAATGCTGATATTAAATGTAGGAAAAATGTAAAAATGCAACAAAAACATAACAAAGGAAACCGCTTGTGCGACACTTTCAACGAGTCACACAAGATGCAAAATGCTCACAAAGCTAATCGTACAAGTTATACACCTTGCATTCAAGGAATAATGGTAGTATCATCAACCTCAGGGATAGACCAGCAGGCCTCACCAACAGGGACCTCCATGTGGAACAGAGGACCCTCCCAGAACTGGGTGAAGTAGCCAGTGATGTCAAAGACAAAGTTGGACTCAACGTTGATGCCGTTCTTAACATCATCGCCACATGAGGTGGGAAGGTCACCGTAGAGGGTACCATCATCACCGGTACCAGAGACAATCAAGCCTTGCTCACCAACAGCCTCGATGGTGTTAACCAGGCGAGGGGAGAACTTAAGGCCAGAGCCAAGGTTGATATGCTCAAACAGCTTAAAGGCGAGCTCCACGCTGACATCGACATAGGGGGTAGCAGTACCGCCGACCCGCTCAGTAGCAACGAGCGCACCCTGGTACTCAACCTGATCCCAACCGGAAGTAGTAGACTCGTTGAAGTTAACAATGTCCCAGTGGATCTTGCCGTCGGGGATGTTAATACTGACATCGGCGGTGATTGCAGCCCGGACGTCCAGGTCAAAGTCAATGCCAGCGTCGAGAGTGATACCGGGACCGAGCTCAATGATACCCGGTACATTGACGACGACGTACGAGAGACCACCAGGGGTGTAGCTGTATGAGTACTTGTAGGCAAAGTGGGCCTCGGCGGTCAAGGACACCGAGGAGTTCAAGGCAACGTCAATGTCAAAGTAGAGAGTCTCAACCTCGTCGTTAACGAACGACCAGACGAGCTTACCCTGCATGGTAATGAGGGAGTGAAGCTCGGCGGATTCAAGACCAACTGAGGCAAACTCGTTGGACCAGAAGGTGTTGGGTGGGACAACAATGTCAAAGGGGACAGGGAAACCCGAGCCGATATCCATACGTCTATCGACGGTGCCAGTGGCAATAGGGACACCGGTAAAGTCCATAGTCATGACTTCAGCGATATCAGACATGCTGACACGGGTAGCATCAACGGTGATGACCATAGAAGAGTCATCACCAGTAGCAGCTTCACCGTTGGCAGTGAAGAAACCACGCTCTTGGTCAAGATCGCAGTCCTCGCCATGGTTAGTAATGATAGAAATCTCATCGTCCTGGTTCCAATCGGCAAGAGCATTCTCATAGGCAGCCTTATCAGAGAAGGTGACGACGATCTTGCCAGAAGGGCAAGTAACAGAGGTGACCTCGGCAATGTCCTCAAGAACGACGGCACCCATGGAGAGATCAAGTTTCATACCGATGGTCCCGACGGCCCCGGTGGCAGTATCGTTGGCAGAACCATATAACATGGTGACATTGGAGTTGGGGGTCACGGTACCGGTCTTTATGGTTGGAGCAATAGGAATGTAGGTCTGAGTAGTGTTGGTGATGGTAGAGGAGGTTGAATCGTCAGTGTCACGGACGGCCTGAGCGGGAGCAGCTATGGCTGGAACGGCCATGACAGCCGCGAGCAAAGCGGACTTGGTGAACATGTTGGAAATGAATTAAATTAATGTAATGAGTGGAGTATGATAATGAATGAAACTGCAAGGAGATAGCACAAGAGCGTCTTCTATACAGGGTATGCGATAGTATGAATGATAGTCGTGGGGAGGAATGCCTGGAGAACAAAAGAATGATGTAGATCCATAATGGTGTCGTCCCGCGTGTCTTTATACTCTCTTCCCCGGATATCCTCCCCATCCAGCTTAATAGACCCATTATCTTGTCTTCATGTGAAGAATAGCACCGCCGTAGACACTAAGATCACTCAAAGACCGTACACCATACCAAGTCCTGCAAAATCCAACAAGACAAGATATCTACAGACGTTCGATCCACATACTGAGCATTCGCTGGTCAACCCACCGGGACGCCGAGACCAACTGTGGATCCTATACTGGCCGTGTGCCCGTGACCTGTAGATAGAAAAGACGACCGTATTTGGCTGAGCGAGGTGCACAGACCAAGAAGCCGGGTATTTGCATAATAGTGGTTCTGGTGATTGGTCTAAATAAATACCGGATTTGTATTGCTGGGCGGTGTTTCCTGTAGATCAGCCGTTGGTGTGTACAAACTCCGGGGGATCTTTTTGTGGTGTGAACAATCTTTTTCATAACGGGTTGAGCTGAAATTCTTGATACATGCATACATACATGTAATGTGTTAGCCTACATATCCATATTCAGAGAATCAGCTACTATAGACGTCACCACCATCATGCACTGACTCTAGAATTCGCTTTTCTTCTCAACGTCATAACCTTAACCCAGCAAAGTGTCCAGTATAAATAATCTGTACTATAACTGCCACACCATTGACAAGTCGCCACCTCCGTAATCAACTCCACCAAAAAACCAGACCTACAGAAAAAACTCGCCAGTTCGTTTCTCCTCCGTCCTTCCATTCCGCATCTGTCACTCTCCGAAACCAAAAAGGAAGCTGTCAACTCTCCCACTTTATCATCTCTACATAACCAAGAATGACGCATATTCCCTTGAAGAATTGGCCGTGATTATCATCTACCGGGACACGCGAGCCGATTCGATGTGCGTATCTATCTATGGAAAATCGCAGATTATTTCTGTTTCTAGTTAGTCGTCCGCGTCTGGGGGACTTTGGGTAAAGTTTAACTCAACGCCATCGATATACTTTGTCCCACTATTTTTCAACTTGTGCCGTCACACTCGTTCAAGGGTTAGTTCCGGTCGCCGTATCGTTGAGCCCGGGGCACTTCGAACCCCAGCTTTTGCTTTTTTAGTTCTCGCACGCTCCAACGAACCTGTTGTTTTTTTAATGCAACAGATTCCGAAGTCGCAGGCTATGTCAAAATGTATGTAGTCAAATATATTGACCTTTTTTTGTCTTTAATATACATGTGTATAATGAGCGTGTCATTGAATGTAACTGCGGGGTCACATGATCCTCCGACTCTCTCTCTGTAACTCTCTCTATATCCTCTTGGCGTGTTTGTTTACAGGTTTGATTCTTGGCTGTAACTGCTTGTGTATTTTACCAAAACTCCACATCTACTGTTAACAGTGACATTGTCCATGCGCTTAAAATTACATCTGTCGCCATATCGCTCTGTAACATGAGGCCATCCGCACAGATCCTCCCGCCCCCCAATTGACGCCGCGGATTCTCTACACGGCGTCAATTATCTATGTACATACAACATACTCATGTCCACAAAACCCGTCATTCGGCATCTGGCTCAAGATCCACCGGTCATTTGTAGAATCAACATCCGCACATATCATGAATGACGCTGGGACCATATATAGGTCGTATCCCCGACTGTGCGTTTGTGCATCATGGTTAACACCTATAAATCCTTTCATGAAGGGCTTTTTAGGCCTCTTGGTGCATGAGTTTCCTGATTCCTGGCTCAACTAGCACATGCCGCTCGAACCACCATGTGCACCTATACTAGCCAGAAATTCTCAAAATACCACCTATTGTCACCAAGCGTCAGTGACCAGACTCTCTACGTCCCCGTGGTTTGTAACGGATGCATCCATTACGCTGCATAGAACTGTTTATTTTGTGGGTAGATTATGTGAAGAAGCACATCATATGTATAACGTCAATATCCGATCGAGACCTTTGGACATTAATTGATGATAACTACAAGGAGGTTTTTCGGACGTACGTACGTCATGGAAGTCCAACAATAGATTTCGGACTTGCCCAGCAATTGACGTTGTATCGTGACAGCGACTAATGCAGACTTCCGTATCGCAAAGTCGCCAGATCAGTACATACGTCCGTACACACATTCATAGAACCATAATTCTCTCTCGCCCATCAAGGTAGGTCTGTGGGCTTTGCTCAACCATGGATAGGCTAACCTGACAGCATCTTGTTTGCCCGTTCCCTCGTCCTATCGTGATGTATGTATGTACATGTGTATGCACATGGTTCGGCAGGATGAAGTAGTCGGCATCTCACCGAGGACCCGCACCGGATACATCTGTCCCATGGTTCAGCTTGTCTCAAGAGAGACAATTCGGCAGGTAACAGCTGTCTTATCAAGCTAGTAACACCAAAAAAGGTCTGTCACGCCGATACCCGTGCTGCCAACCAGTGATGGCGTTACCATCTCACGATACTCCTCACAAACAACGACAGTACAACGTATAATCCTTCACTGCTCCTCTTCTTCAAGTGCAACCTATAATATACATTTATATATGTACACACAAGTTATACACACCTACCCACGGCAGGCAGGCCCACCGCCTTCTCACGCCCCAATAACGTCCGACCACAGTTGCTGAAAGTTACGTGCCAGTCAACTCATCCCACTGCCCGAAGCTAAATCACGCAGGAACAACCGTCCGCTCACAGACGGGCCACTTGAAGTAAACGTGCTCTTGGCATTCCGGTGACCTATCATGTCAGCTATACAATCAGGCAGTTTTATATCCGCACGTGGGGGGTTGGTTCATGTCAGTCGGAAATAACAGATTCTGTGAACTCTCAGAGAAACTACGGAGATGACTTGATGTTGTGGTTGTGCTCGGTGTTATCGGTATATTGGTAGGGTTGCATGAAACCTACTTTCGAATATAGATAGACAGTTCACATGGTTCATTTGACCCAGCATGCATACTACCGTTGCAACAATTCATTGGAACACAATCAGGTAGTCGTTTGCGTGTTTTCATGACAGAATAGTTTGATCCTTTCGGAAGTATGTACATACATATGTATGTATGTGCACTCAAAAACAACGACTCAGTCATTATTCACTTAACTCTGCTTTCACATGTGAATTGCCGTCATTATGAGATCAATTAAAAGTAAATATTCAGGTCAAGTTTTACATCCATAAAAAAACAAGTCCCATGTCTTAGTCTCGGTTTTGGTCGCTGTTTTCTCTACGCTTCACGGAAATGTTAACCGAAAAACAAAAGCATGCGTCGAAGGAATAACAAAATATCCAGTAGATGATAAAAAAGAAACAGTGAATAGAAAACGACGCCTGCTTAACAATAAAAAAAGCATAATCCCACAGAAGCGCAGAGACAACAATAAACAAAAACAACCCAAACATCCAAGAGATTCTACATCCACGTCATAAACCACCCATTTCAGAAACAATAACAACTAAGACTCTGCGACAACGAATATCCCATGGTATATAAGCTTATTCGTTTCAGTCGAGTGTCACCGTTACCCAGCTCATTCTTTATGCCAATGAGTTCAGCACCAGAGCAGCAACACCCTCCTCCTCACTGCGCACGACTACCTTGGTTGTCACGCCAGTCTTGGCAGAGTAAGCCATGCGCACCGCCGCAACTACACGTCCACCTGTCACAGTCTTGCCAAGCAGCTTGAGTGTATGTGTGGCCTGGTTGACTGGAACGTCAGTTCCTTCCAGTGGCTGCAATGAGAGCGCCTTGGTGATTTGCTCAGTGGCATCTACAATTGGGTTGTTGTTAGTCCACACTTGTCCATTTAGGTTAGGGTTTGTTATGTTGTGTAACTTACCAGCAATGCTCTTGATCTCAGACAGAGCAAGAGTCTCTGACTCTTCGTGGCCGGAAGCACCGACTTGTTCCCACACATGGCTAAAGTTGCCGGCAAAGACGGGAACGACGTAGTCACTACCAGTAAGCTCAAACTCGGCAACTTCGTATTCATCCTCATAACCTTCCTCCTCTGGTAGACCAGATGAAGGGTCGATCTCCTTGCTGGTAAACTTGAGGACGTTGGAGAAGGCGCTGACGGGAAGCGACTCCTCTCCGTTAGTCTTGCGGAAAGCAACGTATACCTTGCCAGGGACATCAGTTTCCAGCTTAGGAGCCTGAATAATGAAGACCTCTTCCAGCTCTTCCTCTTCGCCAGGAGTAGCAACCACGGAAACATTCTCCAGAACAGTTTCAGGCATGGTGTTCTTGATCTCATATTGTAGCACAATGTGCTCCTTGAAAATGTGCTTGACTACGCTGACAACATACTCAGTCTCGGCCTCTGTCAACTCGACAGTAGCAGAGGACTTGAGGACAGCGCCGAACTCAGCCATCTCAGGAATTTCCATGAGCTCTTGTGCATAACGCTGGGCAGTAGCTGATGCTGACGCGGCAGCTTCAGCACTAGAGGGGGCCGCCTGGGTAGGACCAGCCTTAGGCTTAGCGGTAGAAGTAGTAGCAGTGAGCTTCTTGGTACGATCTTCAGCATCGGCCTGTTCCTTGGTGACGGTGGGAACCTTGTTGATGTCAAATGGATCAGCAAAGGTGCCCTTGTCATCAGAAGTGACGTAGACAACAAGCTGGCGCTCAAAGTATTCCAGAGAGAAGATCTGTTCGTTCTTGACAAAGCTGGCGGCCATTTCGTCATCCTCTTCCTCCATCAAACGCAGGTTGAGGGCGGCACGGTCGCGGACTTCATCATCGACGTCATCTAAACAACGAGTCAGAAGAACGTGAACAGACTTCTTGACATCGCGGTCCTGTTGGCCCACACCAAACTTGGCCAAGGCAGTTACGGCGGCAGCACGGACAATGGCGTTTTCGAGAACAACACGGTTGTAGATGTAGCGGATGTACTTCGTAGGATTGGGTACCTTGGGACCCTCAAGACCGATGAGGTGTAGAGTGCGCACAGCAAGCTTAGCAAACTCGCAGTCCTCGATGAATTCGCAAAGGTGCGACAAGGCCTCCTCCTTCGAGTCAGGCACAAACTTGATGAGATCAAACATGCTCTCAACAACAGCGCGCTTGAACTCGTAACCACCTTCGTCGCGGAGAATTCCGCTAAGGAAGGTGAGCATACCAGCCTGCTTGCTGGGGAACTTGAGGCACAAAGTACGGATAGCCTCAACAATAGTGATCTTGAATTCGTCGGAAATCTCAGTCATGAGAGTACCAATCTGCTTCATGAGGCGGTCAACACTAGCCTCGGTGCCAGTCTTGAGCAGTGTTGTAATGGCAAAGGTTGCAATAGAACGGTTGGTGTTGGAGATCAAAAGCTCAATGTCGGGGTTGCATGGGCTAACGGCGGTGGGCTTGAAGGAAGCGATGTTGTGGAGAATACGAAGCGCCGCGAACTTGGTCACAGCGCGGGGAGACGAAAGGAAGAGTTGGAGAGTCTGAACAGCCTGGGCAACCTCGGCGTCACTAACGTCCCGCAAGTTGCAAATGGCTTTGGCGGCCTCAAAGTTGACCATCTCACTCTTGTGTCTCAACCAGCCGTCCAGCAGCTGCATCATGGGGCGCCGGAGGGAAACATCTTCCTCGGCAAGCTGGGCCGCCAAACGGACCAACATGATAAGCGCCGCTGGGTTCTTGACGGCACCGGGGACACCAAACTGCTGAACCATTTTAACCAAAGCCATGCGATCGTGACTGCGCATTTGGTAAAGAAGACCGATGGCGTGGTACTGGGCCATGGTAGATGAGTTGGTGGGTGTCTGACTGCTGGAGGAGAAGCCGAGAGAGAAGCCGCCGGACGATTTGCTAGCGGCAGCAGCCTCTTGGGTCTCACTCTGCCAGCGACGGACGACATCACGAGCGATCGGAAGGAGATGGTAAGACGATACGAGGGCAGCCGAAGACACTGAGGGGTTTCTGTCGACAATGGCTGTCTTCATGACACGCTCAATCGATTGGACGGTAGATGCCTATAACAACAGTGCGCAAAACAGTCAGCATGGTACCAAGACACTTTAGAGGAGAAGCTTACATCAATGATGCGGCAGAGGGCACGAATAGCATTGGGTCTGTAAATAGCATCAGTGCCGCCACCAGTGTCCTTCATAATGGTACTGGTGACCATGATAATGTCCTCGGCCGAGCTGGAAAGTTCCTTGATGGCCAGATGGACCATCTGGCGGAGACTGGCATCCTTGTTCTGGAAGAGCTTCGAGATGCCAAAGAAAAGGTCGGTGGCTTCACGGGTCGGGAACTTGTCGCCCTGGTACAGCAGGAGCGCAATCTTGGTGAGCAGGATTCTACATTTCCTAGGCTGGATAGCCGAATTATTGAATAGGCGGGCTGAATACAAAAACCAATTCACCACATGTTAGCATTGACTCGATATAAGAATTCCGTCTCGGCTGTCGGCGCCGGTATGGTATATGACGGACCGGTCTAAGACGGGCCGGGACGGAAACAAGGGACTGTGAAACTCACCCTCTTGGAAAACCTGAGTGCGGTCGACCTTGATGAAGCCGCTCTCCGCGTCGTCGTCTTTCTTGCCGTAGCTCATCTTGGTCAATTGGATGGGCTGCGACTAGCTATATGGGGATTTATATGTTGTAGAAAGCTGGACATTTGAGGTTCAATGCTGATACCTATAACATCGACACGTCTCAACTCCACAGCCCGTCAAGGCCAGGTGGGCTGTCCTTGAGAGCTGTTGGCAGCTGGCAGGGCCCCCAGATTGAACTGATAGGAGTCAAGGAGCTCCAGGGGTAAGCTCTTGGGCTCAGGCCCCACCATGGCACCAGAAGGATGGGTTGAAAGTTGATAAGATAAGCGACTTGAAACAATCATGACCCTGGTAAGGTTAGATTTACCTTGGAAGTGTAGTTGAATAACCCGCGTGTAACCCTACGTATGACCACCCCTGAATCAGTAGCAGCCGTTGATTTGACACTGACGTCGTCGTCCAAAACATTTGTTCGTCTTGCTATTTATATTGGTCGATCCACATCATCAGCGTTACGAAAATGTGCCCACTATTTGGGGGGGTGGGGTCGTTAACATGATGTGGATTGTATTCTGGAACAGGTAAAGTCTACCACAGAGTGGAGTCGAAACCCGCCCCAAACAATCTTCAAGGTCAAATCTGTGGCTGAATCAGTTTTCTTATTTCGGGTGTGTGTCTAATTAGATGGATTGATTTCTGAAATATCAAGCTGACAGCCAAACTTCACCTTCAACTTTCCGCAGCCGCCAAACGAACTGAAATCGAATTACAACAAAGAGAATACGAGCGAACACGATCACACCAAACAACAAATACCTCATCATAAGTATGTATGTATGTACATATGTACATACATACATACCACATGACAACAGAACCGCCAAATCAATCAACTGCCGCTACGTATTGCTGTTGAACCTCAATAACTACAAGTCTCCGCTCGATATCAGTTTCATTTCAGCTACACTGCAACGTCACATGCTGTCAGACAAAGTCCGCATCAATGCTCAAGCTCGACTCAAACACGGATATGACGAAAAATCGTCAACTCCAAATCGAAATCGTCCGTCCGCTACGATATTGCCAGTGTTGCGGTTTGATTATCGACATTTAACCCCATCCACCGTGAAAATTATCTTGTACATCTTGAATTTCTGCCATGTACATACAACATACATATCTACATACCGCGCTATTAGCATGGAGTTCCGTCGAAAAATATTTGCCGATAACAGGGGCTTAATGTGTACATTCAAAGAGCGGTTAGGATCAATGGCTGCGGTAGGGAGAAGGGGGCGTATTGACCGCTTCAGCCTGCGTCAACATGTCCAGACAGATGTGTGTGTGTACACATTTCCCCAGCTAAGCGTGGTCAACGATGACATCAGGGTGTAGTCGTAACTCGACAACCCTGTTGTCTCGAAGTAAAATCTCAAATCCTCAACATCCATAACCTATGATTCATGCGGCTGGGCAGCATTGCCTCTATGTTGCGTTTTGTGATATTGACCGCCTTCCGCATCAAGTAAATAACCCCTCATTCAACTCCTCGCTTCTGGCCTAGACCATATGCAGTCGTACCACACGGCTTGATAGATTTGCCATTAAACACCATATCGAGCGATTGGCTCTCAATACAAACCAATTGCTAGTTGGGCAAAACCAAACCGCGCGTTTACAATGTGTATAGCCACAAGTCTTGACCACAAAAACAGCCTTGTATCGATTAACAGCATACAAAATGATATCATTTTGATATTGGTATTGATCAAAAGATACGATATCATGTGATTTGTACATGTGTAGTAGGCTGCGAATTTTACATGCCTAATCTGTTCGTAAGTCACTGCAGCAGTTTTGATCAAGGCGATTGAATCCTATAAAATTTCTGCACTGAAAACAGGCTCTCGCTCCATAACCCATGAATTATGCTACGGCCTATCCGCAGAACAACTACCAACAAAATGCTGAAAATTCTTTCACAACTGCTCTGTTTGGTCGAAATAGGAAGTGAAAAAAAAACTGAATGGTGGGGCAATGGAGGGGTAACCGGGTATCTGATACGCCAGCCCCCTGCTTAAAATGTGAGTAGTTGCATGTAGTGCGGACATACTCTAACATGGGTCCACATTTTTTAGGTTAGAACAAGCTGGAACATGCTGCATGCCAATACCCACTGAAGTAACCACTAAAGCAAAATACGGTATAGAGCGCGTTTAGAGAGCTGGCTACAGAGACGATGGGCTACCACCATTCAATGATTAGTGTAGAAATCGACAAGTTTCCAACATATTTCGACACAACGAAAGCCTAGAGAAATACTCTGCCTGTCCAAGAACGAGGCGTTTATTTGAATTAGGCCATGTGTATCGATTATCATGAGTCACGCTGAAGGCTCGTTGGGCTTACACAGGATGAACTTCAGAGGCTTGGAGCCGGGAGCACCGGGATGGTCATAGGGCCTTCTGAAAGACCCCCGCTAACAGCGTGCAAGGGTAAATAACTTGACGTCAGCATTAGTGGAAATCTGGGCGTTGATTGGTTCAAAGCACTGCGGATAGTCAGTTTAGGGCACCATGGCTCAGTACAGTGAGCCTACGCACACAGCGATACTGCACTACGATCCACTTGCAGTTTTTTTTCTGCCACTGACCCCGCTTTTTACCTCTCCCCGCCTCTGGCCGTAGGTATTTAGTTTGTCGGCTGCACCCTTTTTTCTTTCTCCTGTTTCTTCTTCCTTTCTCTCTTTGTCTTGCACACCGAGATTCCAGTAATCCATCTGCAAAGTGAGTCTTTTCCTTCCATCATTACGGGCTCTTCATCACTATATTGATTCCGTTGTGTTGCAGATGTACTGTTGTCATCTGCAATCGATGCCATCAATGTTTTGATTGCCCATATCCACATCATCAACTGTTTGTCGACTAACCATCCCCCAATAGTTTTCATATCGAAATAAATCATTCAAAATGGGCAAGGAAGAGAAGTCTCACATCAACATCGTCGTTATCGGCCACGTCGATTCCGGCAAGTCGACCACCACTGGTCACTTGATTTACCAGTGCGGTGGTATCGACAAGCGTACCATCGAGAAGTTCGAGAATAAGTCTCCCCATAACTAATCCCGCGACATCAATCGAACCGAACAAGATACGGATAATGTGTGTTGCTGGCGGTGCGTTTTCCACGCGGCGTTCAGTTTTGTACAGAGGTTGAGCTGATTTTGATGAGGCAGCACTACCCCGCCTCGCGGGGCAGTGTTGTGTTGTGAAAAATTCTACTCTTTCCTCTTTTGGAAAACATACAAGGGTATAATTACCCCGCTGTTTTGTACCCTGTACAAGGACCCGCTGTGTGGGAAGGTACCCTGGTCATACACATACAGTCTATGCATGCTCTTTGGCATGATAGTGTCTTGTTTGGGTGTTGGTTCGCACTTCATCTGGCATCATATACTGACCTACTTTGTACAGGAGGCTGCCGAGCTCGGTAAGGGTTCCTTCAAGTACGCCTGGGTTCTTGACAAGCTCAAGGCCGAGCGTGAGCGTGGTATCACTATCGATATCGCCCTCTGGAAGTTCGAGACCCCCAAGTACTACGTCACCGTCATTGGTAAGTTTATCATGGAATCATACTGTCACATCCGATCTTGTTCTAACAAACTTTGTTACAGATGCCCCTGGTCACAGAGATTTCATCAAGAACATGATCACCGGTACCTCGCAGGCTGACTGCGCCATTCTCATCATTGCTGCCGGTACTGGTGAGTTCGAGGCTGGTATCTCCAAGGATGGTCAGACCCGTGAGCACGCTCTTCTTGCCTTCACCCTCGGTGTTAAGCAGCTGATCGTTGCCATCAACAAGATGGACACCACCAAGTGGTCCGAGGCCCGTTACCAGGAGATCATCAAGGAGACCTCCTCCTTCATCAAGAAGGTCGGTTACAACCCCAAGACCGTCGCCTTCGTCCCCATCTCCGGTTTCAACGGTGACAACATGCTTCAGCCCTCCACCAACTGCCCCTGGTACAAGGGCTGGAACAAGGAGACCAAGGCTGGTACTTCCACCGGTAAGACTCTCCTTGAGGCCATCGATGCTATCGAGACCCCCAAGCGTCCCACCGACAAGCCCCTCCGTCTTCCCCTCCAGGATGTCTACAAGATCGGTGGTATCGGCACGGTTCCCGTCGGCCGTATCGAGACTGGTGTCCTGAAGCCCGGTATGGTCGTTACCTTCGCTCCCTCCAACGTGACCACTGAAGTCAAGTCCGTTGAGATGCACCACGAGCAGCTTCCCGAGGGTGTCCCCGGTGACAACGTTGGTTTCAACGTCAAGAACGTCTCCGTCAAGGATATCCGCCGTGGTAACGTTGCTGGTGACTCCAAGAACGACCCCCCCATGGGTTGCGCTTCCTTCACCGCCCAGGTCATCGTCCTCAACCACCCTGGCCAGATCGGTGCCGGTTACGCTCCCGTCCTGGATTGCCACACCGCCCACATTGCCTGCAAGTTCTCTGAGCTCCTCGAGAAGATCGACCGCCGTACTGGTAAGTCGGTTGAGGCTTCGCCCAAGTTCGTCAAGTCTGGTGATGCTTGCATCGTCAAGATGGTTCCCTCCAAGCCCATGTGCGTTGAGGCTTTCACCGACTACCCTCCCCTTGGTCGTTTCGCCGTCCGTGACATGCGCCAGACCGTCGCCGTCGGTGTCATCAAGGCTGTCGAGAAGACCTCCGCCTCCGCTGGTAAGGTCACCAAGTCTGCCGCCAAGGCCGCCAAGAAATAAGCGGGTTCTCGTTGACTACGTTGACAAAAAAGTGTGTTCTTTGATGGCTACAGTGATGGGCTTTTGATGGATGCAAATGAATAAGAAATGATAAAAAATCAAATACTGTTATGAATCGTGATTGTGAAAATGTATGTGGCGTTTGATAGCTTCCAGGTAACGTCGTTTGCTGAGTGTTTCGGCTGCAGTTTGTTGGGTGAAATTGGTGCCGGCCGTTCATTTGGGTTAGCAAGGATGTAAGGGTTTTTGTTCGCCTTGTATACTAGTCCAATAGTTTTGTACAACAACACGTTCGGACACTGTACATACATATGTATGTACAATGTGTATGTGTGTATACATGGTTGAATCTAAAGGGCCAAAGAGAGAAACAACATCAGGGTCGAAGGCGGACTACAGATAGGAGTAGATAGCTGACATGAATCTAGATATGTAGGTACATAACATATGTACCATTTCACAAGCTTGATACCGCCACTAACATAGTTGTGTAACATGAAGTTATCCAAAGAGCCAATAGACGGCAGACGTGCAATATTATGGATAGTTGAGGCGATCATTTCGAAACAAGAATGACTTGATGATAAATGGAGCCTTTTAATATACCCGTCGATATTTGGATACCAAATTCTTGTTCTTATTAGAATTGTATGGTCTATTTTTTAGATGCGTTTAGTTTTAATTTGAAGTTGTTTTACGGAGTTAAGAAATAGATACATGAATCCTATCAAGCAGCATGGTGCTCGTTTTAGGGAGTTTTGGTAGCGAACACTAGCCATATTGGCTGTGTTTTGCATTCTGGTGACCTTGTTCGTCTTGTTCTTTGACATAGGTGTGTATATAACTATATAAGAAATAGCTGACTGCGCTGATGACATGTATACTGTTCAATCTAGATCCAAAGCAAGTTATATGGGGGATCCATCGTTCTGATACCATCTAAACATTTGAAGCCGTCATTGTTTAACCAGTAGGATATGACGTTTATTCTATCCACGGAATTGTTCAATGTTCAATCTGTATACACGTTGGACCGTTGGCCGGCGAGCCTGTGATATTTGCATGGTGAGTGCTACGTTTTGTAAGGCCATTACAAGGTGATCATACCAGTCACGACGAGGGCCATTGTGTGGACCCCTTTTGGTGGGTGGAGTGACCCTCGTGTGTATGTCTTGGGCGAAGTGACACTCTAAGGATACAAACAACAGCTAGAAGATACACGTTTTTATTTCATATTCAGCCGCTCCCATTATCATAATACCTGACAGTATTATTGAGATCATGAGGGTGACCTACAGGGTCAAATGTCGTAGGATGAAATCATGGGTTTTTTGATGTGTCATATAGCTATATAGTCTATGATATAGAGCTTACGAGGTTGAAACATATCTTCTTGCGTGGCTCACTCGAAACACATCCACGGCCTTCTAGGCTGACTATACACAACTCTTCACGTATCTGTAGTTTTATTCTAATTTTTTGCACTGTAAATGTCCCACACCCCCCAAAAAAAAACCGCAACTATGACCCCACGGTCCCGTCAGTGAAGCACAAAAGAGTAAAAGAAGATATTAAGGACAGTTCATCTCCGTCATTATGGGGTCGTCGGGTGATTCAAGCCTTTAAAACCAAGTCCTTCAATATCACCCCGGCCACTAATGGATGACATATGTTTGATAAAGCGGATTGCTTGCACGGGAGGCACGACCGTAGTATGCTCCGTTGACTGGCTTT
This sequence comes from Huntiella savannae, assembly GCA_001483325.1. Classification (NCBI taxonomy): domain Eukaryota; kingdom Fungi; phylum Ascomycota; class Sordariomycetes; order Microascales; family Ceratocystidaceae; genus Huntiella; species Huntiella savannae. The sequence continues at coordinate 6,134 of LCZG01000013.1, read as the reverse complement.
TGCTTGGCGACTGGTTTAACACGAGATCTCCTTGGGCTGTCCAATTTGATTGTGTCACGGCCGCTGGTAAGTTCAAGCGTCTTCTGCGTAGGTTCCTTGTGTTCGCGGTGAATGCTGGAGTTGTGGAGTCGGAAGCTTTTATATCTGTGTTTTTTAGAGTGTAGTTGGAGACGGAAAGTCTTCAGCCGTGTCATGCTTTGGATTGCCATAGGGCGAATCCATGCAACGGCATGGAACGCCGTGGGACACAGCCTGTAGCCCCAGTGGTTGCGCGAGGGGCCAACGGTGGCTATACGCCTGGGGTGGCGCCAGGGAAAAGAGGCACCTACACGCCTGGCGTGAATTACATTCGGACTTGTGGGTTCAGTAGATGCCGCCATTGGCTGGACCAGAAGACAAAACGTGGCCGTCATTGACCAGTCTGGATGAGGCCCCAGGAACAGGTTGACTCGGATATACTTGGGGATTTGGGCTGACTTACCAACCATGGACTGGGCCGTTGGATGTTTCCGTGAGCGCCGGCAGCCTCGAGCAAGAACTACTAAATGTTTGTCACTTAAGCCATTGACAAAATTCATGTTAAGGCCCATGCGCCGAATTAAAGAAGCTCGCTTGGCCGATGGGGTCAGGTGGTGTAAAATCGGGGCTGATTTATACACTTTGAAATCATAATATGTGGCAAGCCACTCCGTAGTGCTGAACTTGTGAGCCCAAGACCACGTGGGGAAGGCATCACACCTAGTTCCCGTGACGCGGCAGTCAGCATTTCTCCACATCAAGCTTTGCCTGATTGTTTGTGTGCTGATCCCATAGATGTGTTCAACGCCCTTGGCCTTTAGAAACCCTGATATGGCATTAATTCTATCGATCGGAAATGTCAAGGAACGGCCAACGTATGATTTTAGAATACGAGTAAGAGAACTTGTGATACCCGAGCAACAGTCATCGTCAGGCTCAGGTATCTGCCCAAGTGCCACATGATGGTAGGTTACGGTTGGGCAGTTTATATGCCAGACAAGTGTGAAATCTGTCATGTAAAGACGCCGAGGGGAAAGACGCTCTTCTTGGAATGTCCATCCTCGGGTAGCCCACTCAGGTCCATATTTATCCTTTTGATAGTGCCATCGGTCCATGGTGCCTTCAATGCTTGTGAAGTCGCTGCCAACAAATGATCGCATAAAGTTACGGCTATAACCGTACAACCCCGAGTTGATGTCTTTACCCAATGCGCAGATAATCGTCAACCACGAGTTGGCGTAAATGTCTCCCATTGCATGAATTTGTTCGGCCTTTTCCAGGTTATCGCCTTCAATAATGCAGTAGCGGTCAACCCAGATGTATGGAATATCAAGGTTCTTAGCTAGTTGCATACAGTCATACAGAGTTCTGGACATGGTTTCGGTAGACAGGAATCCAGGCGTCATAAGTTGAGATTCGTTCTCCTTGGTCAGCATGTTGGCATCGTTCGAATCCCGTCGATAACTGATGGCCGAGTATTTGACGTGGACATTCCCAATATGGACGACGCATCGCTTTTGTACGTCAATAAGACGGAATGAATCGGGGAATTCTGGAGGCAAGATTAGCTTGGGACATCAACGATGAAATAGTGTGGCTTACGGCTATCATGTGTATCGGAAGATACGGTTGAACTTGGTAAACACTCTCCCAAGGCTGTGTCTAGTGCGTTCTTCAAAAATAAGGCATCAAATCGAAGTCTATCGCACATGACGTCGATCTGCTTCTGAAAACTGTATAGGGGTATCTCCAAGTCTCCGGAGTACTCGAGTCTAGGCTTGTTTTCTCCCTCCAAGTACATTTCCCATGAGAGTGGAACCGCCCAGCGATCGTCCAACATAATGTCCTGCCGATGATAGTAAACAAGCTTGGGCATGAATGATTTTATCGCCACCTTTGCACCAATCTTAGATATCCCATGCTGCTGCCCAACTACCGCCCGTGCTATTTGGAAGCACATTGAACATCCGCATGTTAGTCCAATTCGTGCCAACAACTTGTCCGATGTTTCTTTCGAGAATATGTTCCATGGTTTTCGTTCCTTGACATCCGGTGCTTGTGGCACAGAAAGCAGCTGCTGTATATCCGACTCTCCAACTGTCCACCACTCGAGATTGACTGGTCGTGAGCCGCCGACAGGAAATATCTGAGTATGATCCATATACTCCCTATCACTGTCTTCATCTAGTGTGGTCTGGACATTTCGTTGCATGTACTCCTCCCTACAGGGTTCACAACCTTCAACTACTGTATAGCAAAGAAACATTTCAATACATGCCGCGCACCAACCCTGGGCTGTACCAACTTCTGTAACCGCTCGACGATTATACTCAGCACACGTCTCGCCGAGGTCATTATCTTTCTTTAAATGTGAAACAGAGTATGGAGCCTATTGCTATTAGTTTGATACACCAAAGGGACGTTTTCTGAACACTTTACCTCGCTAGCTTCGGGATAGAAGGTCAAGGCATAGATCCACTGGGAATCTATACCTATATCTATAAATTCCAACTGGAACATTCTTGTGTTTTTGTGAAGTTTAATCCACGGTGATTAGCTATCGGTATCGAAATCGTTGTTTTCCACAAGCACGAAAAACGTCTAAACCTCAGCAAGCCTAGTAATCATATTTTTGGGCTTATGCAATTTGGGTCCGCCGGAGTCCTATGTAGAAGTGCGGGGTATTGTTCGCCCAATCTTACGCCTCTAAAGGTATAGAAGAGTCGTTCAATCGACATGCAGCCTGACAGACATTGTTACAATCAAACCCCACGCAGGCTTAACCAATAAGAAATGCAGCACCATTTCTCCATGCTCAGTACTACCCTACTATAGCACAATCATACCGGCCCTCTACACGTTGTAACTCGCGTTATAATGCCCACTGCAATCTTCTCGCGACTTTCAAATGAACCCACTGAAATCGTAAAAGACGCAGAACAAGGGTATTCACATGGTCACAACTACCACCCGCAAAACTCAGGCAAAAGTAAAGCGCCTAGACGCCTTGCACAAAAAGGCAGTGAGACAATCCAAGACAGCCAAGAATGCAGCTCCGGTTCCAAAGGCCGAAACCCAATAATGTAACCTTCACTCCCCAAATGAGCCGACCGAGCGATCTGTCGAGACGGCTACTCTTAGAAAATGCCCCGCGTCTACAATTAACGCTACAAAATCTATGTTTCAGGCACTAACACGTGACAAAGGATCTAGGCATTACACACGCGCAAGTCAGTCTTTTACCATTGGGTCCGTTCACTTCGTAAATAGCACATCATATACAACGAATTCTCGACAGAATAAAGAATAATCATTCAATCATCCAGTTCCTATTCAACATAGCAACAAACGGAAGGTCCCACCCACTCAAACCGGCTCCCCCCACCTAGGAGGTTGTCAAACTGGGTATAGAGATGTCTTACATCGTGGAGTCACGTGACCAATTCCTACACGTGATCTTCCAATACGTGATGCGGGATTATGTTACTAAGCTGTTACCCCGCTGTTGCCTGAGAGGGGAGACCAATATCTGGAGGATATAGTCTCTCTATGGTTCCCTCTTCCTCTCCTCCTCTCTGGCTCTTCTAGACAGACAACTGATATAACAATACCTGAACTACAATATACCACTATCTTGACCTCCTCACAATACTCTAACGTCCACGACGACCCTCACACTTTGGCAGAGGTTGTAATAGCTGACTAAGCTGGCCCGGTCCCTTCGGTTCCGTGCCACTTTAACCCAATCCGGAACGAAATTGATGTCGTACACGCACAGGGAACAGACGTCTAAAACAGATACCAGTTGATTTTGTGAAGAGGTACTAGCAAAGATCGTGAAGGAGGATGTCGGGGAAGGTTCGGCATTTCGTGAGCAAGATTTCTAGCGGGGCAGTAGGGGCACTTGATACCAAATCCAATGCCGCTGGTATAATCCCCGGATTTACCAGTAGAAGACGGGTGATAGACTGTCGTTACCATTGACAAACCGGTTGGGGGGTATCCCTGTATGTTGTTTGTGGTAACAACGTTTGATGAAGACATACCAGCGGCAGCAGCTCCATGTGATGGCCCATTGTTGGAGTCTCCGGCTAGTCCAAAGCCTGAACTTGACATTCCCGACATCCCTGCGACCGCTGTTCCGTGACTTGGTCCGTTATTTGAATCTCCGGCCATCTCGAAGCCTGTTGTAGATCCATGACCCATTCCCGCAGCAGCTGCACCATGACTTGGTCCTGTATTTGAATCTCCTGCCATTTCGAAACCCGTTGCGGAACCAACTCCCATTCCAGCTGCTGCCCATCCATGGCTCGGTCCTGTATTTGAATCACCGGCCATCCCAAAATCAGTGGTACCTCCAAAGCCCGTATTAGACCCTAAACCCCGTACCCCACCGCTATGACTCGGTCCGATACTTGAGTCCCCTCCTACTTCAAAAGCGCCTGTGCCAAAGTCCAAATCTAGACCACCGTTACTGTCAAAGTTTAAGGAGAGGGTTGACCCCTCCATTTCGGCTACTGGTGGTTGTCTATCATCGGAGAGTTCGGCGGGGTGACTGTTGATTGGAGACGACGTATTTGGCAGTTCGATTGGGACGGAATGTGGGTCACTTCTGTTTGGTCAAGACATATTGACGTCGTGATAGTTCGTATGGTAGGAATATGTATGATTTTATATGTGTAGATGACGATCTAGTGATATATGCGGTCAGTTAGAAAACACGAATGACTATCAAGTTCTGGGTATGAGTGAAAACGAGTGAATAATGATGCTACCACAATCGAGAGGTCGGTAGACAACAAACAGGAAAGGCTATGACTTTGACTAAATATGGAAGTTAATAGAGGAACATTTATACCGAAAAAGAGATACTTGGACCAGGGCATGTGCGAAACCCGGCCCGTGTTTGTTCGCAAGCGCACTGTTAGGGTTAGCAGGTAGTTAGAGTGCATATGACGACATAGCTCTGTCTCAAACATCTAGTGGTAGTGAGCTACATACAGAGGTAACAAAATATATTATCAACAAACCGACCACACGGCTTGGTGGTTTGCATGTTTGCATACCGTGTGGTTACACTAGTCCGAGTACTACACAAATAATAATTTTCTTGTACAATTGATAAATTGTGATAGATAACTTGCACACAAAATATATATTCACACTGGGTAAGATGATTTCAGGTAATAGTGGTATTGAAAACTTGAACAAAAAGACAGACGCAAAACTAATGAAGGGAATAGCTTGAGTGACCTCGACTACAAGGATAACAAAAGATACAAAACATGATCATAACTTTGATTTAAGCGATGATGGTAGTATCAACTTCGGGGATAGAGTAGCAGACTTCACCAAGGGGGGCATGACGGTTGAAGATTCTGCCGGTCCAGATATGCTTAATGTAGCCAGTGATGTCAAGGTCAAACTGCGACTTGACATCAATACCGTTCTTAATCCCGGGTTCACAAGCAGCGGGAAGGTCACCGTACAGAGTAGGGTGATCGCCGGTGCCCTCAAGAATCAAACCCTGCTCACCAACGGTCTCGAAGGTGTTAGACAGACGAGAGGCCACGTTGATACCAGAGTGGATGTGAATGAATTTGAACAAGCTAAGAGAAAGATCAACGTTGACGTCAACATTGGGGTTGGCAGAGCCAGAAATGTGGTCGTGAGCAATCGCTGAGCCACGGTACTCGACGTTGTCCCAGCCAGTTACGCTCGACTGGTTGAATTGGCGGATATCCCAGTGGATTTTGGCATCGGGGATGTGTACGTCAACATCGGTAGTGACGCTGGCACCAACTTCGACATCCAGGTCAATACCGGCAGCAAAGGTAATGTTGGAGCCGAGATCAATGATACCGGGGACGTGGATCAGAGTGTAGTTAAGCGGATTGGCCTTGTACTTGAAGCTGTTGGTGTAGGCGAAGTGGGCATCGGCAGTCAGGGAGACTGAAGAGTTCAGGTTGACGTCCACGTCAAAGTACAGCTCCTTAAGCTTACGGTGGAGAATGGAGTAGTTGATTCTACCGCTGAAAGTAACAACAGTGTGCAACTCTGCATGGTCGAGAGCGACAGAGGCGTGCTCGTTGGACCAGAAGGTAGTAGAGGGGACC
>LCZG01000012.1:324686-381122 GCA_001483325.1 Huntiella savannae | reverse complement strand
TTGGCCCGACGTTGCCTGGAGAGCCGTCGTATTAACAGTTAGATCTAGTTAGGTAGACGTAAAATAGAACAACAACAACAACAACAACAACAGGATCGCGTGCCCGTTTAGAGTTGCTGCACCCTGGTCAATGTCTAGACTTAAATCGCCATGAATAATTGAGTGACGGGGCATGTCAGGTGTGGTCACGTTTAGGTTTTAGAGCAAACGATTCGTCTAGATTTACGGCTTATCGTTCTGGAACGGGATCATGGGGAGATGGGAAGGATATTTGTGGGTTTGGCCTAATTGAGCATTATGGTGCGAGTCAGGCTTGCTCTTGTATTGTTGGTCGTGTGTGAGATTGAGTATAAACCACCATGAGTCTTCTAAAAGGTACAGTTGGAATATTGTTAGTTCATCAACATTGCAATTATCATTGCTATAACAAACAATAGTTTTAGTACATAAACACGTACATTATTTCTTCATATTAAACCTAAAAAACTCGATTTTTCAGAGACTATCACTGTATAGTCATCATGGGTTCTTCTTACGGCGTCAATACGGTGCCGGGGTGGGTCATGCCGAGCCTTATCTGTTTAGCTTTGTTTGTCATCCTTTCCTTAATTGCCTGTGGCTGTACAGCTAGTCGACGGAACCGAGGGCCATCTGCCCGGAGACCTATGCCACCAAGACTAGCTTCCGTTCAGGCTGTGCAACGACCCATTCCGGCTGGTGGACAGGTGTATGAACCGGAACTACCGGCTCCACCACCGGCCTATGTGGCCGAAAAACCACCGGTTTATGAAGGACCTGCACCAGCGAATGAACAAATGACGGCACCGACTACATAGGCCTGATGCGGGTTGGCCCGGTTTTTGGATGTTTTTGGATGGTTAGGTACCGTGTGACTCTTGAGAGAGGGAACAAAGAAGGTTTGGAGAATCAGAATGTTAGGTGGCGGAGGGCATGATAGAAAGTCATAGCGATTTGGTTTTAATACCGGTGGGCGGGTTTTACATTGATCTTTACGTTTAACTCCTACTAGGCGCCATATGTGTATTTAAGTGTCGTGTGAGCTCTACCCAATCTACTGAGAGATGTAACAGCGGAAGCCTGACGTTTGAAGGGAACTTATGCAAACCCGTTCCTTTATACACATGTATAACGTGACATCCCATGACACAATGTTTCCTCCGAACCTCTTGGCGGAATACATTGAGGTAGTGAGGAAGCGACCTCCGCCCCAATTAGTGCTGACAAGAAGTATTTGCAATAACCTTTAAACTCAAAAAGGTCAATCGGCTATGTAAGTAGCTCCGCCCCTCGGTCTTACTGTCAGCAGAGTGACTGCATACACATGCGAGTTAGCCACATTTGGAAACAAAAATCGTGATCCTTCATATTCCAATGGGGTGTTAATTGTAATTGTGTCTTTATGCCTTGGCATTGAGGGCCGGAAAGCAGATTGAGTCTTGGCAATTGGGTCTTGTGGATACTGTAGATGGTGTATTTCGATGAAAGACCGGAGGATATTGGGCTATGGAGCACTTTGCGTGTTGGGGGTGTCGCTGGCGTGCCGGATACGTCCGTTACATGTGTCTGACCGATTTACATGTCTGAGTTGAGCTTGAAGTTTGTCCTCCGGTACGACAAAGAAAAAGATACAAAAGCCAGCCCTTGTTCCATATTTCGCCGTGGCTTTTGACAATCGATCAATTTATACCTCCTACTTTGGAACCTAATCAATCTCCAACTTATCAATTTACAAAGCATCATATAAAAACCATGATAATCCATCCTCGCGCCGGTACCAGATCCAGCACTATGCCCAGCTCATACACGGCTGCCGTCTGCATTTCCATCGTCATGATCGTTCTCGTGGGAGCTTGCGCCTGCGCATGCCGACTCAGAAAACGAGCCACAGCGGCGGGCGCTGCGTCAACACCGCCCGTTAGAGTTGTTGATATGTCCAACCGGACAGAGTTGGGGGATCAGGCTACACCTATGGGACCACCACCGCCAGCATATGTGCCGAGCAGTCCGCCGGCATATACCCCTACGGAGCCAGGGAAGAAGTCACTTGGAGAGGGTACTTCTTGACAAGAATATCGGACTATGGTGACGGGTGGGAGGAATCCTTGCGATCACGAAAGGGTAGCATATTAGTTGGGAAGGGAATGGAAACTAGATTTAATGTGGCGATTGGGAAGCCGTGACGACGGGAAGCCGTAATGGAGAGGAATTGTGTGTTAGGTAAAGTCGGGATGGAATAATGTATAACATAATTGACCACCTTTAACTACTTTACCCACTGCAGCTTAAATGTACTTGACGACAGAATGAACATGATATCCAACCATCCACTCGTTTATTCCGACTGTAACAACATCATAATTCTGCTCGCCACGAACCTTGCCAAAACATCAAAATCCCGACAACAGCCAAATACTTAAGTCTCCGACCGACCGAAACAAATGACGTCACGCTGCAAGCTATGAGCCTCAAATCGGTATCTGGCGGGGAATTACATCCACCGTACGCACACCGGTCCACCCTTCCAACTCGTTTCTTTGACGTCATTAGCTATGCCATCTAGATAGAAAACTGTTTTCCTCCATACTCACCTGTAGTCCAGTCAAAAGTGAGGCTGGAAGGATGGCTCCGCCTACTGTGTTGCTGACAGGTCTGTGTCGGGGACTTTTAAGAAATTAATCCAGGGGCAATTAGGTTGAAGGATTTTGTCATGTTTGCCTTGTGGGAATGTGGCAGGATGATTTTGTATTTTTGGATACGTCTTTTCGATGGTGATTTCTTGGGGCGCCGTGATATTATCGGCCGATTGATTTACACGTGGGCGAGTGTTGGTTTTCGAGTGATCAATTTCCTGAAAGTTGGGGCTGTATTTTGCATTGAAAGACGTTCATTACATCGTGAGACGGCCTTGAGACCTGTTATTATAGGGTATTGCCAAGCGGCGAAGACACACGAGGGCTGTTTTGTTAACATGCTTACAGCCATGGGTTAGTTGTGTATATAAAGTGTCTGTCGCAGGTGATACCATCAGTGACTACCAATACATAATTCCTTCCATTTTCTATCCAAGTTATTAATTTTTACCACCCTCACAATGACCACCACATCTAGGGCCATCCTCCACTCTACCGGACACTACCTCACACCAACCTTGACTCAAACCTTCGCCCCCATTGTCTTCCCTACAGAACGCTTCAAATCTAGCATCCACAATGATAATAGCTCTGGCCTTTCTGGTGGTCAAGTAGCTGGACTCGTCGGCGGGACAATTGTTTTTCTGATAATATTTGTTCTCATCATGAATAAGGTTGGTGCCAACTTGGCGGAGAGCCGTACAAAGCAGGCCTTATCCGAGAGCACCCAACGACGCGCACAAATTGCTGATGAGGAGAATGCGATACCGGCTGGTGGACAGGTCTTTGTGGGAAGTAGAGATGTGGCAGCTGATTGGGATGCAGAAACACTGGCCGAGGTGGCTGCGACGTCAACGACGAGGGCTTAGTTTCTGAGTGAAGAGGTTCAGAAGACAGTCACCTGACCGTCCACAACGGCTTTCATGGGTCTTTGGGATGGTTCATCTGTTGTGCCTTGAGTTCGAGGGTTGGCTTGTCGGGATTGATATGTCTTACTAGGAGGAGGAAGTTGGCTGCTATCTTGTTTTGGGTCAACAGCCAGGCTGTTACTGGCTATGGCCAACTGGGGGGAGACGAAGAGCAGGATTCTTTTGTGTGTGGTGGATGTATACTAGCAGACAGCTGCTGTGGAGTTTTGGCGCTTGGATTTTGTTTTTAAATGTACTGCTACCTTCGGATGGGATCAATCAACAGACTTTCTTTTGATCAACTATGACCATCCGGTGAAATAGCACATGTGTCAATACCTTGGGTGTTCTTGATAGTATCCACTTGCGTTAGTAATGTCATGTATCTGACTGACTAAGGCCTTCGGCGTTGTGGGGGTCTCGGCCGCAATGTGAAAGCTTTCATCCAGAGACGAGTCTGCTACCAGTATATATGGTTAGTAAGTTCGTTGGCGGATAGTAGCATTCGTACACATACTTGGTGCCACTTCGTTTTCATATTTGAGCTAATAGTCAAATGACAGGCCGAGGTAAGGCGATAGACAACATAGTGTTTTGTTCCTGAAGTAGATGATAAAACTCTCTAGTGCGCAGATGCCGGTTGGGGCTCAGAATTCTGAATGCCCTTTGGAGGCATGGTAAAATATCTCGGGTTGAGATTAAGGAGTGTTGGGTTATCACGGAGAGGGTACTATGGGAGACTGAGTTTATGTACGCACCTTCTGATGGAAATGGTGATAGATTTGACAACTGGCATCAATTCCCAATGTGAGTTCAGGGACCTCTTTTTTTTATATAACGACTCCTATTGTATTTGAACCAAGTTAGCCTACTATTTGCAGAGTATCGGTAACTGTAACGGGAGGCTAGGTGAACAATGTGTTGAATGTGACCTCAATACAAGATGATAGATGACACTTGTGCTTGGTCGTTTTCCTCGACTGACCGCCAGTGATGCCCTTGCTGTTTGATTGCGTTCGTTTCCTCTGTCTTCTGTGGGTTATAAAACCACAATCTCTCCGAGTATATCCGTGGATAACACGTTGACGTGTATGTCAAGATTCAATATTCGTTAGATTTGGTCTACCAACAGTGTTATCCGAAGTTTATCATATCCAGATGCCCCATCTACAATGGCGGTGCAGTTCAACCTATGTGATCTGGTGATCCATGATCGATACAATTGTACGACCAACTCTTATGACCCTTAAAAAGATTAATGGACAAAAATCATATGCGCTCCTTAGAATACTGCTCAAATCGAAGGCCTCATGTTAAGCTTAAGCCAAGGCATTCTTGTCCCACGTGGTTATTTGTCGCTTACATGCACCGCGCCACTTTCCCTTAGGGGAAAAGGTGATGGATGAATGTGGTTACAACACAGTTAGCTTCGCCTCCCGTTTATTGCGCCAAAATCGCGGCTATGAATTGTGGAACACAAAATGTGTGCAGGGCGACCGAGGTCAAAACTCGTTATGTCGTTACCATCACTAACAGCCATCGAGCGGTTATTGGTTGAGACTGTTGCGCATGGTAGTGCTCGGCTAATTGGCTTTTGCCAACTCACGATGCACTTTGTGTTAAGGCTCATTGAAGAGGAGAAGAGGGTTTATCGTGGCCTTGATTGTTCATGTGAAGACTGGCAGTAGTATTGCGTTTGTAGATAGCCTGCGATAGTATATAATGTCGGTCTTGGTGCACATAGCACCATACTCAATCCCAAGAAACATCAACAATTTTCACCTTAGCATTCAACTCTGTTACCACCTCTTACATCTTACTTCTCCTGCTCGACACACATACATCATAGCCATCATCAACGCTCACAAAATGTGCCGACACTCCAGCCCCCGCGCCAACAGAATCTTCGGTATCGTCATCGGAGCCATCGCCGCTGCTATCTTCGTCATCGTTCTATTTATGTATCTCGTCGTCAAACTAGACAAGTGCATTGAATCCCGTTCGCGCCACAAGGAACAAAATTTCCGCCCACGCAACGACCTGGAGAGCAGCCCAGGAGAAGTCGAGCCTTCCGCTCCGGCAGCTGAGATGCCATCACTTCAGGTCCCGAAACCCCAGTCGGTTCATCTGTCAGGACGATAACGGGGTGGTTCCGCATTTGGTCTTGCGGTACAGACGCATTGCTGGACCTTGCTTAGTGGGGGTTTTATGAGATTATCGACATCGGTGTTATGATGGAGGGGGACGTCGAAGGCGACATATTAGAGCTGGGGTTTGTTTCTTTTTTTTTTTTAGAATTTACGACTTATAGAACTTTAGACAGCACATTAGATTTCAGCCAATCAATTTATTTCCATCGACCCGCAGGGATTACGTCGATTTTCGTTCTATGAGAATTCGTTGTCAAACTTGGAATACAATGAACCGGATCAATGGAAGACCCGGAATGTGGGGTAATACATTGTGAGATCGATTTAGTGGCGGAATAAAGCGACTATTTTAGTTCATAATCCACACTCTGCGGGGTAATGTAAGATATACCAACGGTTTGGCCGATGCTGGCAACTTTCACAGACGTCGATAGTTGATTGGATCTTTTTATGCTGAAAGTGATTGTCATTGCTGCGGATGATTCTAGGCTGACATATAAGATTCCTTCAAACTGACCGTGATGACCGTGCATGTATGTATGCATATAAGGACAAAACTGATCCCACATTTCTTGGCATCTTTAAACTTGTTCCACGGGATACTTATGTACATATATATCTTCAAAAGGCAAACATCAGCTTCATCAGCTATTCTAGCCACCAGACTGTCGGTGTATTTCCCCCAATATCACCTGATCATGGCCTCAACAGAGTCGCGCTACCAGAACCTACCCAATCCGTCCATTCAATAGAGTGGCAAACTCCGCTCTAATTCAAGACACCCAAGGCTCCAGACCGCATAGGCGAACTCGTTGTAGGCCTAAATAATCGAGACAAGAAAAAATGCAATGATCTACAACCAATTACATCCTCCACCCGGCTATAAGCCGCAATCTGACAATCCCACTCAGAAATGTCACGAACCCCCTTCTTGGCCGGTCTTGGCACTACAAATATGGAAACAAACACCAGTAAATCCTATCGCCAAGACCCGTCATCCCACTATCCCGCAGGCGGCCGACTGCATGGCTACACACAAATACAACTGCCCACAACCCGGTGCGATTGACTTGATCACCCCGGAGCTGACAGTACGACACCGACGGATGTTTCTACTGACTGCGGAATCTCACTTATAAATGGCCGGGGCCATGGGATAGGTTCGAGTCGCTGTCGTTTGTGGGTTCGGGGCTCGGACGTTGAGCCTTATGCACTGCCTTGCGTTTTTGTGGCCCAATAAACTCGCTGTTGCATGCGGTGTTTACGAGCCTGACTTGCGTACTGTGTCGATATTGGACTGTCTATCAGTGACTTTTCTAATGGGGGCGGCTGGGCGAGGCGACGGGGTCTTCCATATAAGGACCGCCGAAGAGCCTTGTCTTTTGCATCTTAATCTGTCTCCATCAATCTTCGCAAACTAATAACGTCATCAGTTATCTGGAGACTTCTTTTCTCATTTCCTCTTTTTTGCATCCTTAACGATTGACGACTTCAAACACATATTAATTCACACTTTAACCCCGATCAAAATGCATCTGCCAACAAGAACCCTAACCAGGCTCGCCGAGTTGGCCCAACCCCTGATTATCCGATCCGATGACTCCGATGCGGAAGCTTCCGCCACAGCAACCAGCACCGCTAGCGAGTCAACTTCAACCTCCCATGAATCCGACGACTCAGATGGCGAAGGCCTATCAAAGAGAGCCAAAACCATCATTCTCGTTTGTGTCTGTGTCGGCTTTGCATTGGGTGTTGCCCTCTTCATCTTCCTTCGCCGCCGCTACAAGCATGTCCGCCTAGAAAATGCCCGGATAGACGCCGAAAAGGCTGCCGCCGAGGCTACCGAGGCATCAACCGTCAACGGCGATGTTATTGGTGTTGATCTCCACGGCCGCTCTAATAGAAGAGGTGGCGCAGAGACTAGTGACAGTGATCCAGACGATGGAATTGCTGTCCCACCTACTCGGCCATACTCCTCTCGCAGATCAACAAGTAGACATGACGGACATCGCAGGGAACGCAGTCAACATTCGGATAGAGAGTACAGACGGGACCGCGCACGGCAGAGAGAGAGCATGGCTCGTCGGTCCATGCATTCGGATGATGACTATGATGACCGGCGCATGGGACAGCGGGCCCGTGGGGAATCGTCCCGGCCAGATGGGCGATCAAGGTCGCCGGTAGAAACTAGAAAAGGATACACTGGTCGTAGCCGGTCGCATTCAATTTCTGCCTCGAGGGAAAGATCGGTGTCCTATGGGCCAGGAAGACATGGTGACCAAAGACGGCAGAGTAGTGAGACAGACGAGTATTATCGCCACTGATACTGAAAAATAGGTTCCGTTATGGGAAATAGTGTGCTTTAGGATGGTTGCTAGTACGCGATACTGTTGGAGAAACGTTAGTTTTTCAAATTGTCTTGAAGTAGATACAAGACCAGTTATGGGTATAAAAGGGAGTATAGGGACCAGTTAGTCGCAATCGTTTTCCTGATTTTTCAACGTTAGTTGTTCATTTTTTAATTCATCAACTTTGGCTCGTTACCATCAAAACTGCATCATTATGATTCTACCAACGAAATCTTCATCCGACTCCTCCCAGCTATTATCGCGAGAGGCCAGGCAGCCCCACTTTCCGCCGTCAATAAACATCACTCCCATGGGTTTATGGCTCATCTGCTTCGTCGGATTTTGCGCTCTAAGCCTCCTCTCCTACTACTTCATCACCCGCCGAGTTTTCGCCCGCATGCCCTGGAGTAACAAAACCCCCGCCTACACCAGCCGCATTGCACCCCCCAACGGAGGCCAAATCCCCCTCCGCTACCTGCCCGGAGACCCGCCTCTCGAGCAACGGACCGCTCAGCAACGCCAGGACCGAGCCTTCGCTTTCATCGGCAAATCTCACCGCCGCAACGCTCTTCCTGAGATCCCTCCTACCTATCAACAGGCCTGTCAGGGTCGCCCGATTCGACGTGGGAAATCGCAGGACGATGTCGCGATTACCGGGGCAGTCGATTTCCGTCCAGTTGCATGGAGGTCTGATGAAGGAATTGAAGTGGAACATGTCGAGCATGTTCCGGTCGAACGAATCCCTCCTCGCCAAACTGTGCCGCCAGCCCATACCGGAAGTCCCTCGGTTTATTATCCAAGGTCTTGGATCATATAAGGCGCTTGTACACGCTAATTAGGTAGTCACGTGAAATTGACGTCATTTTGCTTTTTTCTACATTCGAATTAAAACTATACACTGATTCCTACGTTAAGTGCCAGAAACGGAGCTTCGAGTTCGCCACCGCTTAAACTAATTCTGCTGAATCCATGTTTCTAATGAAAGTCCAGTACCATTTAACTCCATTCACAACAGCTCTGACGCTGGCATGTTCATTCACAGTGTGGACGCCCATCTTCATGATATCTCTGCCTACCCCGTCCATGACTGGCGCAAAGCGGAAAATGTGCTTCGATACACCCCAATAGTACCGAGTATCGGTGTTCCCAGTCATGATGCCAGGCGCAACGATGACGTCCTCACTATAAACAGCACGGGTAGTTCCCGACAAAATGCTGTAAGGCGTCTCTCTATCAGTCTCGGTAGGAGTCACCGGTGCCGGCTCCAATGTATTAGGCCACGCAGTCAGTTTAATCGAGCCTTCAATCTCCTCCTCGGTTGTGGAGAATGCGTCAACAGTCAAGTTATGTCTCTTAGCAATGGCAGTAGCCAGCCTCGTCAGCTTCTCCTGGACAACAGCCACCGATTCTCCTACATTAACCCGATGGTTCACGGACAACTGCACTCTCTCGGGCAACGCATTGATCTTTACACCACCCTGAATAATATCGGTAGCAACAGTCGTGGTGTACAAGAAGCGAGAAACCGGAAGGACCCGAGCCGCTTCTTGTGCAAGTGGGTCTGGTCCAGGAAGGTCAGGAACATGGTGTTCCAGAAGCGCGGAAAGCTCAGTAGGGAATTCAGTCCCGTGCTCGTTACCGCAGTGGAGAACAGATAAGAATGGGTTATCGCTATGAAGCTTGGGAGAGTATTGATTCTTTTCGATTAGAGTGATTAACTCTGCGAGGATTCCAATACCATTATGGACAGGGGGCGTTGATGAGTGGCCACCAGGAACACGAACAACGATGTCGACGTCAATATATCCCTTTTCGGCGACTGCAGGGAGCGCAAAAGTCCTGCCAAAGTAGTTGGCAAAGCCACCACCCTCATCAACAATGACAGCGACACCATCGGTTCCGTAGCGCTCCTCGAGAAACTTAGCCAGGTGTCCACCTCCTTCATAACCTGAAATTTCCTCATCAAATCCGAAAGAGAGAAGGAGGGTACGCTGCGGCTTGAAGCCAGACGCAACTAACTCGTCCACGGCAACCATAACTGCCGTCAAGACTGACTTGCAATCAATCGAACCCCGACCCCACACAAATTCGCCATCATAGTGTCCAGAAAACGGAGGGTGGGCCCATTGGTTCCATGTAGTCGGGTTAACAGGCACAACATCTTGGTGAGCCATCAACAAAGTCGGCTTCAGTGTCGCATTCGAGCCAGCCCAAGTCAACAAAATGCCGTGGGTGTTAACTTTCTCAAGGGTTAGGGTCTCGAAAATCCCGGGATAAGCCGCCTCGAGGTGTTTGTGGACTTTATAAAAGACATCCCAGCGGGCATCTTCTCCGATAGGGCCCATATCATCGAAGCTTTCACTAGGGATCTTGACGATTGAAGAAAGCTGGTTAACGACCTTTTCACGTAGGGCGTCGGGATCGGTGGCGAAAGAGGGGCCGTCAACCGTCGGAACGAGCGCGGGGAGTTGCGAGCAATGGGGGACAGTTGAAAGGGTGGATTCTTGGGTGAAAGAGGGGGTATGGAGATAGACCAGACTCATAGTAGCGAGAGTCATCAGGAAAGCCCGACCGAACGACCGGCGGGAATGGGCGCGGGTGGCGGCCACATTGTGAGTGGGGAGGGTATCTGTTAACGCGATCTTTTCCGACATATTGATGATGTGAGTGTGCGTAGTTTACGATTTCCAAAAGGGCCTTATGAGCGGGACATGGCCGTTTATATGTACAACTTCATATCACCCGTTATCACATCATTCACCCCCTGCCCTCTTGTTATCAAGTACAACGCTACAAAGGCAAAACGTCTGTTCGTTGCTCTGTTCACGATTGGACATTTGGTCGGCTATCTGATAAAGAAGTCGGCCGGAGTGTAGTCCATAAGTCTGATAACAAACCCAACCCTACTGTCAGAAATAGTAGGGTTATGCTGATGCATGAGGGAAAATCCAATCAACGGTGCTAACGGTCCACACGGGATCCACCACCGTTCCGACCGCCGTACCCCAGCTATAACCGCCGGTATAGAGCGCTCACATACCAGAACTGTTAAGCGAATGTCCATAGTATAATTCCTGTTCCTGAACCGAGTACCCTTTAACCCCGCCTAAAGAGCCCCGCCAGGTTGTTTTAACCTTCCCAAACAGGCTGTTACAATGTGCAATCGCTTTAGGAATTGACTTTTTTTTTCGTTGTCGTGCATAGTTCAGTTCGTGTTTTCTATTTCGTTTTTCCTTGACCAATTGTCCATTTTGTTCTTTATACCCCGTTAATTGTGTTTCTTAATATCATCCAAAGTTGCCCAACATGGTTGAAAAGCTCTACGTCACCTACAACGATGTAAGTCACACTTCGCAATCTCGCCCACCCCTCTCTAACAAGACATTTCTCTACGATATAGGTTCACAAGCTCTGCCAGGAGTCTGCGCCGGCCATTCTCTCCGAGTTTGCCCCTCAGCTGATGATCGCCATCGGCGGTGGTGGCTACGTTCCCGCCCGCATTCTCCGCTCTTTCCTCAAGCAGCCCAACTCTCCCAACATTCCCATCCAGGCCATTGGTCTGTCTCTCTACGAGTCGCTTCCTGAGACTACGGGTGGCAATGCTACCCCCGGTGTTGTTGAGACTCCCGGTACCAAGGTTACCCGTACCCAGTGGCTGGATCTCTCGTCGCTCGGCGAGATGGACGGTCTTGTAGGCAAGAACATCTTGATCGTTGACGAGGTTGATGATACGCGGACTACTCTGGAGTACGCAGTCAAGGAGTTGGAGAAGGACGTTGAGGCTGCTCGGGTTAGAATGGGTGGTAATGCGCCAAAGACCCAGTTTGGTATCTTTGTTTTGCATAACAAGGACAAGACGAAGAAGGGCTTCCTGCCACCGAGTATCACCGACAAGAGCCGGTATTTCGCTGCGCGCACTGTCGGTGACGAGTGGATTTGCTACCCATGGGAGGCTGATGACATTGAAGAGCACGACCGTTTCGCGGCTGAGGCTAAGGCTAAGGCCGCTGCTGCCCAGTCAGCGTGAAGGTGCGAGAGTAAACTCTAAATACAAAAAATAATATTCCATGACGCACATTATCATCATTTCTCTACATACTGCGGCGGTCTTTCATAGTTGCGATTTTTGACGAACTCATGCATAGTGGGACAAAAAAACCATGTGATTGCATCGGAGAGGAGCAAAAGGAACTGCGTAATCTGGGAATCGAACCCAGGGCTAATCGAATCATTACCGGATGGCAACGATTAATGTTACCACTACACCAATTACGCTGTTGATGTCTACGGTTGTGATATAACCGCCTATGTCGACCGATTTTGCGATCTCCAAAATCCGGCATTTAAATACAACGTCCAAGCACCGCCGCCACCTATGTACACGAGTTTTAAAAGGCGACGCTCAGGGCGAGCAATCATCAGCAACTTACATCAAAGACACTCACCATTCTGGATATCGACCAACCAATTCCAGACTAATGGCTCTCTTTCGCGGGCGCATCACCCGCCTTTTGATAGTTCTTCTTGTTTGGTGTGTCGGGTTTACTAGTCTTCTATGGCTCAGCTCACACCCTGATGTCATCGGTGAACCAGCATCTCACTTTGGCGATCTTGCACCCATCATAGCAGAATCTGTTGCTCCTACCGAAGATGACTTGTCTCCACCGCCGCCATCACAGCCCGAGACTGTCCCCGAAAAGCCTTATTCATCTCGGCCACAAGCTCCCGGTCTCCCATCACTAGATATCCCGTTTATCCCAGTGGACGCGAAGGGCTGGCGCAAGCTTCCAAAGGAATGTGTCGACTATACGTCCTTCGCGCGCCAGGTGCATGCCCCCAAGTCGGAAGGGAAACTAGAGTTGTCATATCAGCGGCCGGTGCCCGAATGTCGGACATTTGAAAGCGAGGCTGTGGAGGCAGAGATTAAGCGGATGCGCGGGCGGATCGGCGATCCGGATATGTTTCGCATTTTTGAAAACACGCTGCCTAGTACTTTGGACACTTGTATCCGATGGATGGGTAATGCGACAGATGACCCGGAGGAGGAGCTCGCTTTTATTATTACGGGGGATATCAACGCCATGTGGCTCCGTGACTCGGCGAATCAACTGCAGGTGTACCGGGACTTAATCACCGATAAGACTGACGTGTTAGCGGGCTTGTTCCGCGGTGCCATTAATCTGCAGGCACGCTACATCATCCAGGCGCCATTCTGCAACGCATTCCAAGCACCAAAAGAGGCGGGATATCCACAGCACTCAGGTGGCTCTGGATCTACTCTTTTCCCCAAAGTTGACGCCCACATCTATGAAACTTGCAATTTCGAACTCGACTCATTTGGCGCCTTCCTGCAGTTATCCGAGGATTACCTGGCCGCCACTGGCGACATTGAATTCTTTGGACGCCATAAGTGGCTCGAAGCTCTTCGGGCCATCGTTAAGACTTCTAATGACATGACGGAGTCTACCTACGATGATGATGGAAAGCCACGGGTTCCACATTACAAGTTCAATTCGCACACGACGACAATGACCGGGACTCTCAACAATGTCGGACAGGGAAACCCGGTAGCTTATACGGGTATGGTTCGGTCCCCGTTCCGCCCTAGTGACGACACGGCTGTATATGAGTTCCTTGTGCCAGCAAACATGATGTTGGCTAGATATCTTGAAGCAGCTTCTCAAAACATCACCAGGCGGTTAGATGCCGAGAAGGTGGGGACATTGACGGCCGATGTCGATCAGTTGGCGGCAGGTATCCGCAAGGGGATCAACGAGTTTGCAATTGTTCCTACGCCGGATGGAAAGGGGAAGATGTACGCATATGAAGTTGACGGTTATGGCGGTAGAAACCTGATGGACGATGCGAATATCCCCTCGCTACTGTCGGCCCCGTTCCTAGGTTATCTTGAGAAGAACGACCCTCTTTACCTTGCCACCCGCTCGTTTGTTCTCAGCAAGAAAAATCCATGGTGGTGTGAAGGTCCCGTTATCAGTGGTGTTGGAGGCCCCCACATTAAGCCCGGGGCTGCTTGGCCGATGAGCGGGACTGTGCGCATCATGACCACGGATGATTCTGCGGAAATGGAAAAGGTTTTGCTGGAGTTGACTCGAAGCACCGCAGGGCTGGGATTGATGCATGAAAGTGTTTTGAGTTATTCGGCACACGACTATACCAGACCGTGGTTTTCGTGGGCGAATGGGCTTTTTGCACAGGCGGTTATGGATATTGAGAAGAGAAAACCAGGGGTCATCACGAAGAGTTATCAGGATCTTTTGAGAGGCTGATTTTCCTGATTCCATGTGTTGTAGGAGATTCGTAGAATTGATGAGGGGACGAGGAATGTATTTTACTGTCTTCCGCGTGTCAGTTTGTATGTGTGCATGCCAGTCATTGAAAAAGTCAGACACTTATCCCTTGAATATCAGGAATGTATCCATCGTGAAGAATAATGTCAAAAAGCTCTCTGTCCGCCCATTCTTGATTGACGTTGTCCATTGTCATGTTCCTTTTCTTTTACTTTCCTAAACTGTTTGTTAATACTTCCCGAACCTCCAAAATGACTACACATCGTCGTGGACTTCTTCTTGCTCTAATTCTCTCTGTTGCAACAACCACTTACCTAGTTAGCTCAAGTGGTACCATTCCACCCCTCCTTCCTGTTTCGCGCGAGAAAATCGCTTTGGAACAAACTAATGCCACATTGGACTTCCAAAGTATTCGAATTTTGAACGAATATAACCGTTTTGATCGACGGGATACGGCTACTATCCAGGCATTTCTTACAGGACTACAGTTGACGGAGCAGACGATTGTGGTGCCTCAGGATATCAACAGGGAGTGGCTACCACTTGGGGGTAGTGATATCGAGTCATCGGTCAGTGATATCGCACGATGGAGAAGCCATGCTGAGGTTAGTCCATGAGTATACGGTCTGTGCTGTATAACGCTGTCTTGCTAACGTTGCCTGACGGGGTAGATATGGTCCGAGATTATCAAGACGAACGCAGGCCCTGTATTGGTGTTAGAGGGTGACACCACCTGGGATCTGCACATTCGATCGTCCATGACTTTGATTCAAAAAGCTGTTGAGCAACATGTACAGATGCATAAGCTTGCGGGCGACAATGTAGTGATCGAAGAAGACGTATGGATGGCAAATACGTGGGACATACTCCTGCTGGGTGTATGTCGTGAGGCTGCATCGAAGCCGAGGGCACCAGTGACCCGGTTTCAGGACCCGTTTGTCAGACCCGGTTTCTCCCAGGTGGGCGTACAATTAGGCGCAGAGAGAATCGTCAGACAGGCAGTGCGGCCGGAGTGTATCCAGGCATATGCCGTGTCTAATAGGGGAGCTGCAAAGTTACTCATGGCGGGTCTGATGGGCATGTTGCACGTGGAAGAAGCTATTGTGTGGTTGATGGGGGAGCAGGATTTAGTAGTCTTGGAGATTTTACCAAGCGTATTTACCGAGTGGCAGTATCAGAAGATGGAGAATCCCGAGACTACGAAAGTTGGGGGGTTACTTAAGAGACAAGAAGGTTGGACGATTGTCAAGGGGCAAACTCCTCCTGTCGGGAAGACCGGGACGTCAATTCCAAACAGCACTCATCCACCAAAAACAAACAATACCACGGGAAAAACTCCGTCGCCAATCAAGCCATCCACAACCAGCAAGGAACCTCCACAACAAAAACAATTCTTCGTCATCGAAACTCCCTTATCCCAATCTAACCAACCTACACTTCGCGACAGAGCACTTTCCACCCACGACATCTGGAATATCCCATCTTCCCAACATAACCGCTGGGAACGTTTTTCCGAGCCTGTCCTCCCATTAGCCTGGTCAGTCATCTTTAAGACAGATGCTAATAAGACGGCGTCTTCTCTTACAAACGGTACGAAAAAGGCCGCGCAGTCAGAGACTAGCAGGCCGACTGAGATGCTTATGGAACCATTCATGCATGCTGATGGTCGGGGATTGTCTATATGAAGGTTGATGGGTTACGTAGGTTGTGTTTCACACGTTGGTACAATTATGGGGGGTCTGTTGGATGATTTATGGGATGTTTGCGTGTGCTTGAAATTCTTGGCGTTTGGGGAATCTGGGGTAGATGGTAAAGTCTAGACTGGAATAAAATCAAGGTAGCCATCGGAGTGAGTTCCCGAATACTTGAATAAATCACAAACAACGACTATACTTGTAACCATAAAAAGTCCTTATGACAGGTTCTTCACCATTCAACAGGATTGAACGGGATTTAGACTATACCTCCAACCGAAAAAAATCCCACATTCCTCAAATTTCAAGCATATTGTAACAAGCATACCAGGGCCTAAATTAGACTGTTTTACCATGCCATACTCGGTCTAGAAGCCGTTTTCAACCCAAGTCCATTGAGGATTTCCATGATCGACGAGCTTCGACGGGGATGCATTGTTTTCCCGAGACTGAAATCAGCTCGGGACGGTATGTGCGGATGAAGATGAGTCCAAGTATACTTGGGAAGTGGGATTTCTAGCTATATAAAGGGGAATTTCTCCGGTTTGACATTTAGTAAATATACTTTCCTCTGCATGAGCTAGTTCTCGTATTTACACATACACTTCTTCACATTCCTCTGACTTCGTTCCTGTTCAGTCGGCTTGTTTACTTCGTCGTTCTTTACTTACTTACATATTCATCCCCGATCAACCGGTTTTGATCCACCTACATACCTTTCAAAATGCTTCCTTCGTTTTCTCTTCTTCCCCTCTTGGCTCTTCTGCCTTCTATTGCCGCTAGCCCGGTGAATATCCCCGACCTGTCGAATCTGCACAACATCACCGATCAAAGTGGCGAGTTAGTCGCTCGTGCTGGAACGCCTGAGGGACAGGGTACTGATAATGGGTTCTTTTACTCGTTTTGGTCGGATGGTGGTGCTGATGCTACTTATACGAATAAGGCGGCTGGCGAGTATTCGTTGACTTGGGGTTCTGGTGGTAACCTTGTTGCTGGAAAGGGTTGGAATCCGGGCTCTAGTACTCGGTACGTATCTCCCCTATATCCATACCTCAATTACATCCACATCTTTCAGGATAAAAACTAACCAACCCACCGTAGCGATATCAAATATAACGGCACATACACTCCCAACGGTAACAGCTACCTCTCCGTGTACGGTTGGACCACCGACCCTCTCATCGAGTACTACGTCGTCGAGAACTTCGGCACCTACAACCCATCCACGGGTGCCACCAAGGTCGGCACAGTCACCAGTGACGGCAGCACATACGATCTATTCAAGCTAGCCCGGACGAACGCTCCATCAATTCAAGGCACCGCTGATTTCACCCAGTTCTGGGCTGTCCGCCAGAACAAGCGGAGCTCAGGAACTGTCACCTTCAGTAACCATGTTGCTGCCTGGTCCAAGTTGGGTATGACCCTGGGTACTCACAACTACCAAATCGTGGCTACTGAGGGTTACTTCAGCAGTGGATCTGCCGATATTATTGTTTCTGAAGCTTGAGAGGTCCCTAAGTAGCATGTATATAGCTTGCTGTTTATTCAATGACAATTAATACAACCAACCTTCCCACTTTTATACCCATACGTTCTACTCTATGTCTATATCTAAATAATCTTCAACGGCTAGACGGAGTTCTCCGTTCACTCTGACTCGAGCATGGACTAGCCTCACTCCACACCCTCTCATCGTAGCTATAGCTACTACCATATTCGTAACCCATCTCATTCTCATATCCATATGCCGCCCAGTTGTTCTTCTCTGCTGGTCGCGAACTTGAAGCAACGCTGTTTGAAGCTCGCCGTGAAGATTTACTACCGGTTCTGATGCTCTCCCTAGTCTTATCTCCACGCTGATGTGCAACTTCCAGATCTGGTGAGCCTGATTGGGTGTTAGTGATCTGCCCTAACCCTAGTTCTCTGAACCACCGTGTAACCGCTTGACAACTCCATCTCATATCATGATACTTACCGCTTTCACTACAGTTGACACAGCAGCCGTGGCCACAAGTGACTTCTGTTAACCCTCCGTTGACGCCGTAGCGAAGAACACGAGCATCACACCAGCCCTTACTGTTCCCGTCATGTTGACAACGGCAGCAAGTCCAAGGGCCTCCGAAAGTAGCAAAGGCACAGTTACGCAGACTACATTTTGAGTTGATAGTCTGGGTTCTCGCAAAGAATTTCTTCGCACATGGTGTCTCGTAGCCAGTGTTGAGATCGATGAGGGCATTAAGGCAGAAGTTCCAGGTTACCGAGGTGTGGCTGCAGGGATGGATGCGCGGAAGACCGTGGCACATGGTGGGCTATGTCGTGCGGGAGAGACGTGGTAGGATTCGGGATGCTGCGTTTAGGCGGACCGATGAAGGTGCAGGATGTGATGGAGCGGGACGGATCCTATGAGATTTGAGGATGGGATCTCCCGTTCCTTTTATAGACGGCCGAAACAAGCGCCGAGCGTGACGGCACATATACCAGCCATCGCCACGCTAAGCGAATTCTGGGTATTCTCCCGTCCCTCCAAGTCTCGAACGCCGACGCCCCAAAAACCGCATTATACACGCCTCGTAGTCCGTCTGTCTCAACTGCAATTCATTGCGCTTTAGCGGCAATGGCGGTGAGTCCCTTAAGCCTAAACGCACAACCCAAGGCCCGTACCGCACCGCACCGCATCCGAGACACCGAAAAGCACCCCACTTGCAGCCCGTTCCATAGCTTCCTCCCGGTGGGGCTCCCCCATCCCTTTTCGCGTAGATGCATCTTGAAAGTCTTCATTGATTGTGACACGGCTGCAGATCTGTCCTTCACCAACGAGTTCCCTCTCCAGATCGGGACCAGCAAATCTACTTTCTGCCCCCACTGAATTCTCACATGATTCCCCGGTGATCTTTGAGACCTGCATTTGATGTTTGCCGCATTCACTTGGTCGGCTGGACAATTTGTGCCTAAAGAACCCACGGCTCTCTTGGGCCCACAAACAACGCCACCCGCTACACCCCGCGGCGTGTCGTTCGTCCAGAGTCGGCTGTCTGCAGAACTAAGCACTTGTGATGGTTCGCGGAATGAGGGAAAGTGCGTGGTTATAGGCTACAATATCTTTCACATATTGGCGGGAGGCAACAGGGTAGTGGCATTCTATTCGGTTAAAGATGCGGCAAGTTACTACTTCCAAGATGGAGTATGTACTTATGTATGATAAACACCCCAGAGGGTGTTTGTTTGTGCCGATTTTGGCAGCGGTGACACGGACTAGCGGAGAGGGCTGAAGGTGAGATCTTGGAGGATGAGACTCGGTTACAGCATGAAGAAAGTTTCACTTCGGGGATATATGGTAGAATGAGAGATAAAAACATATTGGGTTCTAAATACAGATAAAACGAAAAACACAAGGAGGGGAATATGGGAAACGCGTGACCACAGTAATAACTAAATGTGGCGAGAACAGAAGCAAGAAAACATACAAGAAGAAAAGGAAGACAACAACCGAGTAACAAAACACCAACAATGAATGACAAAGGAAAATCCCCAAACACTCTAGGCTCACCCTCGATCCTTCATCTATCTCTTCGGGCCAACAACTAACACCCGAACATCATGGTCACGTGACAGTAACTCATTCCGTCACCAAGATAGAAAGACGCAAAAGAGAAGATAACTGGTCTGCAGGAAAAACAGGTGTGATTTCTGGCAGGCGATCAGATTAATTATGTACACAAAGCCCGTGTTGTATTGGGTATTGTGGAAGAAAAGGTAGGTTTGGCAGATGTGAATCCCGACTTGGGCAAAAACGTGATCCCGTTTTGGATGAAGTGAATGTCTCGGTGTTACCGGTTGGCCGGTTGACAATTTTGACAACAAATGTGATCACATCGGTACTCGTTGCCGTTAGCTACCATTGTACTGTCACATCGCCCGCTTGTATTTCGTATTTTTCCACACCAACAACAATTCCAACAACGTCCAGATAGTTCATATGGGCAGTTTGGTAGTGGACACGGCGGAATTTGGCTGGGGTCGATACCAGGAGGCGGCGGGTAGGTACAGCTGCGGATCTGCAAGGCCTTGCACGGTTTGTTGTGCGAGTACGAGCCATTGGGGCAGTATTCTGTACAGGTGTACAAATGTTGACAGGGCAGTTCGTATGTTACTTGGACACACATAATGGGCAAAGAAAAAATGTGGAAAAAGCCGGATGATGTACGATAAGTCGGATGTAGGGTTAGGGCATAAAAATGAAATGGCCGTAAAAAGTAGAGGTCTAAAGGACAGTAAAAAAAAGGGAACCGGTGATTAGGTCCGAAAATGTCGATGACGAGAAAAATAAAGAAAAAACAGTAAAGAATAAGGTCAAGAAGTAAAGAGAATAAATGAGAGTGAATGATAGAGTCAAAGAAAAGGGCATAAAATCAAAAGAATGAATAGGTTGAGAAACGAAAAGAGAGAAAATCTAGATGATTGAACAAAGTCATGTTAGTGAAAAAGAACGTAGCCAGTCAGATATTTCACGATGCTGGAGTAACAACGAACAGGCCAATTTAGTATTTTGACGTGCCAGCAAAAGGGAAGGAAGAAGAACGAGGAAAACGATTGCCGGCGGCTTGTCCAGGGAGCATTATCCCGATAAGCAGCTTACTTGGGGTATAAGCTATAGACAGAGGCCAAAACAACAAACATAGAAAAGTGGACAACAACAGCAAAAGAAGAGGGAAATACAGCCGGAAAAGGAGAGTGGTTGACGACGCTTCTGCCATGATTACATCAGATTACGCAAGGGAAGTGACGGAATGTGAACAAACAAGTGAACACTACGGCTGTACCTGCGCATTGCTTAAATGGCCATCTCTAATCCTAGGTAATTCGCCTAATTGGTTGCGTGGTTGGCATAGTGGGGAGAAACAAGAACACCAAGAAAATAGAAAAGATGCCAACTAGAGCATCTCACTAAAGCATCTAGTTGCTAGTGCATGAACTTTTTCCGTTGTTTTTAAGCTGAAGCGACCTTGGCAGGGATTCGTAGGCTGTTTTGGGTTGAAGAAGGAATGGAAGGATGGTAGAATGTTGGGCCCGGCCGGGGGGCTCAATAGATAACTGGGGAGAACCAAGATCAAGAACAGTGGAGGTGACCACCGGAAAGAATAGGAAGCAAGCAAGCAAGATAAAAAAAGAACAAGCAAAAAGGAACCAAAACCCAACACATGTCGAAAAAAGCAAAGAGCAAACTCACCTTCTCTGTAAAGAAGCCTATATGGCACCGAATAATGGCGTGGGGTGGCAACGTAAGAAAAGGAAGCGAGAGAATGTTTCGACACAAGCTGGTTGATAACGAGCTCGACCAATCTTTATATGCAACAGGAAACAGCAATTGAGTGAGAAAGGACAGATACAAGCCACACACACACACGGGCAGAAACCATTCGGCCTCTCCGCCGATTTGAGTAAAGAAACAGCTCACGAAGTTGAATCCAAAGCGTCTGATCTACCCCCCTAGTCACGGGCTAAGATGGGCGGAAACCGGGATGTCAGCGAGCCGTGAGGACGCCGCGAAGTAACTAGACAATGGTGAGAACACTCTTGGACCAAGCCTTGGCTTGTTGTATAGTTGGTTGCCGGGCCGTTTGGAGTAGACGAACGGAAGACGTTTGTCCGGATGGTGTTGAGGGTTTTTGGCTGTGAGGCTTTGCCGGTGAGCGTGTGTTAGTAACGGGTTGACCGTGTGTCGTCATGGTGGATATTTGGGGAATTGTCGAAAGAAAAGGGTGTAAGAGTTTTGTTTTACAAGGGCGTGTGCGGGGTGGGTGTGTATTTAGACGTATATCGTCATGATCTGGGCGGGGTATTTGACTAGGCTTACATGATTTTGACCGTCAAAGTCGTATGCTTCTTTGGGTCGTAAACAGATTTTGTTCTGAGTCCCAAAAAATGGATGGTTCCGCAAGTTGGTCTTGTATGGTTCGTTTCTGGTTCTCTTGACCAACTATATCCTTTTAGTGGGATTCTAGCGTCTTCTCAGAGGCCGGCTGATGCCAAGATAATCAACGCTCACAAAGAATAAAGTCTAAGAGGCAAGGATAATCTATGTATGGTTGGTGCCTCCAGAACAGAACCCGTTTGGCCAGCTTCTGGAAAACGAAAACAGGGGTAATGGTCGCCGAACGTCAACTGGGGGAATAATAATATGTTGGTTAAATGGTCCGTGGGGTGGAGACCTCTGACACCTTTGCGACTGTACTGGGTCGGCTCTTGGTACAGGCGTGACTGGAGAGAATAGAAACGTATGGAAAAAGTACAGAAAAAAAAGTGGTCAAAAGAGGCGTAGCAGATTGGATAGACAAGTAGTGAGCGTTGACAGGATATGTCTGTGATGCAAAGTTAAATTTGACAGATCACGGACTAACATCAAATAACTCAGAGATATCTCGAAATTGACGTGCTACAAGGAGTTGGTTGACTATCTCAGCTGTGTTAGCGGTGCGACCACATGGAAACTGCATAAGGGTTTTGGGGTTCATGAATGTTTATAGTGGAAGCTTTTATGGGGTGTTCATGGAATGATGCGGCGAGAACCATGTGTAAAGGAGAATTTGCATATGGATGTTCTATAGATCTTCTGCTGTTTCTCTATGCCGGAACATGGGAAAGTAGTGGATGGATCATGTGAAAGCGAACTGGGGTCTTGGCCATTGCTGGTGTATTATGTTCTATTACGGGCAGTGAATGGGCTGGTGATCAATTATGCGTGAGGTTCCTCCAACATGACGACGCCGGGCTGTGGAGGTACTTACAAGCGGCGGGCAGAGAAGATGACGAAAAAAAGTAGCCAAAAGGAAACAAAATGCGGGAATATCTGAAAGATCAACTAACACGGCAGAGAATGTCTGATGAAGAGAAAAGAAGTATGATGATATGAATTATAAGCTTCAAGTTGCTTAAAGAAAGCCTCTCTATTCAGCTCTCTATGTATCCGGATATCCCATCAATCTTATACAAACGCCAAAGACTGCAATTGAAGCCGTCGATACTTCCCGGTTCTAATCGAAAAATACAAAAATAAAAGAAAAACAGTTATCCAAAACTTTCCGTCATTGCCTCCCGCTTGTTACCCAGACCTTTCGGCTCTCCACCCACGGAATCTCGCCTTACGCTCGCGAATATTTCCAATCTTTTTTGCCCAAGGCCGCTGCCCGGCGGGAAAAAAAAAACCTTCAGAATTGGGACAGGAACAAATGGATGAATGTTGGCGTTGTTGGCTGGATTGTCAAATCCCATTATACACCTATAGTTACAAAAGTGGTACCCGTATTTCACAGTTCTACTAGAAAAATCACAGTATTTGATGGATCTTGTTACTAATAGGGAGATAAAAATAACTTGGACCTTGGGTTTGTCTGGATTTGGTGGTGGTTGTGTCGACATTTGAGCACTTTCCGCAATGTTGAAGGAATTGACCACCGGGTAGACGCGCAGGGGGGGTGGGATTACACAAGATTTGACAGAACAACGGCGTGGGTCTGTACGAGGTATCAAGTCAGAAAGAAAGAGGAGCTGATGGGGTGTGTCCTTTCTTATTTTTACGGTGGTAGTATACTTTAGCCGACTCATTGTTATTCTATTGTGTTGATATATCAAAACAAAAAGTACAATAGAGTAAAAAGCCCACTCGCCTGCTCTTTCTCTTTCTCTTTCAACCAACTAGCTAAGCCGACATTGACCCAATAATTCTCGCCACCTATTAGACGCACTTATGTCGGCTGCCCTTTTGCTTCCAAAGGACGGATTACCTCGTGACTAACAAAAAAAGACCATGTGGTTCATACATAATCGTTGATAACAATTCCACATAATGGACCGTAACCGCGCCTATGTCGCCGCCGAACCAGCCGCAGCGGAGAAGGGGGGGGGCTCAAGACATTTCCCACGCCTAAAGTCTCACGGAAGATTAATATTCTCGACTATTAGCCTCCCGCCTGTCTGGATGAAGTTGAGTGTCCGAGGAATGTGTCGGATATGTCAGGGACAGACAAACAAAAAGACTGAGACTGAAAGAAGTGGATGACGGCTACATTAGACAGATAGGCAAACAAGTAGGTTACACGGAATTCATCGGCCGCTGTGTATGTGAATAAATCCGCATCTCGTAGGGGATTCTTTTTTCGGTCATCTCAACTACCGGGTCATTAGAGTCTGTTCACCCTTGATCTCAGATAGGTCCTTCCTCAAACGCATTGACAGACTTGCGTCTGATGTTAGCTCCAAAACAAGAACAACAAAGTAGTAAAGAACATCTGCGCCCTGTGGGGTGCGTCAGATCGACGTGTCATCGACGCCAACGGATCATGCACCATCGGCGCGCCACAGATGAACTACGAACGATATACGAAGACAATTGGAATCGAAGCTTGATGTTGTAATGAAGAGCCAGGCACCGTTTGCGTGACATCTGCCCATTGAGAGACAAATACAGATTACGGGTGTTGAGAAAAAAACGTGGCAGTAATGTTGCAGCCAAGACATTAGAAATGGGACATTACACAGAAAAAAAAAAGAGAAAAAGAAGAAAAAAAGGAGAGAAAAGAATTATTTGTCCAACCACTTATCAGGATCTCGTGTCTCCCTTCGATTTTTCTCCCTCGATTCTCTTCAACAGATCCGAAATCCGGCCACCGTAACACTAAGCAGCAGCTCGCCAGCCGGCCCGTCCACCATCTCGATATCTCAAAACGAAGAACAAAAAAAAATTCCCGGGTCTTCTTTCCCTACATCACGAATATTCCCCCACCTAGCCGTCCAAAAGGATATGCACAAAACCCCATAAATGCCAATAATGCCACACGCCACGCGCTGCACATGGCCGTTGTGGACAAGAAAGAGAGAGCGGAAGCCCGAAAAAGCCCGTGGCCGCTTAGACGAGTAGGTGGACCTGCCATGGTTCCGCCACCGGTCTGTCATCGGCCGAACCGGGAAGAAACGACATGGCATCATGTCCTCGTGGATGGGTTCTCGATACCTCAGCTCTTCATGCATATTCAAAGAAACGCCTGGTAAACAAGTCTTGTGTTTATTACCATTCACTTGTTCTATCTATGCCAGAACAGCCCTATATAAAACCACCACAGCGATCACTGTCGCACCGGCCGTCTGTCAAGCACCCCCATCTTAACTGGCCCCAACTATAGGTCTGAATAAGCCATCACGCACCAAACCGCCGCCATAGGACCGCCATGGCGCATAATACTCAACGTCGATGGTCAGCCATCCATCCCATCCCACCCAGCTGGAATGCACACCACTGCGGAAACGGACCACCCCACCCCGCTCTACCTGCGAGCAGCCGGCCCTGTTTGATCCCGCCGGGGTTTACGCGGTGGGAAAGGGGCGTTTGTCGTCTATTCATGCCGTTTTTTCCCCACCCTTCCATCATCTTTTGACAGTTCTGCCAGACGAATCCCCGTCTGCCGGGTTCGGACGAGCGCCCTCGGGGAGGTTTCACATTGTAGTCGTGAAGCGGAGATCCTTAGGGTTTCATCATGGAAATTGACGACGATATAACAAGAACAACATGAACAATGAGAACGAAACAACCGAGTCTTGGTTTCTTTCAAACAAACGAAGGCCCTCGTTTGCTAAGTCAACTATAAGATAGTCAGTTATGCCATGCGTGTAAGATAGGAAAGTTAGTCTATATTTAGGGTCCAACCCTTATAGTTTTATATCATAAAACCAATATCATATTGCTTATATAGCTGTCAATACACATGACGACATATACTCCATTAACACAAAGAAACGCACAGAACAAAACACTCAGTAGCTACCACGGGTCTGAACCCCCCAATCAGTCCAATGTCCCCTGCCGCGACCCGAAACCACGGGAGCAATAACGGGAGCCCTCGGCACAACCGGACATGGTCGACAGTCGGAACAAACTAGGTGACAACAAACGGTATCCGGACACTTCTTGACACGATTCCGACACCATCGTTGTCCGTCATTCGCCAATCCACACGCACAGCATAACCATCGGCCTTGTAGTTCTGCTAGCCGGCATACTCCTGACAGACAACTCGGCGAGAGCACACATAACGGTCCGCCGCACTCTTGTGGCATGACGGGCACGGCGGAGTTGACGCACGGCTGCATACACATAAGGCCCACATGGTAGACGGCTAATGGGCAGTATTCATAGTAACTGTGCCATTCGGCGACGCGGCTGCACGAGGGCAGATGGTGGTGATGAAGATGACGGACTATGCACATTCTTTTTTTTGGGGGGGAGGGGATACAAGACGCGGTAGTGTGGGACGGAGTCTGGCGAGACCGAGGAGGGAGACACGATGGAGGACCGACCGGTGTGGAAGGTCCGTTTTTTGCGACGGGAGTTGTGTCTTGTGAACGATGATCACTTGGGTAGACACACAACACACAGCCAGGAACCTGGTGTTTGAACGATTGTAAGAAGAAGAAAAAAAGGACGTCAAAGTAAAGAAAGGTACGGTAGCGACTGCTTAGAACCAGCAAAACGACGTGGCCAAGGCGAGAAAGTAGAGGCGAAGGCGGAGAACCCTGGTGAGACGGCAAAGCGAAATAGGCGAGATGGACAAGACGGCGAACCAAAGGACTGCAAGGGGAGGGGAGGGGCCAGCCGTCTACGTTATAAAGGCGTACAACGACGAAAGATGAAGCGCGGGGAAAGCCAGCCAATCGACGGGGGCCAAGGATACTTCATGAGTAATTTAGACCAAGATGAGAAAACCCCCACGCTCTTGGTTGAACTCGTCGCTATCAGATGGACTTGGTTGGCTGACAGACGGCGCTGACGGGCGTGGGTCATTGGCGACGGTGGATGCATCGGACATGTTGGACGGGGCATGACACTGCAGCGTGGGAAGATGCCTGGCTGGGGCGTTAGACGATGAGCGGTGGAGAAAGAGAGGCGCGAAAGGGCTGTGAAGCGTGTGACGGAATGGACTGGGGGTAACAAAATATAGAGCCAACTTTGGACCTGGAGAACGAGAGAGCGAGAGAGAAAGAGACAGAAAGAGCACATGTAGCGGCGACTCTGAGAAATCAAAGAAGACGGAATCACTTGGAGGGAGGACACGGTGGGACCAAGTCGCTCGGGAATTAAGCAGTGGCAGTGTGGGCCTCTTCCTAGCTGATAGTCGTCGTACCAGCCTAGGCTATATTCCCTCCAGTGTATCAAGAGAATAGCTTCTCGAGTGGCCTTGACCTCGACAGTTCCTTAATCTGTTCCACCCCCACAGCCCTACAACGACGCACCCCTCAATCCTCCAACTCGCCTAACCCGTTCCCAACACAAAACACCTAGCATCCCGTGGGGTCCAAAGGCGCCGGCCACCCCGTTCACTACAGGAGAATCCCGGCTATTCTCGCGTGCCCAAGTCTCGTCTGTGTCATCCAATACATATGTTTCCCCCGCTCGCTTCTGATATTCAGCGCTGGACTGAACCTCGAAACTTCTGGTTCCGGCCATGCAGAGGAGAGAAACCGAACATCCAAGTCCGCGCCCCCATCAACCTCCCCCTGGCCCGTCAGTAACTCGACCGCGTCTTCGCTTGCTGACAGACAGGCTGGACGGCTCGCTGCAGAAGATACATCGCTGAATGCCAGACGGATAGCCAAACGAGACCCTTGTCCGAGGTCAAAAAGACCAGCATATACAAAAGTAGAGTAGGACCCCGGTCATCCAAAGGACCTTCGTCGCTTGTGGTCGTTACACAACAAGACAGACGAGAAAGATAGACAAAGAACAGAGACATTATGATTTGATTATATTGGGAAATCTAAATACCATCGCAATGTACAACCCTAAAACAACAGGGTCGTTTAGAAACTGTGGATACATGTTGGTTAGCATCATTGTATCACTGACGTTGCGTCTTCACTTAGAGGTGAACTCATAACTTACCGAATTTCATACGAGCCTGCCCTCGTCATGTACCGCACCCACTTAACACTGCTGTAGTTACTCTTCTCAAACACCTTGAGGTAGCGCACTAGTAAACCGGAGCTGGTGAACATGAGCAGGCTAAAGTTCATGCTCAACGGCGGCCGAGACCACGCTTTTTGCGTCGTCATGGCTGACAACTGAGCTTCGGCACTCAGTACAAACTCGCTCTGTCCAGCAAACCGACCAATCTTCCATACAATCACGTTCTCCGAGGGCTCATATTTGGCCTTTCCATTGGTTGTCCGTTCAATAATCTTGGCAGTGTTGAGAGGAGTCGGGATCTTGATCACCACGTTGGTAGCAAACAACTTTGGTCCAAAGTTGGCCTTGACACCAATGCTGTACTCAACCTTGGTTTTTCCAATCTCAGTTACAATAGCGTGCACCTTGAATGGCAAGTTGACATTTTCCGTTGCGCGGTACGTCATAAGATCGAACTCACCATCCGGAGGTACAAACGAAATGATACGGTCAGCATCAAACTTGCCCAACTTGACACACTGGTGGAACTGGCAGTCTTCAAGTGAAACTGAACCCGCCTTGGCCTTAGTCGCCTTGCTTCCGATACGGTTGCCACTCGGCATACCGAGCGCATCGCTGTCAAGAAGCAACCGGTCGTTGAGACCGAACTTACACTCGGGAGTACCCGATAGGTAAGCACGCATGACAATCTTTCCAGTGACGTCAGCCCGGAGAACGTTTCCTTGGGCTGACATGAGAAGGTGTACGTCTTCTATGACGTCCACAAAAGCTTCGTTCTTGCGGTATTTGACATCGGCTTTACGCCAAGATAGTGCGCCGGTGGCTTGCATGGTAATCTTTGCCGAGTCTTCAACTGCCCGCTCCGACTTAAGGCCTTCGGTCGTGATATACATTTTGAGCGTGTCCGTCTCGGTATTTTGTGGGTAGCCGAAGTCGATAATTTCTAGGACCCACTGTCAGCTGAATGTCGCGGTTATATGCGCCGTCTTGTCGCTACACTGCACTTACCATCGAGTAACTCGTAGATCAACACAAAGTTGTTCTTGACCGCCTCTTCGTCAAACTTTCCAAAATAGCCCTTTCCCAGGCCAATCAACCGGTACAGAAACTCAAACACCAGCGCCGCATTCGCATTGCTCTTGGTGATGGCAACTAGGTAGATGTTTTCCCACTTGACATGGCTGAACGTTGTACTGCCCAGAGTCAGAATAGGTGACCGGACCTGTGGGTTTGAAATGACCTGGATGCGGAACACGTCCGCCAGCCGTGGCCGGCAGTCATTGCGGAACGCCCGGAAGATGAGGTTTTCACCCTTCTGGTTGAAAATGAGAATTCCGGAGAGCATTGTTGGTTAATTATATAGGTATAAAGCTAAGTTGAAGGACAATCAATCGCTTCGTTACAATGCGCCGGCCACTGCGCAACTAGATGCACCGGTTCGGGATAATACGAGCTTAAGCTTATGGGGGCACGTCCTGGGCCTGTCGCGTAGAATGAGATTCGTGTTCAAAGTCGCATATGTAATTGGGGTTCTTCGGGTCGTGTCCGTCGGTCGTATATCCGTGATGTGGTCGTTTCCGCGTAGATCTTTGTCGGCTCTCTACCGAATTTAGTAGGAATCTATGGTTTACAATCCGACTACCAAACAATGTCCAATTCGGTCCGGGCTCTCCTCACGGGCGCAGGGTGTAGTGTAACCCCCGTCATTTAGGGTCCAGCTACGATCATGGCACGTGTTTGGAGACCAAAATAGGGTTATAATGTCTGTCGCCAGGGTTATTCGCCGAATCCATTGTCTGACATCATAATGACTTTTCCAATTTGAACATGGATCAGCCTGTCGTCTAACCATCAATTCTAGTGTAATTGTGCTCCAATCTAGAGAGATTGATTGGCTTATCATTCTCTTATCAACATGCGGCTCCCCACTCGTACCCCACATACCAAAACTTTGCATATGAGCCGCGAAATCGATGTTGTATCAACAACCAGAAAGCAAGAGCAGTAAGCCTTGCCGCCCTCATAACAAAATACAGAAACTGTATCCAAAAGAAGAAAACGGATACGCATGTTGCTTCACTACTTAATAACCCGTAAAAATCTTCACTAGTAGCCATGTTTCCGGATCTATGTCTCAGTACATGCCTAATCTAATCAAGCCCAAAGAAAAAAAAATTAAAGGCTTGCTTCGCTGTATCCGCTTCACTGCAGGCCCAAGTCCCACTGCCGCCACACTACTTACAGGGCACATAAATTGGTTTTTTTCTCTAAACCCTGTTTTGGTAAGCCCCTCCAAAGCCAAATCTATCCTAGTCCGCCGTGCATAACCCCACGCCGGCCTTCATTTTCCTTTCTTTTCTTCTCCGCCCGCTGCCTAAGTCGACCGTCTTCAAAATCAGTCGACCCACCGACCGCCCGCCGCATAACGTCCACTCCCGACCGTCCGGCAGAAAACGGTTTCTCAAAAAAAGGAAAACACAAACCCCGAAAAAAAAAAACAACCGACTATTCTACAGCCCCGCCGCAATCATGGCCCCCTCCGCTTCCAAGGAAAAGAGATTGGCCAAGAAGGCTGAGAAGGACGGCAAGCCCTCCAAGCTTGCTGCCCGCAAGGCTGCCAAGGCCGCTGCCGGTGACGATGCTCCCGCTACCTCGGCCGCCGACATGGACGAGGTCGCTCGTCTCGCTGCCCAGATGGACAAGCACGGTCTGTCGGACCGTGTCACCACCGGTGTCCTGTCCTCCACTAAGCTTTCCCGTGACGTCAAGATTACCTCAGTTTCGCTTGTGTTCCACGGTCGTGTCCTGATTCAGGATGCCACTATGGAGCTTAACTACGGCCGTCGTTACGGTCTTCTCGGTGAGAACGGTTGCGGAAAGTCTACCCTTCTCAAGGCCATCGCTGCCCGCGAGTACCCCATCCCCGAACACGTCGACATCTACCTTCTGAACGAGGGTGCTCCTCCCAGTGATCTCGGTGCCCTTGACTGGGTCGTTACTGAGGCCCAGAACGAGCTCACCCGCCTCGAGGCTCTGTCCGAAACCATGCTCGAGGAAAACGGTCCCGAGGACCCTGCTCTCCTGGAGCTCTACGACGTAAGTTTTGACGTATTCCTGTATCTAATGCCACACCTCGGATATGCTAACACTCGTTTCCACTATAGCACATCGACAAGATGGACCCCACCACCTTCTCTACCCGTGCCTCTCTCATTTTGACCGGTCTGGGTTTCAACAAGCAGACTATCCAGAAGAAGACCAAGGATATGTCTGGTGGTTGGAGAATGCGTGTCGCTTTGGCCAAGGCTCTTTTCGTCAAGCCTACCCTTCTGCTTCTCGATGACCCCACTGCTCACTTGGATCTCGAAGCCTGCGTGTGGCTGGAAGAGTACCTCAAGAAGTGGGATCGTACCCTCATTCTTGTCTCTCACTCTATGGATTTCCTCAACGGTGTCTGCTCTGAGATGATTGACATGCGCCAAAAGACTCTTCTGTACTACGGTGGTAACTACGATTCTTACATCAAGACCCGCAGCGAACAAGAGACCAACCAGATGAAGGCCTACCAGAAGCAGCAGGATGAAATCGCCCACATCAAGAAGTTCATTGCTTCCGCTGGTACTTACGCCAACCTGGTGCGCCAGGCTAAGTCTCGCCAGAAGATTCTCGACAAGATGGAGGCTGATGGTCTCATCCAGCCCGTCGAGCAGGACCGTGTTTTCACCTTCCGCTTCGCTGATGTCGACAAGCTCCCCCCGCCGGTTCTGTCTTTCGACGACGTCTCCTTCGCCTACTCTGGCAAGGCCGAAGACGATTTGTACAAGCACATCGACCTTGGTTTCGACATGGACTCCCGTGCCGCCCTTGTCGGCCCCAACGGTGTGGGTAAGTCTACCCTTCTGCGCCTCATGACCGGTAAGCTTTCGTCTCGTGAGGGCCGTGTCACTCGCCACACCCACTTGAAGCTTGGTGTCTACTCTCAGCACTCTGCTGAGCAGCTCGACTTGACCAAGTCGGCTCTTGACTTCGTCCGTGACAAGTACAAGGACGTCTCCCAGGACTACCAGTACTGGCGCCAGCAGCTTGGCCGCTATGGTCTTACTGGTGAGTCTCAGACTGCCCTCATGGGTACTCTTTCCGAGGGTCAGAAGTCGCGTATCGTCTTCGCCCTGCTTGCCATCGACGGCCCCAACATGTTGTTGCTGGACGAGCCTACCAACGGTCTCGATATCCCCACCATCGACTCGCTTGCCGATGCCATCAACGCCTTCTCCGGTGGTGTTGTTGTCGTGTCCCACGACTTCCGTCTCCTGGACAAGATTGCCAAGCAGATTCTCGTCTGCGACAACCACACTATTGTTCCCTGGGAGGGCACCATCTCAGAGTACAAGAACTACCTGCGCAAGCGTATGATTGACAAGGGCGCTGTGTAAATGCCAATACACAGTTTATTTGGGGAAGGCACAAAAATTGAGTTTGCTGCCTTGGCTCACGATACTTCCTGTTCGACGAGACACCAGGTAGAAGGAGAGGAGGAGCGGTGATTGTTGGTTTCTTGCTTTGTTCTGCTTCTTTTCTTAGTCTTTTGTTGTTTCTTGTGTGAGAAGGATGGCCTAAAATAAAATTTCTTTTTCTTAATTCACATAATGGCACGAATATGTTAGTGTGTGTGTGTCTGCATGTCTATATGTCTGTACATGCACAAATGTTGCATGCATCTAAGATGAGTTACAGCTTGAGAAACGGAAAATGAACTGGTCTGACTGTGTCTGTAGGTAATCTAATGCCAAGCAATAGTGCGGCCGGATGCAACCAAGTTGCTGAAGCCGCTCTGAACTCTGCGGTACGTGGTGAATCCACACGACTCGCTCTCCAGGTGGTTCAGTAAAGAACCAAGGGAACGGAACTGCTTTGCGCACGTGGACTTGTTCGGGCAATGATAAAGCTGAGCCTGGTCTGTGCTTAGTTGTCAGTATGCCATCCCCGCACGTCAATTAATACATGCGCATGCGTGCAAGTGAGAGTACTTACGTCTAGGCGAGTTCATATGACTCTCCAACGATCTCTTCTGGTTGAACTCGCGATGGCACAAAGGGCACTCCCACGCTTCACCGTTATAAGCCCAGTCGTTGACTTCATAGGTGGTCTCGCCGTGGTACTCAAGAAGTCGGTTGGTAATGGTGCCACCGGTGTCACGGCGGGAAATGTGCTGGTACAGGGTTGTGCGGTTGAGGTTTGAGGCGCGGGGGCAGGCACCGCGTTCGAGGTGGTGGGCGACGCCGGTTGCGCTGGTGAAACTGGCTTGGCAGAAGGGACATTGTTGGCCGGCGCCTCGGTGGATGCGCGAGGTCATGTGCTGGTGGTATCTGTTATTGGACGGCGCGCGGGAGGCGTGAGTGGATGGGGACTTACCATCCGATAAGCGTTTTGATTGACGAATTCGCGGTTGCAGTCCACGCAGAAATCGTGCTGTTCACCTTCGTGAAGCTTCATTTGGGCTTCATTGTAGTGGCCAACATGGCAGTCATCGCAAAAATAAGGAAATCCGTAAGGCATTTTGGAAAGTTTTAATGACTTGCGGGTGAATAAAGGCCAAAGAAAAGAAAAGAAAGGTTTGGGCCAGTAGCGGAAGATAAAGAAGCGTTTATATGGCACGGTCAGCAAAAGCAATAGTCGCTCCATGTGTCAATCCTGCATGGGAGTAATGACAAAAAAAGTAGAGGCAGCGTCTATCGAGTAGGTACAATTATTTGTGAAAGAAGGCACAATTGTAATTAACTGCACAAGATGTTATTGAAAGTGGCTCAGAGGCATGGGTATGTGCATAAGTATACACATATATATATGTGTGCATGCCTCCATTTATATGTTTTCTGACTCCTTGCTCCGTTCATGGAAGTAACCGACGAAACGTTTTCCTCAAACGCTTTGCATACAGGGCGTATCGCATTCCCAAAGCGTTTGGTCTGGGTTTCCCTCATTAGCGGCTAGCCTAATTGCAAAACCAATATAAACGGTCACTACCCCTCATGCTGTCAACCATAGTCCTATATCTACAGACAACCGCTGACAAAATCAATCCATATGTTTTGGATGGCATCATAATTCAGCGAGCTAGGTGACGGCGACATGATATGAAAAGGGAGAAGTCCCGACTACTTTGTTAAGATCGTCCCAGGGACGTTGTATTGCGCGCTTTTGATTGGCATTGCCGGGTACATACTTATTTCAATCGGTGCGTTTGTTTTTTATTTGCAATATACGAGTGTACATTTGTACTCAAACAGAAGCCTCAGTAAAAGTAAAAAACAAAGGAAATGTTGAAAAAGGAGCTCAATTGGAGGTACCAGTCAAGTCGGACGGAAGCGGGAAGAAAGATGAAAGCGGGAGATGGTTTCAGATGACAAGCAGACATGCACATGAGTGAGGATTCGGATCAGTGTAAATGAGGGTGGATCTTCCCTCATTTGTAGCTACTGGAGAAATATAACACGATTTCGACGAAATTTTAACTCGAAATGCATTTAGGTGCTCAATGTTCCTTACTTCATTATGTGCCATGAATGTGACGTCATGGTCAGCTTGGATCCGTTATCCCCAGAGATAGTCCAACCGACTGTCCAACCGACTGTCCAACCGATGCAAGCCACAACGAAATTCGAACGAACATATCTGGCTCAATGTATATTTACATGTGGCTCTTGCATAATATGTTTACTATACAACAGCGGTCAATACCGAAACCTGAACAAACGACCTTAAGGCACCATCCCGTATGCATGTTCCGGTAGCCAGAGCAATAATATCCATTTATACGGGCATTCATGTCTTAGAATGTTCACGGCAAAATCGTTTACTCCGATCTTACAAGCATCCCTAACATTGATTTACTTTTTCTCAGTAGTCTATTGTGATTTAGCAGAATGCTTCAAACTTGGCTCTGATGACAATCTCGTGTCTCTGTTTAGCTATACACAAATGTCAAGATATCATTTCGCAGTAGCTCCTGTAACCTTGGCTTTACGCTTGGGTGTGGCCTTGGATGTGACCTTAGGTGTAGGCACAGGCTTCAAATTGACGTCCTGGTGTCCGAAGAACAAGTCATTTACGTTCTTTTGAACATCATCGTAGGTCATGTATTTACATGATTCACTTTCGAGATGCGCCATAAGACCAGCCATGCGGGTGAACTTCTTAGAGCATTTCTCGTTGGGGCAATGATACGCATGGTATTGGTCTGTCTCGCCAGTTAGTACCAGTACCATACAGGTTCTATCATGTGTATACTTACGCTCCTTAGAGGCCAAATGGGTGTACAACTCCTTTTTCTCTACACACCTGTAACGGCACTGGGGGCACTCCCATCGATCAATCTGAGGCTTGTAGTACGTAGGAAGCACCTCTTGATGGGGAGACGTGATAGTCCTCAGATGGTCACGGGTGGCAATGTTGCGATGAAAGGTCTTAACATCGACCTTCTGGCCTTCGCATGCACCACTTTCCAAATGACTGGCCAGACCAGTGGCATTGACAAACATTTTCTTACAAGAAGGACAGGTCTGCTCTTGTTTCTTATGAGCACCAGAGTTCATGTGCTATATAGGTGTTAGCAAGTGGTTATTTCAATACCAACCCACCGCCGGCCCGGTGGACGTACCATATTGTAAGAGTTTTGGTCTTTAAAGTGTTCCTGGCAGTCTGAGCAGACGAATTGTCCGTGTTTATCGTAAACACCCATATCCCCGAAAGGAGCCATAAGCTCATCGATTGCCTTCACCGCATCGAATGGTTCGCCGTCATCGCTATCATCAAAGTCCAAATCTGTTGGTGGCTGCCACTGTGGGATATTTGGGACTGGAAGCGTCTTCGGAATCATTCCTCCAGGCGGGACGATGCCAGTTTTTTTATACTCTTCTGCGGTACTGTTGTTTGTGTACAGATTCACCAGGGTGAATTCATCAAAGATTGACCGGTGGTATATCTGATTCGCCTCACTGTAGCCATCACGCGGCTCCCCGGACACTAATTCACGAGTACAGCACACTCCATCAAAAATTGGCGTGTACTTGTATGTCCGGCCCGATGGGAATGTCCGCATAAATGGTTCCATAGAGATTTTCTTCTCTTGGGGAGGACCTCCCATCAATGAGGCCATGAGTTGCTCCACTTCGGCCATATTTGCATTAGCGGAGGGCGCTTGTGTGGATGATGAAGCCGGGTTGGCTGGAGCCGAAGGTCCGGATGCCTTCGGCTTGGGCTTCCGCTTGGTGTTCTTTCTGGGGGGCATGGTGTTTAATCGCTGATGAAATAATAACGGAATATTGGTTCAAAACGCAAAAGAATTGATTGGAGTTTCGCCTTGGCGTCCGGTATTTCTGTACGATTGACCAAAACCTTGTTCATTC
The DNA here is from genome assembly GCA_001483325.1 of Huntiella savannae. Taxonomy (NCBI): domain Eukaryota; kingdom Fungi; phylum Ascomycota; class Sordariomycetes; order Microascales; family Ceratocystidaceae; genus Huntiella; species Huntiella savannae. The sequence goes on along the minus strand of LCZG01000012.1, from coordinate 344,705 downwards.
TGGGGTTTCATCACACCGTAACCCTACGATAACGCAAAACTTGAGGTCAGTGGTTTTCTTTTCTTTGGTCATTAGTAACTACTTCAGAGCAGTAGTTCCATGTGTACAATCCTAGAGGTATTGAATTTAGGAGCTCGTGTGTTAAGGGAAATCAAATTTTCAAACAAGGAAATAGTTCGGTGCGAAGACATAGATATCATAGATATCCGCACATATAAAACCTATGTTAACTCCACATTAAACCCAAGTCACATTACAATGGTTTAGACGCCCGACAAATGACTATCTGAACGCTCGGCAACAGCGACGTGTTTGTTGTTGTACATGGATCGACAAACGCAAAAGTTATCGTGCGTTTACATGCATACAAACCTACAGATGCACTCCTATGATCAAGCTTAACGCGAAAGTCGCCTACTAGTACATACATACATACGTGGGGTTGACTTTCCCATTTGCCTTTTTTGGAACACTTTTGGTTCCGATTATGGGCCTCATGCAGACACATGCATATGATTGAACATGTGTGTGGCAATCATGTTTGTACAACATCACATGCGTTGAGGGTCAGTATGGACATGAACATAAGAAAACGACTTATTTTTATATAAACAACTTCATAACTTTTCAGGTCCTTTAAGCCACAGTAAATGACGAGAATGTTGCCATACGCACGGGTTCTACGGAGATGTCATCATGGCCGAAGAAGAGTTCCTTGGATATAGTCTGTAGATCCACAAAGGACATGTAGTTACAGATTTGACTTTCCAGATGAATCAACAGACCAGCGAATCGGGTGAACTGCGTGTTGCACTTTTTGTTGGGGCAGTGGTACGCACGATATTCGTCTATCTCTGAGGTCAGTACACACATCGCGGAATTGCTGGTCCTATCGAAACTTACGCTCTTTGTTCATGTGGGTATACAGGTCCCGTGAGCTCGGACAAAGTTTCTTACACCGAGGACAGCTCCAATCGTTCGAAGTGCGGTTATGGTACTTTGGTAGAAGCTCTTGGTGAGATGAGGTGATAGAGCGAGCAGGGTCACGGGAAGCGATTATACGATGAAGAAGCCTGTAGTTGATAACATGAGCTTTACAACCACCGCTCTCTAGATGGCTAGCCAGGCCAGCCCCGTTTTTGAAAAGCCTGAAGCACCAAATACATCTTGGTACGCGAATCCTGTGAGCACGGGATGCGGTGTGCTAGATGGGTGTTACCAACTGTCTATGATCGTATGCTTCTGTCGTAGGGGAACTTACCAGTGCATGATGCCACGTATCTTCACATTGGAAATCACAAATCTTGCAGTAAGCTTCTGCCCGCTCTTCTTCGTCATCCGAGTCCTCTTCTTTCTGTTGTTTTCTCAAACATGTATGATCCGCTGCATCTGCTTCTTCCTTGGTGAAGAAAATTTTGTCTGAGCAGCCATAACACGAACAGCTATCATAACCGTCCAGAACTGTGATGAGTCCTGATGTCGCAACCGGCACATTTGAAGGAGTATTTATCGTTTTGTACTCTTCGGGCTCATCCTTTGAATAGAGTGCATCTTCATCTTCCACATACCCAGGAGGATGCATGCCAAACAAAAGGTGACGATAATAGCCCCCGCCAAAAGGATAGGGTATGTACCAGTATTTACGACCACTTGGGAAGGTCTTTGCGAATTCCTTCCTCTCGTCAGATTGAGCCGGAGGGACAACACTTGCTGGTTCTGGGGCTTGTTGCGGAGCCGCGGTGGTATTAACAGGCGCGGGAGTTGTAGTAGCCTGGGCAGAAACAACAGCGGCCGCAGGGGCTTCTGCTTTCTTGTTTTTGCGCTTCTTATTCCGATTGTGTCTGGGGGCCATTATTGGTATATCAATGAATTTGGGTGAAATGAAGTCCAAGATGGCTCACGGATGACGTTCCCAGTGACTTTCTATGTACACTATGGCTTTCAAACTAACCCTATATACATGGATTGGTAGAATCATGGCATAAGGGTTGATACTACTTGTAGAGAAACAGTGAAGTAATACTTTTTGTTGTAATTACCTCTTAATGGATTCACATCTCTGCCGACTGACACCTCACAATGACCGTACCTAGTTGCATGCTTTATAACTGATATTCACAAGGGGCAATGTGATTTTTGCAGCACAAGTTGGCATTCAAAGCTTCCTGGTATATCAGTCAAATACTTTATCACACAACCAACTAGATGTATTAACCACACCTCAAGTCCACGCCGGAATCTGGGACCATATCGAACTAAATTCATCAATATACAGATGAGCAATTACTGTACTCCTTACGGAACTGTAGGAATCTACCGATAGGCCGGGAATAAAATCTCCCCGTGACCGAACAACAAGTCATCAATCAGATATTGCACCTCCGCATACAAGATATACCTGCAAACCGTACTCTCCATGTGGCCAATAAGATCAGCTACTCTTAAAGAAGAGTACTTACACTCACTTTTTGGGCAATGGTAAAGAGCATGGTAGTCTGTTTAAGTTGTTAATATTGACACCATACGGCTGTGTTAAAGATACCACCAACTTACGTTCTTTGGAGTGTAAATGACTGTATAAGTCATTTCGTTTGGAGAATTTCTTTGGGCATAAGTCGCACTTCCACCCATCCAGAGACCAGTGGTTATCGGTTATTTCAATATTTTTGCTTGTGAAAGATTCGTCGCAATCGCGTCCTGCGAGGGCCAGATGCAAACTAATGTAATCAATCTGGTGCTTAGTGCAATCTCCATTTTCCAAGTGATTGGCTAAGCCAACTGCACCGACAAACGATTTATGACACCATGGACAGGTTCTTCGTGGATCCCCATGCTATATAGTAATCTTGTCAGCACCACTCGATGTAAGTTTCGTATGATACGGGGCTCGACGAGTCTTACCAATGCACTCCAGCTCTTGAATTTAGACACGATATTTGGATCTTCGTACTTGAAGTGACCCCGTCTAACGTGCATGAACCACTGAAGAACCGTTGGAAGTACGGTTTGGCATTCATAGCACCAAATTCCCGTGGGAATTCTAGCTGCCCAGGCCGTCGGGTCACGCGAGGGTTTCTGTTCCCCGGTTCTCTCTCGTATGAACTCATCCCGTAGCGTGTCGTAGTCGACGTCGTAACTTTCCCTGCAACCTTCATCGTCCTCGTGAACTGCACTTCCGAACAATATCACCCGCTCAAAGAAAGGTTTGTGTGGGTCTAAGTATGGGTATGGTAGTGGGTTATACGAATAGATCGAGCGTTCGATGATCCGAAGCCAGGGAGTGCCTCCAAAACAGGCCGGTAGCAATGCATCCATTTCCGTGGTACTTGGCTGTTGCGAATCTGCCTTAGTCTTGGTCATGGCTCGTGTTGCATTTGTTGTAATGATAATAGGACCCGTCCTAGTCAGACTGCCCTTTTGGGTGGACGATGATGGCTTATCGTCCATTGTTGATGATTGACAATCTCAAGTCAAATGGTTCAGTATTGATTAACCAAATCAATGTGTAAAACTATGAGTGAAATCAACTAGTATTCACAAACCTTCTACAGGTTCCTACTGTCATAGTACATACATACGCACACGCATATGCACACACACATGACAACTCCTAAATCACGCACAGCGAAATCCCGTTAAAACACAACCCCTGTGATGGAACGAATGGATGTCATTTCGAAAGGAGGGACCACGAGAAAGAGGGGTTCTCGGACTGTTTGAAGACGAAAAAAGAATGAAGCTTAAAGGGTGATATTAAACGGCAGAGTGTCTATCGTGAGATAGAAACCTTCTCAACCTAGATATGTACGTCGTACGTCATAGGCTTGCTCACCATTGGGGCACGGGTGATCTCACATTGATACTTGACAACAACCTATGTTCGTAAAGCAACGTTCATCGACAGCTCCGAGATGACAAATGCAAGTCAGGGACCAGACACGATCCCTTATGCGGCAGGGGAGAACAGAGTGGCCAGAGCCGGATCGCTTTTGTATGCGGATAGGTGGCCCGGTATACCCCGACTAAGAGCACGCCTCAAAACAACTGCATGAAACTGAACGGGTGTGTATCCTTGGAAGATATAACTGCCGGGAAGCATCGCCTCGGTTCTTAATATCTGTCACAGAGGCCTACGAATGCTCGACAATGATTGACCAGACCGTGTAGGCGGAACAGTTAAGAAGGCAAGTACAACAATGGGAAAAGATGACATTATCGCAAGGGTACTCGAACATACAAAAAGAACAAAACGAAATGCGCATCTTTTCTTTTCAGCAAGCACTAGCATAGGAACAATTTATGTATTCCTCGTAAGGCCCTACATACAATTCTAATCATAGCACGGGAATAAAATCTCCTCATGGCCAAACAATAGGTCATCAATCAGATTCTGCACCTCGGCGTACGTGATGTACCGACAAGCTGCGCTCTCCATGTGACGAATGAAATCGGCTACTCTAGAAAAAGTGAGTGCACAATCAATATCTGGGCAATGGTAGGCAAACGTATTATCTATTTACCATGTCAGTATGAGTACTATAAGTTTATGTTGGACATCTCACCAACTTACGTTCTTTAGAGGTTAAATGATCGTATAAGTCATTTCGGTGGGAGAATTCTTTTTGGCACAGGTTGCACTTCCACCTGTCAACAGACCAGTACTGTTTGGTTATTTCGATATGTTTACTCGTGAAAGATTCGTCACAATCACGTCCGGCGAGGACCCGGTGCAAACTAATGTAATTGATCTGGTGCTTAGTGCATTCTCCATTTTCCAAGTGAGTGGCTAAACCAATTCCACCGACAAAGGAGCCTTTACACCAGTGGCAAGTTCGTTTTGGATCTCCGTGCTATGTAACAGTCATGTTAGCGTCATTCAATGTAAGTTTCTTGTGATCCTTATTTCAGAGAGTCTTACCAACATACTCCAGCTCTTGCATTTGGACACGATGTTCGGATCTTCATACTTGAAGTGGCCCCGTCTAACATGCATAAAGAATTCAAGAATCGTTGGAATTACAGTCTGGCATTCCCAGCACCAAAGCCCCGGTGGGATTTTAGCTGCCCATCCCGTCGGGTCACACGACGGTTTCTGGTTCCCAGTTATGTATCGCATGAACTCATCCCGTACTCTATCATACTTAACATGGGAACAAAGTTGGTCACAGCCGTCATCGTCATAAAGTGGGTTTCCGAATAATAGCTTCCGCTCGAATAAAGGTTTGTGCATGTCTGGGGTGTAGCACGTCAGTGGCGTATACGAATAAATCGAGCGTTCGATTATATGAACCCAGACGGTAGCTCCAAAACAGGGTGGCAGCAATGAATCGTTCACTGCGGTACTTGACTGTTGGGGGTCTATCTTGATGTCGGATACCACCTGCGTTGCGTTCGTCGCGACAGTAGTGACCATTGTGGTCGGAGTATCCGATTGGATAGATGGTGGTGGATTGTCGCCCATTTCTGGAGATTGAGACTCTTGGGTTGAATAATTCAATATCGATTGTTCAGGTGCAAGTGTGAAAGGATAACTAAACTCAAATGGTTTTTGCGGGACTCCTATAACTTCCTACTGGTTTGGTGTAGTGCACATGTGTGTATATCCATACATAGATATACATACATACATATGTATGTACATACGTTTGTGCATACTAACCATCGTGAATCACACAAAACGAAATCCGATTGTTAAAATGCAACCCTATTACAAGCCAGCCAGAAGCTAGGACGGCTAAACCTGCATATATGAACTTTGATAGTAAAACACTGAATTCAAGTTGGATTGAACATCGTGTTGTTGGAGTGTCTCTCATTTCCGAAGGTTTCCATGTGTTAAACATGTAACATTCACCGTATCACTAGACGACCAATTCCCGTAATACACATTCTGTCGTCGACTTGAGCAACAAGTTTTCCTATTCAGGAACAACAATTGGCATCCCACTATAATGCAAGGCAAAGAAACCGGTCATGCATATGTAAACCAGCAGGCAGGCGTCTCCTGATTAGTACCTTTCTATTGAGTAGGATAATCCGTCACCATAATGGGGAAAATGTGACCACATGGGGTACCATCTGTAACATCCTCATCATGTCCAAAATCGCCGGCAGTATCCTCGTCATTGCTGTCTTGATTTCCTCCCTGATGCCGTCTGTCTCTCTTCTCCTGTTCCTTCAACATTTCTATGGGGTTTGCCATTGCAGTCCGTACACATCGGTCTTCATACTCTTGAAGAGCCTTGTCATACGCATCCCGATAAATATCCCGAGCATCCTTCACTTCTTTCAAAGTGAGCGCGGACCCATTACGACGTGCGGAATCCAGTTTCTTCCAATGAGTATAAAGCAGGCGGATTTCCCGCGTGACCCATGGATTTTTGCGAGCTGGTTGTCTCCAGCGGGTCGCGGTGTTGGAGCCGGATGGTTGTCCAGTGGGTTTGGCATCAATTCTAGTTTGGGGTTGCGGATTATGGGCGTTGTTGATGAACCATCCGAGAGCTCTTGGTATGTGTCTTTGACAATAGTGACACACGGCACCACTTCCAACGTGAGTAACCCAGTCTGCTGGGCTGCGAATAGGCTCTTGTGGTGTAGGTGTACGATGAGCGAGGTATTGTGAGAACTCCTCATGACTATATTTTTGTATTTGGGCATCATAGGTGTTACCGTCGTACTTTGGGTTTGGTAACTTGACTCGGCAATATCCCAACGACCCATCGATATGTTCTCCTGAATCCCAATCTGGGCGATACTGGTACAGCGTGTAGTTGTCTCTCTCTATCCAAATGACCGTAGTATTGTACTGTGGTTGGGGGGTGAATGATGTAGCCGTTGCTGATAACTTTGACTTTCCCAGGGTCGCAGTGGGAGGTGGTGCTGCGTCCGTTTGAGAAGAGACGTCCATCTGGCACATTGAGCTGGCCATGTGAGAGATTTCTGGGTTCATGGCGATCAACTATAAGACTTTAGTATTTTCAACTTTGGTCTAAACAAATAACCAAATCTTGAAGATACTGGTCGTGGCTCTCCAATAAGGACTTAACGCATTGGTCGGGTTTTTCTACATGACCCAACGCTTGGTTGTGTTTAAACTTCGGTTAAACATATATACTGTTCATATTCTCAGATTCAGCACTGCTTTACTATGATGTCAGCGGTTTCAGATGCCGATTGACTCTGTATCAAGGTGTAGATGTACCGCTCAGGCAGAAACAGATATATTATATGCATGTAAATGTACTGAGGACCAAAGTCTAACTTGAATGCCACCGCCCTCTGAAGTTCATTCCAGGGACAAGTAAATAAAACGTCCATCTACTCGTCATCAGGCTCGTTAACCTCGGGTTACAGGACCGGGCTGAGCTCTATCTCTTTTTTTCCAAAGAATAACTCATGAGCTCTTTCCTGGACCTCGTCATAGGTCATATAATTGCACGTCTCCATCTCCAAATGGGATGTAAGCGCAGCAAGCCTAGTGAACATTTTGTCGCAGTATTCCTTGTTCGGGCAGTGATATTGATGGTAATGGTCTACAAATGTTAGAATTCCCAACTTTTACATGCGTGTACTAAATTATGAACATCAAACTTACGGAATTTGGACGTTAGATGGGACTGGAGTTGTTCCATCGAGTCCCATTTACGTCGACACTTTGGGCATGCCCACTTTTTGCCTCTACTATATTCCGGTAAGACCAACGGGGGTGCTTCAGTAAAAGTCCGTGATGGATCTCGGCTAGACATGTTCTCGAAAATACTTTTGATATCAGTGTAGTATGAATGGCATCCGGAACTTTCAAGGTGGGCTGCGATGCCAGTAGCATTCAAAAATTCTTTTTTACACCAATGACAATTCTGGCCCGCCGGTTTATGGAACGCAGACATTCTATGCTAGAATTTCGTTAGTTCCAAGTGATCTCATCGTAGTGTAGCTGGGAACGTTATTCTTACAATTTTCAACCCGTTATTGTCTTGAAAGGTTCTCAAGCAATCTGGACAGACAACGTGCTCTTTTCTTGCATGGTCCATCATTAGAAGTCTATTCTTAAATGCGAGCGGGCAATGTCTACATTTGACTTGACAACCGCTATTTCCGGTATTTGGTACGTAGAGTGAACTGGCATGGCTATGGGATTCTACCCCCGAGCCCATTCGAGAAGTTCCCGTTGTCAACGGTTCACTTCGTGAGCTTATTATGACGCTCGATTTGGGATAATCTCTGACGGAGTTGAATGTTTTGCTCTTAACTGGGGCCCTCATTGGATTCATACCAAAAGAGCCCATCGCCACTGGTTCGGTAGACTTGTTTGTTGGTAAGTTCTTGTTAAAGAAACCTGTTTTGGGGGCCAAGGTGAAAGAGCCCATCACACTAGTCTTGGGCAAAGAGCTCGTAGCATCACTGCCAACAGGAGTGTGTAGTGTGTTACTCTTTCTAGAAGCAGAGACAGTCAGAATTTTGCTAGAAGGGTCTACTGCTGGGCCTTTAGCAAGAGACTCAGCCTCTGGGTCGACATCTCTGGTGTTATAGACAGACGTATCCTCAAAACCATCTTCGTCTTCGTCTGAGCTGCTTGGGTTGTTTCTGGGATCATTGGGGTCCAATGGGTCATGATCAAACTGAACTATATCAGACCAGAATCCATCATCATTTTTCTCCTCTTCCGGGTCTTCTCCAGCTATAACTTCGCGTCTGTAAGTCCACCCAGTACGAATTGGAGTGTACTTGTATACGACTCCACGCTTTCTCTGTAGAAACGGCCGGCGGGGGACGTCGGTGGCTGGTGTCGGTGTCGGTTGATCGAATGGACTAGTTACTGGTGGCGTTGTTAAAGTAGAATTTCCCTCCACTTCATTATTAGCCCGCCAATTGTCGAAGTTCCGTCGTTTAGATGTAGACTCTGGCCGCGATGTAGCGATATTTTGGTTGCCTTTGCGCCGATTCCTGTGGTTTCTGTTCGAAGACATCATGTACAATGTCTAGTCTCACATGAATTGGGTTGTTGAATGGAGAGACTCTTTTGTTAAGTATAAGTTTATGTGATGCTAATATGTGCTTGTCTTTGCGGGGAACAAGTCGACAACCTATGTTACATCTCCGCTCCGTGCACCAAGTGGATTTCTAGTCATGGATACCAGCCAGGGGATAATTTTGTGAGTTGAAGCATTTGAAATTAGGGTTTTATTGTGATGATGCAACATTGTGTCCTTTTTAGTCTTGGATTAACAAGTTCTTGGAGCAAGAAACCCACACACACTTCTCAATGAGGCTATCAGTCTTTAAGGCTTGAGTGACAGTCAGGAAAGGTTCATGTTGTAAAATTTATAACAGCAGTGGGTGATATATGTACGCTTCGTGTGTAAATAGTTCCTATCTCTTGGTGCATGTATTTATGTGTATAAGTTAAATATTCTTCACTTACCAGAATGTGTAGCTTGCTCAAGTCAATGAAAGTATGTACATACGTTAGATAATGTTATGATCACCTGACTAAAAACTACTCCCTTAATACCTGAGCTCACCCAGTAATTCAACATAAAATGTATGAACCCAATTCTTATCAAAAGTTGTGATGAGGTTATTGAATGAACACATTGTCTAACCCTAGCGTTGACCATGATCCATTCCCACATAGAATGTTTTTTTAGGATGCATATCCTTGTCCTGTAGTTGCGAATGACAACAGTGACCCATGGCGTAGATTGTTGACGAAAGGATGCCATGAAGTTGTAATGATTGAACCCGTTATACTCAGTCTGAGGGTCATAATCAACGCAGGACTATTGAATTGTAGCGTCGAAGTTATATCTTGTGAGTTTTTCACAGGAACTCCATAGTTGTAGGATTGCATAAGAATATATAATACAATTTCTGATATCTTCTTGTCAAGTCCAAGGCAATGCGACTTACACGTTTTAGACCACGAGAAGGAATTATCACGCTTCAGTTACCTGAACACAAGGGCCGCGCCTCGTTGCTAAACCTATTAGTTCCAGGTGTGAATCACAGCCTTGCCCACTCAACTCAAAATTAGGATCATTTTGAATTGTTATCTGTCACTTTTTGGCCAGATAGTATACATATGTATATAGAGACATGTCAATTGAGAAATTTGCTTCGAGTCATCATTAGTGAAATTGCCCTTGGGTACGAAACATACAACAAGATCAAGCCCAGGATACATAATTCCGGACATTGACAAGTACAATTTACACCAAAACCCACATTCACTGTTCCATGTGGCCCGCGCTTTTCGCGGTTGTTGCCTCTTGACCCGTCATCCACAATTATAACACGAACAAGCTTGGCCAAACCACACCAACCAGAACCAATCATAAGCCTTGTCCAGTTTCGCCTTTTCTTCGTTTCTCATTCCCACGGCATTTCCTGTTACGAACCAGTACATAACAATCTGCAGTCATCAACAACGCCACATTAACCATCTATAGTCGCAACCGGTGGTCTGAAATTACTGGCCGGCCGTACGCCTGCGATCATCATGGACTCGAATTTTCGCTCCACTGTCCTCCAACGCCCCGGAGATGAATCCGAACACACCGTACGCGACCGCCCGAATAACCCACCTGCTATGCGCGACCTCATGAACCCCGAACAGCCAACCCACCAGCCCGCCGGTGCCAACTCACATCCCGGACCGAGTTTTAGTTTGCGGTCACCAGCGAGACCCGAGTATTCGCCACGGGACCCCGCGACCCAGGTTACCCCGTCCTATACCGCGTCCTCAGTGGCTGCGGTTTCCGGCCAATTGTCGCAAGCCTCGCCTTCTTATGATCGCATGCATGTCGATCCTATAAGCAGACGTCCACCACCGCTCTACGCCCAATCTGCGCGACAAGAACAACGTCGTGACGGCTTCTACGACCCCACCACCGATACCATGCAAGGAAGAGATGACCGGGGCCGCGATGTGGCGGCTGTAGCGCCGTCACCATCAAGTTCTAAGGTGAGTTTCGCATATTCAAAACTGCCTATTTGGATGCAATCACAACCGACTGTTTGTTGCGATGCAGTCTAATTTGCTTGAGTTCGTTTTCAAGGTAGACCTATGGAGTCACCACAGAATATCCCTTCCCTGGCACTTTTGCGGATCAAGTTTGCAAGATATCCGCATAGTCGAAATCCCTAGTGGTGATTTGATTCAACATTTTATATCACAATGTGCATCATGACAACTTGGGATCAAGCAAAAACGCCGTCCATCATAGCTTGTATTTACTTGTTGTCAACCAATCATGTCGCTCAAGCGTAGCGTTATCCTAGTTAGCTATCAACCCATCAAAAAAGTCTAATGCCAGTGCATTCCGATGAAGCCATCGGGCTTCAAAAAGACCCGCTATACTGTCGTCGCCTTATTATGATTGATTGGTGACGTCTATTTGATTACCGGGTCTATGTGTATCTAGTTTCCGACAGACTTCCACTGCAATTGGACGCGCCAGCTGCATCGCACACATGATGGCGATTTCCCCAACCGGAAAAAAACTGGACCCATTTAGACGATCGTTGTCCGCACTTCCACTCCAGAGCCCGTGCAATTTCGCATTGGGAGTTTGAAGGGAACTTTCCCCCGTCGCCCCGGAGCAGCCAACACATTGAAATTTAGACACGACTTCCACTGAGCGTGCACAAAAAACAATTGCGAGTGTAGTTGTTACAGACATATGTAAATCTGTTTAAAATCATTAGAAGCCATTGATTTCCTGGTTCACTGGCCGCTATGCACTGTTGTTAAATCTTGCTCCTGCGTGACACGCCAATACCAAAATTCCGCACCGCATAATACGCAGGCCCAGGAAAACAACCGAAAAAAGTAGGCCAACGCCAAACGGTGAAAGCACAGAAAAACAGGCCAATAACCCAAAGACCAAAAATCCAATTTTGCCCCTTCCTTGTGTCTCATGAATGGTCAGTCTAGCTCCCTTTGTTGTGTTCGGCTCATCAGCCTTTCCTCTACTGCCTTGTCTGTTTCTACGCTTCGTTTTTCAACCTTGAATTGTCCCGTCGACGTGCTTTCTTGGATGCACCATCACCATCACGATACTTCCTTCCCATAATCGTCTTTCGCATCGCCACTATTTTGGACCACGCCGCTCCTCATTGGCGCACTGGCTCAAACACTGTCTGCTATTCTCGCAACTTTCACCATCAACTTTCATATTGCAATCTTTTCCTTGACCTTACTGTCGCGCATTCATCAACCTTAAACGCACGATCGATTGAGAATTATCAGACTTCTAACTCGCGGCCTATTACCTTATACATAGTCCAATCTTCACCACACAACCGCGTCACCTGATCGTTCAAGGCTTCACGAGCCTTCCTACGCGTCTCCTCAACAAGTTGATCGACGATCCAGTTCATACGCCTATACCACAGCATTGTCCCGGCCGCCACCTTTACAGAGCGGCCACGGAGGCCCATCTGCGTATCACTCTCTTTCACATCCACCCCCGACATCTAATCGTCCTTCGGGCCCATCGTCTCCGACCATGTCTCGCTCCAATGGTACACCAGGAAGCAGCAGTGGCTTACCTTCATTATTGAAGCCCGCTTCTCCCACGCTCCCTGCTCGCTCGGCTAGTGTAAGTCCAACATGTCATTTGGTCACCATGGTCAACATCTAACATGAATGTTTAGGTCATGTCTTTTTCCAATATCCTGACCAATCCCGAGCCTGTTCAACGCCCATCGAGACAAGAACCAGAGATTGAAAGACCAAGGAATAACCTTCTGCCATCACTTCGCCAGAGTGCCACGCCGTCTAGACCATCCCCCATCAGAGATGTGTTCAATCTGCGTGATCCACCAAGTCCTGCAGGAGAGTCTTCAGTACTGGCCCCCCCGGATACCCAAACAAACGGCAAGGATACTGAGACAAATGCCGATACTGAGTTAGAGGGAGACTCTGAGGTGATAGACGAATCTGATACTGGAAAGACCCGTAAAAAGTCTACAGCCAAGAAAGTGCGCAGCCGAGTCAATGATATCAAGGATGGCGAGCCAGCAAAGCCGCGTCGCTCTAGTTCCAAGGGCCCCGCCAAACGCCCCAATGGCGCAGGAAAGATTGTCACTAAGATGGCCGCCACTAGCGAAAAGCAGGTTGCGCGTAGCCTTGAAGCCATTGAGTTGGAGGCCAAGAAGGCCGACGAAGAGGATCACGGTTTTGTTGAAGAGCAGGTAGCCGAGTTTATTGCCGCTGCCGCGAAACGTCGCCGCCTTGTACAGGATTTCGATGTTTCCTTCTCTTTGCGCCGTGATGCCGAACTCAACCAGTCACTTGGCCAGCGCCTTGCAGCCCATGCTGAGTTTGGTCGTCGGAGATTCGAAGATGCCCACTACGACGACGCTTTACAAGAGGTCAAGGAACGGGAACTTGAGGCTGAAAAGGAACGCAAGAAGGATATGCAGCGTAAGCGTCGTCGCGAGAAGTCCATGGCTGTCACAATTGAGCAAAAGGAAGCTGCCCTCAAGAGAGCTCTCGCTGCTGAAGACGAGGATGAACGACAGAGGCATCTTCGTGACGCTGAGCGCGCTAGTAAGAAGGCGTTACAGACAAAGCTCATTCTCCAGAAAGGCATCAAGGGCCCAGTTCGTACGGCTGATTTAGAGCGCTTAGAGGCCGGCAACTCGTCCATCGTTGCATCGGAGTCGGAGACGCCTAAGCGCAAGGGTCGAACTGGAAACCGACCCAAGAAGTCCAAGGAGCAAAAAGAGGCTGAAAAGGCTTCTGCTGAGGCTGCCCAGGCTGCTATTGATGCCGGCGAGGAGCTTCCACCTCGGGAAGAGACCAAGGGCCGGATCATTCGTCTTAAGTCCAAGGCCGCGCGAACAAATGACGACTCTGATGCCGAAAGCTCCACCCGAGAATCCAAGGACGGACGGACTAAAGAGACCCGGGAGAAGGAGAAGCAGTCTACCGAGCCACCAGCACCGGAAGTTAAGTTTGAGTCCAAGGGATACAACCAAATCTACGATCAAATTTGGCGTGATCTCGCTAGAAAGGACGTCAACAAGACTTACAAGTTGGCAACGGATTCATATGCCACCAAGGCTTCCAACCTCAAAAAGACAGCGCTGCTCGCTTCCAAGGAAGCCAAACGCTGGCAGTTGCGTACCAACAAGAGTACCAAGGATCAACAAGCCCGTGCCAAGCGCGTTATGCGTGACATGATGAGTTTCTGGAAGCGCAACGAGCGTGAAGAGCGTGATCTTCGCAAGGCTGCCGAACGCCAGGAGCTGGAGAACCAGCGTCGCGAAGAAGCTGACCGTGAGGCCGCCCGACAAAAGCGTAAGCTCAACTTCCTGATTTCCCAGACCGAGCTTTACTCCCATTTCATTGGCAAGAAGATCAAAACAGATGAAGTGGAACGCAGTACCGACAATCCAGAGCTTGCGAAGGACGCTTCGGCTGTCGAACCGTCTAAGCCACAGGTGAATGTTCCGACAACTGTTGCTGCCGGTAAAGTCACCGACTTCGAGAACCTTGACTTCGATAATGAAGATGAGACTCAACTCCAGGCTGCTGCCATGGCCAATGCGCAAAATGCCATCGAAGAGGCTCAGCGCAAGGCGCGTGAATTCAACAACGAGCCGGCCATGGACGAGGAGGGTGAAATGAATTTCCAAAATCCTACTGGTCTTGGTGATGTGGAAATCGAGCAGCCGAAGCTTCTTAATGCCCAGCTCAAAGAGTACCAACTCAAGGGTCTCAACTGGCTTGCAAACTTGTACGAGCAGGGTATCAACGGTATTTTGGCCGACGAAATGGGTCTGGGAAAAACTGTACAGTCCATTTCTGTCATGGCGTATCTTGCTGAGAAGTATGACGTATGGGGCCCCTTCCTTGTCGTCTCACCAGCATCAACTCTACACAACTGGGAACAGGAAGTGCGCAAGTTCGTGCCTGAGTTCAAAATTCTTCCATACTGGGGTACTGGTGCTGACCGGAAGGTGCTACGTAAGTTCTGGGATCGCAAGCACTCGATCTACAAGAAGGACGCCCCGTTCCACGTCTGTATTACGTCATACCAGATGGTTGTGTCTGATGTGGCATACTTCCAGAAGATGCGCTGGCAGTACATGATTCTCGACGAAGCACAAGCTATCAAGAGTTCATCCAGTTCGCGTTGGAAGAGTCTTCTTTCCTTCCACTGCCGTAATCGTCTGCTGTTGACCGGTACGCCTATCCAAAACAACATGCAAGAGCTTTGGGCTTTACTTCATTTCATCATGCCGTCATTGTTCGATTCTCACGATGAATTCAGCGAGTGGTTCTCCAAAGACATTGAGTCCCATGCCACCAGTAACACTAAGCTTAACGAGGAACAACTCAAACGTCTGCATATGATTTTGAAGCCCTTCATGCTTCGAAGAGTCAAGAAACATGTACAGAAGGAGTTGGGTGACAAAATTGAGCTTGACTTGTACTGTGACCTTACGTATCGCCAGCGTGAGTATTACCGTAATTTGCGGAACCAGATCAGCATTATGGATCTCATTGAGAAGGCCACCAATGGTGATGAGCAAGATTCGGGTACCCTTATGAATTTGGTGATGCAGTTCCGTAAAGTTTGCAACCACCCTGACTTGTTTCAACGCGCCGAGACTGCATCATCATTCAATCTCGGATATTTTGCCGAGACAGCTTCTTTTGTCCGCGAAGGCAATCAGATCCCAGTAGCCTACTCACCCCGAAGTGCCATTGAGTATCGTTTGCCCCAGCGTGTTTGGCGTGAGGGTGGCCGCTTAGAGCTCGCCGGCCCAGACAACCAACAGGCTGGGTGGAGGAATAAGTATTTGGGTCATATGATGAACATTTACTCGAAAGACAACGTCCAAGAGAGCTCCAAGGAAAATGGCGCTTTCTCTTTCCTTCGCTTTGCTGATATTTCAGCTGGTGACGTCTATGAGGCCTCTCATAGTAACCTGGTCGAACGCGCAGTTAAAGAGTGTAACCGTTCGGATAGACTGGAGCATATGGGTATGATTTATGATACCGAAGATCAAGAGAACTTCACGCCAGCCCACGCCCTTTTCCTCATCAAGGAGCGGAATAGCAGACGGGTCCTCAGCACTATCAATCCGGATAGTCCAATGCACTCTCTAATGAATGCGGCTCGTTCCTGCTACGATGATTCCGGTCTTGGTCGTTTAGAGCAAGCTGGTAGGCCCAATGCCACTGCTATTCCTATTGATGTTAGCTGCATCGGCGCGGCTAGTGAGGTTGAACGGTCTGAGACGTTGTTCAACGTTCCTATTCGTCGTGCTCTGTATGGTCCTCAAATTTCCGAGCAACGCGCGCTCATTGAGAGCAAGTTACGACCTGCTTTCTGGCCTACGCGGGCCTTGTTGCCTGCCCCTGACAAGGAGAAGACGCGCTTCACCAACATTTCGGTGCCATCGATGCAGCGTTTCGTTACTGATTCCGGAAAGTTGGCCAAGTTGGATGAGCTCTTATTCAAGCTCAAGAATGAAGGTCATCGTGTGTTGCTCTACTTCCAGATGACTCGCATGATTGATCTCATGGAGGAGTACCTGACTTACCGTAACTACAAGTACTGCCGGTTGGATGGTTCCACTAAACTCGAAGACCGTCGTGACACGGTTCATGACTTCCAGACTCGACCTGAGATTTTCATCTTTTTGTTGTCCACCCGTGCTGGTGGTCTCGGTATCAACCTCACAACTGCCGATACGGTTATCTTCTACGATTCGGATTGGAATCCCACAATTGATTCTCAAGCCATGGACCGTGCTCACCGTCTTGGTCAGAAGAAACAAGTCACAGTGTACCGTCTCATTACTCGTGGCACGATTGAGGAGCGTATCCGCAAGCGTGCTATGCAGAAGGAGGAGGTACAACGTGTGGTCATCCAAGGTGGTGGTGCCAGTGTCGACTTCTCTGGCCGTAGACCTGCTGAGAACCGTAACCGCGATATTGCTATGTGGCTGGCTGATGATGAGCAGGCCGAGATGATTGAGAAGCGCGAACGTGAGCTTCTTGAGAGTGGCGAGTACGACAAGCAGCAGGCGGCAGCTTCGAAAAAGAAGGGTGGTAAGCGCAAGCGTGCTGCTGGAAATGGTGATGTCAGTCTAGAGGACATGTACCACGAAGGTGAGGGTCAGTTTGACGATGGTGGCGCTGGTGGCGCTAATGGTGGTGGTGGCGGCGATGAAGTCGCCGAAGGCGCTGCCGAAAGCAAGTCCAAGAAGCGCAAGACTGGCGGGGCCAAGAAGACCAAGTCGCGCAGAAAATCAGCCATGGAAGAGTGAAGGAGAGGGGAGAGCACGATGTGTATCAATACAAAGGATGAAAGTGTTTGATTGTTTTTTGGGAGTTTTTTTTTTCTTTTTACTTTGTTTATTCTGTTAGATGTTGTTTTCGCTAGAGAGGGCGTGTCTTGTTGACGGTCGGTTACGGTGTTTTGGGTCTTTTGGTTCGTTTATTGGTTTAACTTGGAATTATTTATCTGTCGGAGTTTGATTCAATTGATGTCTTTATCTCATTTACATTGTGTAAGGTGATTGTGAGATCTATTTCTCGTCTTCTTCTTCTATTACTGCGAACTCGGTAGTACGTAGAATGCCCCGCTGACCTTCAACACAAATACCAGGAAACGCCTGGACACAAACCTTAAGTTCAGCCACACGATCCCAACGAAGTCGGAGGTCCTCATCTGAAAGACCCGGTGGCGCACCTGCCTGTCCTATCGGTCCGGCAGAAGAATATGAAGCAGCAGTTGATGGACGTGGAGTAGCCGTCTCCATAAAAGTGATCTGTGATGAAGGACATAATGGCGGATTCATTGGATGATGAGAATATGGATGTGAAGGTGTCGGCGGAGTCAAAGACTGTGGTTTCCCGCGCGATAAGCGAAGGAAACTGAAGATTTGTTGTGAATATGGTGGTTGTAAGGCTAGAAGGTGGAGACTAAGAGTTGTATGGAGTGTTGTTAGGAATAACGGGATTGATGGTGGAGCTGGCAAGATTCGAAGGGCCGAGAGAGTTGATGTGCTGGAGGGTGTTAGTTATTGTTTGTTATAAAGAGGTGGGGGACTTACAGGATTGTTAGGAGGCAGAGGATGTATGGTCGAATAGCCCCTTTGTGAAATGGCGAGAGAAAATAACTTAATGATCCCCAGAATAATAAGTCCACGACAGCCGTGACACCTAGAAATGTCAGTATTCAACATTGAGATATCTTCAAACTCACTCACCGCAAACAACTCCCATGGCTGTTGACCGGACATCTATGTCCTCCACAATAACACCTACTCCCAAAACCACGGCAATCTGAACCGCCAACATAACCAATAACCCACCAACAGCCCCACCCATTCTCTGACCATCTTCACTCGCTAGTATCCCTCGAAACAAAGCTGCGAATTTCCCAATGATATCCGCTAACACGGCACTTATCACAAGTGCAAGGTCCACCTCCGTCACATCACGCACTACCGCGGGGATAATCAGTCCGAGAGCCGTAACGGCAAGTATCAACGAAACCACAATAGAGAGGATGAGAGCCGGTGGGTGATGGCGTGGTGAGAGTGTCCCGGGGAGATGGAGGACTAGCGAGATGATGGAGATGGGTGCTAGTGTTGCGACGGCGACTGATAGCGCCGACATTTTGCGCTGTTGGCGGGTGAGAATGGGAGGTCCTTTACTCTTTTTCGATGGGAACCCGCGGTATATGGGGGCGGTTCATCGTGCTATGGGGTAATCTCCACTGTCTTGGTGAGGGTGGCGGGGTGTCTTATTTGCATGGCGGGGAATACAAAGGGAGGTATAGTCTTGATAGTATTAAACATGCTATGGAAGAATCTACTTGCCTACCGATAACTGGCAAACAGCATACTTGCCCGTCCAACACCATTCTCTCCCTTTCCCATCGGCGCCACCATCCTGCGCGGCACGGAGTTCCTCGTCTTTACCGGCGGGTAACCCCACAACTACATCCGCCTTGCACGTCCGAAGAGCTAACACATTCACGCCACTACCGGGGCCAAGAGCGCCCAGGGCGGTGGTGAATGGAGTGGTCGGTTCCCAGGCAAGATCCCCGGTTAACTTCCGGTAGTTCAAATCACCTTTGAAAATGACCAGTTCGCTAGTCGCCAAGTCGGCGTGTAACTCGGGCGCATCCTCCTTGATACCCGAGAATCCAGCTCCATACGTCCAGTAACGGTGTGGCCGGATGACAAGCTTACCTTCAGCATGCATCTGGCTCCACGAGCCAAAGACTGTCAAAAGGGCACTCTTGTCCTCGGCGGAAAGCGGTACAATGGGAGCGGGTTCAGCGGCACGCTCATCGGGGGCCTCGAAGAATGATTCGGGGGCGGCAATTGCCGAGAGGAGAGTGGCAAAGTCAGAGGGAAGGACATCTGAGACGAACCATGGCATGCTCTTGGGGTGAAGAACCACCTCGGTAGCAAGGTTCGCTTCAAGGAGGTACCCGGCCAGAACCAAGTCAACGTAAAGTTCGAAACCCGCGTTATCAAGGACGATGTCGACACGACGGGGCTCCTTGGGACGGGAAGCACGGGCTTCGTAAAGGAGGGAGAAGGCGGCGGGGAGGTCGTTGGCAAGGATGTTGGATTCAGAGGCTTTGCGGGCTTGGCTACCTTGGAGTTTCTGGAGATCTTCGTAGCTACAGTTGGTAAGAAGGGATAAATCCGTAGCGTTACCCCATAGACAAATCTCCGCCATCTCGGTAAAGAGGAGATAATCGGTTTCCTTGGAGTGACCCTTAGCATCAGCGGTAGACAGCTGGGTCAGTAGTGAAGCATAGCGGGCAGCCAATTCGACGACGGCGGGCCGGGAAGAGCGGAAGGCACTGCGCTTTTGGCGGGCGAAGATGTCGTAGGATTTCCAGTGGGTAGTCCGTTGGAAGTAGGCGTTCAAGCGGCGGAAAAGGTAGCATTCGGTCCACAGCCAGGGGGCGTCATGCCAGCGGGGGAGAAGCTCGGGGTTCCGATCGGCGTTGTTGGCGGGGCCTTTGA
>LCZG01000012.1:292761-324609 GCA_001483325.1 Huntiella savannae | reverse complement strand
GCTGGCGGGGGTTAGTTGGGGGGAGGGTTTGGGGGAAGTGGCGTTGGGGACTTACGTGATGGGACGGTTATGTTCGATTTCATGGGTGAAGACGGAAAGAGCCTGTTGGATCTGTTGGAGCTCGGCAACTTTGGCGGCGATTTCGCTGCGTTCCTCGCCTTCGGGGAGCTTGGATGATTGGAGGATGAGGTCGGAGACAGTGAGGTGGACGTCGTTGACGACGCTGGTCTAGGATGTGTTAGATGGGATGGGGGTTGAGAGTAGATGGGTGCTATGGTACCAGAATGACGGGCCAGCGCTTGCAGACGGTGACAAAGGCGAATGAGAGCTTGTCGCTCGTCATGTACGGTGCGGGGAGAGCTGGGGGGTGTGTTATTAAGTGTATCTTTTGCAAGAGAATCTGTCTATCAGGTTCTGAAGTGTCATCAAACTCACTAGTAGCAGCCATTTTGAATTACCTGGTGAAACTATCTTGTAGACTCATCACTTTATGAATCAATGACCTCATCATATATTACTAGTCACTAACCCACTACCCCACTCCGGATACATGCATAATGATGTTCGCGTATTAAATACCCCGCCAAGTGCATAATCTATCCTAAATAGGAAACATGCTGGACAAGCTCGGACCGGCTCTTTGGCCTCTTTAGGTGGACGATTTCCCGAGATGGATGACATTGTAGTGTTGGAAATAAGATGAATTTGGTGAAAAAGACAGAGCTGAGGAGGTGACTCGGCCGTGGAGAAGAAGCGGGTTTGGAGGTGAGATCTTGGTAGGCGCTTAACGGGTACTTGAGCTGCAGGTTGCCGCGTTCTTACTTGGATCTCATGATATCACGTCTGTTATGGACATATGTATACATGAGTATAAGTACAGATATATCTAAATATACAGATCTCATCCTAGCCAAAACTATGATTACTTGCAGACAATGATTCCCATTTCCCTGTCGGCCGGTTATCCTTCTCCAGGCCAGGGCCACTTTGGTCACATTCTGGGCTCTGGCTACCCTCGTTGCTTCAAAACCTAGTCAAGGTCCGACCAACTTGCAATTAATCTGTTGTTTCTATTGGCGTCATCGGGTATTTCCAGGATTTACCACGTCTTGTCGGACCACGTCTCGTCTTTGCAAAGCACGTATCTATTGTAAAGACTTGCGTACTTTCGTGTTAACTCCCAAGTGTTTGTTTCTTTCTTTCTTCTTCTTTTTTTTTCTCATTCTCTTCACGGCTAGAACAGCCTCATTCTACACCGTCTTTCTTTATTTCTTTCTCTCTCTCCTATTTCATCAAACAAACTCCACTTCTACCCGCTCACTCTAGTTCAAAACCCCCGCAAAGAAAACAAGAGAAAAAAAATCCTCTCTTTTATCCGTGTTTCCAGATATACCCGCCGGCCTGTCCACCATTGTTGAGAAGATATGCACTAAACCCTCCCTGGACAGCTGTGAGCTTGACCGCCACAAACCCTCTTCTCAACAAGCTCCAACCCAAGCCAAAGCAAAGCAAAAAAAAATACTATCTGCGTTGAAAGGCCAGCAAGGCTTTCCTGTGCAGCGTGCATCGTGCAGACGCACTTGACTTGTGGCCAACGCAACAACTTGGCTTCGTATCCTAATATCCTGCTGAGATTTTCATTTTGAGCTATTTTTCGCGGTGTATTTGGGTCTTTAATTGTCCGTGAGCTCGTGGAATCCATTCCTTCTTACTGACAAGTTGGCTCGTTACTTGTTTTTTTGCTGCCCCGCTTGCTCCATGTGACGAGGAATCCTGAAGGTCCTCCTCCTCTCTTATGTACTCGACTCCTTTGCTCTTGGTCTATCTTACTTGACTTTACTCCTCTTTCTCTTTATCCCTCTTATCCACTTTCTACCGCACACATCTATTGATTCCTAACAAATTCCTCAAAACCAATTGGATCGTTACCAAAGCGTTCAAGTCTTCTTTATATCATCTTGCCTCATCGCTCGTCTCTCCAAGTCTTCAAGTCTTCTCTCCGCCTTTCTCAAGTCTTGAAGCTCTCGTACTACCCATCCTTCGCTTCAACCAACTCCTGTCCAACCCCAAAAACTGACAACCGACAACCCTATTATCATACCGGTTCTAGTTCCGGGTCCTTCGTCTTCTTTTTCTACTTCATCCTCTTATACCGTTGCCACGCCGTTTGCGTGGCCCCCGGATGCCAAGTTCCGCCTGTCCCCGCCATGGGGATTCCTAAAACCGGCCGCCATGCCCTGGTGTATTTCATCCCGGGCAACCCCGGCCTAATCGATTACTATTCGTCCTTTCTTTCCTTTCTCAGCACCATTCTTATGCAAATTGACCCTGATGTTGTCTATGATATCTATGGCCGGAACCTGTTTGGTTTCCATGACCAGGATCATGTCCCATTCGGCGAGGACAACTCTACGCCTTTCCTAGTTTCCGACCAAATCGACGCTCTTTATAACGACCTTTGCTCCCGTCGTATAGAGAACTCATTCGATCCATCCCGCATCGGTACTCCTTACGACTTCGTCATTATCATTGGTCACTCAGTTGGTTCATATCTTACCCTTGAGCTATTCGACCGTCACCGCAAGCATCCGGAACGTGCACCTCACCTTAACCTCCGCTCCGGAATCCTCCTGTTCCCAACCGTAGTGCACATTGCTCAATCTCCTCAGGGCCGTAAACTCACCATGTTACGCTGCATCCCCGGGCTCGCCGAGACGTTTTACTTTTGGGTGTGGCTGCTTCTCCTGTTGATTCCTTGGGGCGTATTAGCTTGGGTTTGTCGGTCATTCATGGGATTCTCTCCTCGTGCTGCCGAAGTTACTGCTGACTTTCTCAAGAGTCGGGACGGTGTCCGTCAGGCTATTGCTATGGGTCTTGATGAAATGGATGTTATTACACATGATAAGTGGGATCGTGGTCTCTGGGAAATGGATGTCGAGGACGAGTCCGTACCTTCTTCGCCACTATGTGGTAGCCCGAGTGCTTCGGGTAGCGAGCAGGTCCCACCAGATCCCACCAAGTTTTACTTTTTGTTCGCCAATGAGGACCACTGGGTCAACACAGATATCCGCGACCAATGGATCTCAGAACGTAGAGCCCACGCTAGCTCACGGAACCGTGGAAGTGAGCGGGGACGTACTGAGATCTTTGTTGAAAAGAAGGGGAACATACCACATGCTTTCTGTACACAAGAATGTAAGTCCAAACCTAGACATGACGCTCCTCCAAAACCAGTAACTAACCAGGGCCCTTGCCATCTCCAGATGCTTCCATTGTTGTAGCCGGCTGGGTACGAGACCGTATCCGCAAAATCGAAGCAACAATGGTTCCCCCCGAGCCCGAATTCTCCTCAGACCACGAAACACTAAACTACTCGGATGCCGATGAAGACGACTACTCAGACTACGAATACAACGAAAAGATCTACTGGGATGACGAGCGCGTGTACTAGAGCCTGTGCTGGCTGTGTTGTTTGTTTTTGCAACGGTAACATGCGACGTCGAACTAGAAAGGTTTTTTGAAGCTTTGGATTCTTGTTGGTTGGTTTCCGTGCCTTGTTCTGTTGTCTGACGCGGGCTTTCGGGTGCTTCGCGCGAGGGTTTTTGCCCCAATGGGCATTGTGACTTGCGGCGTTGACTTGGCCGCGGAATGCGGGATGTAGGTGGGATGTCAAACAATTTGTCTTGACTTTATGTCTTTTGGGACTTTTTTTTTCTTTTCCTTATTGTCTTCTTCTTCTCTTTCCTTTGTCTGGGATATTCTCGGGGCTCTTTTTTTTCTTGCCTTTTGTTTCTTTTGTTTTGGTCTTGTTTGGGATACCACACTTTGCGGCGTTTATATGAAATCTTGTTTCTCTTGGTTGGTCATATTACATATATACATATGGGCTGATTTTGGCCTGTGTCCATGTCTGTGTTCTTGCTCGTGTTCTTGTCTATGATCTTGTCTGTCTCCCTGAATGTCTAGAACAAAGGCCAGCTGTTGTTGGGAATCATTGTAACCCTATCTATAACCGTCCCCTTCTTTATGTCTTCTTTATGTTGAATACTGACGCTGATTGGTATGAGGAATGCAGTGCCTTGCATCATGCAGGTTACCTTGTAACCCAACCCACATACAAGTCTGCGTTGGCAAAAAAGAGAAAAAAACTCGAAATGCAAGTCTGCTTGGGTCTCCCGCCTAGCTGAAAGCGGGGTGTGAATCTATCGACTTAAGCGAGAAACTCGCCGTCCCCCCAAATAAATAATGCCTGCACATCTGGAATCATTGTGTACTTATACATCTTAGGGTTTCCAGAGGGTTCGCGAACCTAGGTTGTGTTACCATCATGCGGAACAATGTGACATTATATTGAGGACTTGTCTCCCGGAGGAAAAGAAGCGAAGGGGCAAGAAAGATAGAGCTAGGTGGGGCAAGAAAGGGGAATCTTGTAGTTGCCGGGATAGACACGGGACGGGCGGAATGAGTCGCGTGGTTGATTTGCCGAGTGGCGGGCTTGGAGACAGTGAGTGGAGAGTCGTGGCGCGGAGGGACCGAGAAGTCGGCGGGGTGCAGCAAGCCGGGATTGGGGTAGACATGTACACACATGGAAGCTTAAGCTTGCTGAGATTACCTTTAGACATGAGTTTAGACGACTGGAGGTCTGGAGGCCGGGGTTGCTGGGCTCGGAATATATAAGGGAGACGGATCCGGGACCGGTTGGGTGTTTGTTTTCTTGGTTCTTCAGGCTCACATCCTCTCCTGTCTTTTCTACTGCTTTTTCAACATTGTTACTCACTCTTTATCATTGTTACTGTTTTCTGTTTGTCACTCTTTACATCACAATCACTTAGTATTTACATATCACTACATTCATTCATAATGTTCCGCGCTTCGCTTTTCGCAGCCGCCGCTGTCGTGTAAGTCAGATTCCAAAATATCTACAAGCACAGCTACCTAACAACCCTCTATAGTCCTTCGGTTCTTGCCCGTCCCCAATCGCACTCGCAGTGCCCCCAGTACTGCCTTGACCAGTGCACCGCGTCTGTCTCTACCGTTACTTCCACCGTGTACGTGACTGCCCCCGAGTGCGCCGCTACCGGTAGCCCCGAGGCGTCTACTTACCCCAGTACTGGAGTTCCCACTTCTGGTTTCTCCACTGGCACCACTGAGGAGCCTCACCGCCCTACTACCCGGCCTGGTCACCAGTCGAGCCGTACTACCGGCCCTGGTACCGCCCCGGTTACTACCGGATACCCGGCTACCGAGACTTCCAACTCGCCTACCGGTACTGGTGTTCACCCCGACCATGAGACTTCCGCTGCTGTCACTACTGCTCCCTACCCCACCGGTAGCCAGTACCCTGTTGACAGCGAGTACCCTACCGGTACTGAGTCGGCTTGGACTGCCTCTACCACTGAGGGTCCTCACCCGGGTCACTCCACCTCCGAGGGTCCCAACCCCGGCCACTCCACCTCCGAGGGCCACAACCCGGGTCACTCTACTTCCGAGGGTCACAACCCTGGTCCTTCCACCACCAAGGGCCACTCTGAGCCCACCTCGGCCGTTGAGTCCTCTTCGACCACTTGCACCGATGAGATCGCCAGCACTCCCTCGCCCATCCTGACCACCCTGGAGTCCACCGTCGCCTCGTACAAGCCTACCGCCGTCCACTCTACCGAGGCCGAGCCCGAGACCACCTCGAGTGTTCACCACCCCAAGTCCTCGTCGACCGGCCACCCGGCCCCTTCGTACACCACCGGCTACCCTGTTCCCGAGTCTTCGTCTGAGGGTCACCCCGTTCAGTCTTCCTCCGCTGAGGCCTGGACTACCGGGTACCCTGCCGTCTCTACCACCTGCGGCCCCTACGGGTGCCAGGAGGTCACTGAGACTACCTCGTCGGCTGCCCACCACACCACCCCCGTAGTCCACTCGTCGTCGTCGGCCGTCCCTGTTGTTGACCCCTCGACTAAGCACACCTGGGCCTGGTCTTCCGACTCGCCTTCTCCCACCAGCGATGCTCTCTGGTCGACTATCCTGTCTAGCAGCAGCTCTGCCGACCCCACCCGTGCTTTCTCCACTACCCACGGTAACGCTCCCTCGTCATCCACTCTCTACGTGACCCCCACCACTGCCAGCTCCGTCAAGCACAGCTCCACCGCCCAGGTTCCCACCTCCGCTCCTTTCAAGACTACCTCTTCTCCCGCTCCCAAGCCTACCAACAGCCGTCCCTGCGATAACCCGTACGACGCTAACGGCTGTGACGGCGAAGAGTCTGTCTCGAGCACCGTCAGCTCCGCTGACCCCGTTCACACCAGCAGCGCTACCACTGAGTATGAGCACCACGCGACCACCGAGAGTGTCAAGCCTACCGCTGAGACTACCAAGCCTGCTGCTACTACTAGCCACCCGGTTCTTTGCCAGCCCGGTGACTACAACTGCCGTCCCCAGGAGTCCACCGTCACCTCTGCTGACCCCGTCCCGGCCACTTCTTCCCACGAGGCCAGCAAGTCGCACGAGGAGACCCGTACTTACACCCCCGGTAGTGCTACTGCCAAGGCTACCTCCAGCGAGGCTACCACTGTGATCACCATCACTACCAGCTCGCACTTGACTGTCACTGTTCCTGCTACTTCCACCCTCAAGACGACCACTAAGAGCCAGCACTCTTCCAGCGCTCACCACACCTCCGCTGCCCCGTCTTCCTCGGCCCACAAAACCTCGTCTGCTGCTGCCATCACCACCTCCTCTGCTGAGTACACTTTCCCCGACTACGGCTACCCCGTCGAGGACCCCACTACCTACCCCGTCGTGGACCCCACCACCTACTCCTCCGAGGACCCCATCAAGGCCACCAGCACCAGCGAGGCCCCCGTCGTCCCCAAGACCACCTCCAAGGCCATGACCTCCACCACCCCCGGCCCCGTCTACCCCCAGTCTACCGAGAAGGCCACCACCATCTCCTCCGCTGATCCCATCCCCGCCACCTCTTCCACCGTTTCCTCCGCCGAGTCCGTCCCCACCCCCGATGAGATCCCCGGTGGTTACGCCTACGGTGTCTTCGGCCGCAAGTTCCGTGGCCAGAGCTGGCGCCGGGTTTAAGGGTTAAGTGCTGAGTAAGTGACCAGTGGTTTGGAAAGTGGCTTAGGAATGTCTACGGATAAATCTGGGATGCACTTTCTCCATTGGGAATGGCTTTTTTGTGAGCCTCGCCTTCCCTTTTGAGTTGAGTCTATTGTTATGGTATTAAAGCACGGGATATGTCGGCTTCTTGTCTGCCAAAATTGGTTATTATATAGGGTAGTCTAATAAGAAGTGATTGACTCGTAACACGTGACTACATTGTGAATGATATGCATGCTGATTTACATAAACGACCCGATGAAAATCGGCCTTGTGAACTATTCTAATCTAATGATGACGATGCTATAGCATCAAATGCTCTTTCTAATATATGCTCTCTAGCTTTGGGTTTCATCCCACGCAATCCACCGCCGAATGACCTCATCTATTTTGCGCACCTCCTCCGCATTATATTTAATCTGGAACCACTCACGATGCTCCTTTCCACAAGCCGCACACTTACCCAAATCTGCTCGCAATCCTAGACCAGCTAACTCCAAGTGAATTAGACGTTCAACCTTCTTGACATGCTTGGTCATATGTGGCGATATGCCTGAATTGGACGGGACATACGGATAAAACCGTAGCACCTCAGGCGTATGACCACACTGTCGTCCCCATTCATTCATCCGCTTATGCACATTCGCCGCACGCCCGATCTTCAGCATAAGATTCTTCTTACGGGCAACTGGTGGCAGAGACCGGTTACGGTTCTCTAGGAGTGAACGCACGGTAGACTGCTCTGGCGTCTTTTCACCCTCGGGCGTCAGCCAGAACATGTAAATGTATCCAGGCTCTTCTGCATCGGTAAAGCCCTTGGCCAGCTCAGCCATGAGATTTGCGGAGGTCTTGGGATCAAGCGAAGATGGAATAAAGCGGATGAAGTCACCTGTTGTCGATGGGCGACGACCCGTTTTCTTGCCTGAGGGGACAGAAGCGGTGCCATGCGATTGGGGTGGAGGGACTTGAGCCATGGGGCGGGGTTGGAGAGAGTTGTCCAAGGAAAGATCCAGACTGAAGCAGCAAAAAGAAAACTTCTTGGCCCGCTTTTGTTGGGCAGGATCAACGGTGTTGGCAGAGTCGTAGCTGTTAGGCTTATGCTGCGCTGACACGGAGGGACGTCCACTAGATGGTCTACCACTAGTACCCGGTCTCCCACTAGTCCCGGGTCTCCCACTGGTACTCGGTCTCCCGCTATGTCCCCCATCAATTCTCGCAAGATTCAACCGCTCTGTCAGGGTGTCCATACTGGACCTCGGTCCGGGCGTATCATACAGCCCACCAAACCGGCCGGGCTTAGGTTTCTTCGCGGCAGCTTGCGCGGCATGGAGAGCTTGTTCTTGGTGTTGCCAGCAGAACTTTCCGGCGATTTGCAACTCGGCGGCGGTGGGTGGACGCGCTGAGGTGGTCACGAGGGCGGTGGTGGGACGACGGCAAGGACGGCCGGTGGATGTGAGGCCGCAGCAGGTTTTAGAGGGGTTTTTGGAGTCGTTCCGGCGGATTTGGGACTCGGGGGTGTTGGCGACGAAACCCATTGTGAAAATGATAGTGGGAAATTTGGTGATGGGGAAGATGGAAGATACTTTGAAAAGTAGATGTTGAAACGAGGAATGAATTTTATGAGGAAGGTCCTTTCTTTCGTGCCTGAGTCCCTGGTCTGAAGGGATGTTTACACCAAGTGGTGGCAGTGTTGAGGCAAGGTAAAAGGGTTATTTTGAGAATAAGGTTAAACAAGAGCTGGTGAGGAATGACAATCAGTTTGACTTTTTAAAAACGAACTCGGACGGTTTTTGAACAAGACTGAATCCTTGTCTATTGTCCCCACGATAATTGCCACTTGCCCCATGATACTGCATACCAATGTATGTCCATGACAAACGCAAAGCCTCATGGACTGCACCAAACCTCAATACTCCGCCTCATATGGCCTCTACACAATTTTTTTTTCTCTTGGGTACATACACTCGTTGCACCACCATGGATTTTGCCCCGCCGGTCAATAATACGGGCCGTGCAAATCTCTAAGCCTAAAGCTGGCCTCTCGTTTGGGTCTTGCTGGCTCTGCCAACACCCTGGTTTTTTAGGTTGTGAAGGTCGCTGTGCTTAGAGCCTTAGACTCAGATGCGTCGAATCGACAATTCCATCGTGGTCGGAGAGCCTCGATATGTACCCTGGATATGCAACTTGTGTCCCCTGCATAGACGAACTATAGCCTAGATTCTGTACCAACGGGGTGATGTTATGTAAAGGGTTAATGTGCACTTTTCAACCCTACTGCCTGTATAGGTGATGATTGTGTTACACATGAAGATCTTGAGTCTTGGACAACGGGTGTTTCCAGGGACTGTTGGACATAACAGGATAGATCACTATATAAGATGGGATCGAACACAGACAAAGGATTAGATGTAAGTGATTGAACAACTCAAAACCCCGGTACATCGAGGCCGGGATTTTCAAGCATGTTGTCCTTCCTTTCGATGCCATCAGCTAAGTACCGACTGTTTGTAAGCACACGTACACACATACATACATGTATGTACACTTTTCAACGTATACAAATACACTTGTTGTTCATACTAAACCTAATGACATAACTCAATATTGGGCATAAGGCTTTAGGCTCACAGTTTAGGTATTACATATGGATGTGTTGTGTTAATCCATCATGCCCAACATATACAGGCCTCCAATGCACACTCCCCAAGCGTATAAACACAACCCTAACCAACTTACACATAACCCTATAATGCTATTCTCCAAGCTCCCCCTAGCCCCGCTTAAGCTCCATAGCCAATCACAATCGCGAACATCCAAACGCGTCGCCGCCAGCCGTGCACCAATAATGTCTTTAGATCAGCCTTGTCTTTGAATTTGAACGGCCGATCTATCCGTCGTCTTGTCACTCTGGAAACTACTCGACTTTCATCGCCAGTTTACCGACGATATCGCCGCTGTTCCGACCCAGAACCCAGTCGCCAAATAACCCCTCTACTCCACCACCTTTTTTTTTCTTTTGCACAGCGCAATTTCTACAATGGCGGAATACTCTTCCCTTAAGGTGCCGGAGCTCAAGAAACTTCTGGGTGACCGCGGTCTTCCCGTGGCCGGCAACAAGGCCGATTTGATTGCCAGGTTGCAGGCCGATGATGCCGCTAAGGCTGCTACTACTGAGACTGCGCCAGCTGGTAAGTTTTCGAATGCGCTTGTTTTTTTGAAATGGGTCATGTTCTAACTAATGATTCAAGAGGACGAGATCGATTATAGTGACGACGAGCCCGCGGCCGCCGAGCCCGCTCCTGCCGCTGTTGAAGAGCCCGTTGTTGCGGAGCCCGAACCTGTCACCACCGAAACCCCCGCGGTAGCCGAGCCCGCCGCTACTGAACCCGCCACTGAGACCGCCCCCGAAACTGCCACCGAGGCCGTCGAGACTGTTGCCGAGCCCGCTGCGGAACCTATCATTGCTGCGGAACCTCTGGATCTTGCTGCCGAGGCGCAAAAGCGTGCTGAGCGCCTCAAGCGCTTTGGTGGCACTGATGATGCCGAGGAGGCTGCGCGTGTCGAACGGGCCGCGCGCTTCGGTTTGTCTGAGGACTCTTCTGTGTCGCGTATGTTGAACGAGGCTCTTCCCGAGAGACAGTCACGTAAGCGTGGCCGTGGCGATAACGGTGGCCAGAACCAGCAGAATAAGAGACAGAGTATGGATCGCAGAGGAGGTAGAAACGGTGGGCACAACCACCAACACCATGGCCACCATGGCCAAAACAATAACAATGCCCGGAGACAGGGCGGTCACAACGGCGGAAGACGGGATGGAAACAATGGTGGTAGACGGGATGGCCAAGGCCAGAGAGATGCGCCTGCGAGAAAGTCGGTTCTGGATGATCCGGTTGAGAAAGCCAAGGCCGATGCTCGCTCTAAACGGTTTGCTGCTTAGAAGAAGTTGGTTATAAAGCCAATCATGTGACAGGACGGGCGAGGGATTTGTTTCCTCCCGGTTGGCAGATGTTTGCTATCTTGTGTTTTTTATTGTTCTGGTGGGATTTGAATATCGGTTAGACTACATTGTTGCGTTTCTTTTATGCCATGTCCTTTTTTTTTCTGCATCCTTTTGCTCTAATCATTTTTATTTGCCGCTTTTTCCTTGTTCTTTTTGTGGCCAATCATGGACGTTGGCGGGGATGTATGGAAAAGCTGGGAGACGAGGGTCGCATCGGACAATTGGACAATAGAATTGTATGGTTTGGGGGATTAGAGGGCCAGCGACAAGCGAGAGGGCCAAAGATGTGACACAATTGTTTTGCGGGTGAAGGGATAACGAGATGCAGAAAGTGGCTTGAGGTTGTGATGTCATGAAGATAAAGCTTCTGTTTTGACGTTGGCGGTGTAAGGTTCATGGGCTAGTTAAGCGAGCAAGCTTGGGACTACAATGAGGTCATTTGTGGGTTAGGTTGGTGGCTTTTAGGTATCGGGAAGAAGAGAAGACAAGACTGCCTTGTATCCCGACATCTGTGCTTTTTTCGTTTTTTTTTATCGAGCTACTTATTTTGGGATATTGGCGGCTGACTTTTTTTGACTTTGCCTTTGCCTTCAAGGGGGATCTGTCCTTGGGCTGACTCGAGGACGTGCAGTGCATTGAATTTAGGAACACCAAACAACTCCTCCAAAAACAGCATCCGCATAGGCTCCCTCGTCCTAAGTGTTTTGTTTCTGCATGTATGTCTGCATAGTACATACATACAGACATATAGAGAAACAACCAACGACCCTCTTCCTGGACCCGACAATACTTCAAGCCGCCTACAGGCGAGACCTAGTCTCTCCCAAAGACATGTCGTTACCAGCCCAAACTCGGCTCGTCACGCAACGCTTCATTGGCTACGACATGTCGCCATCCATTCCTCATGTTCCTTCTCCCCATACCCACACCACATGTTCTTATTCGCCCATCAGCCGCCAGTCGTAGTCCGCCCGCCTAGATCCGCCATCAGGGAGGCCCCCCGGCCGTTCAAGAAAAGCGCCCCAGATATCATCTGTAGAAGGCAGTCAGAACGCACGGATGTCCATCCATTGCCCCATTAGGCCATTTGCTCCCTGCCAGCAATGGTATACTGAGAACAGACGATATAGCTGACTTATTTGCAGGACTTACTTGCAGAAGACCATACATAGCCCGTTGCCTTTTTCGGCATGCGGGCTCTGTTGGCCGGAGGAGGGCGCGGGGGAGAGGGGATCTGGATGCGTTGCGTGCGTTGGCTGTAGTCTTTTCTTGTAGTGCTTGTTGGTCTTTTTTTTTGGTGGCTCTGGGGGGGAGGCTGGAAAGAGAGACAATGAGGCAGGTTGATTGTGGGACGGATTTGAAGAAGGAGGGATTCCCTTTACTTGCCGTTTCTTTCTCTTTTATTCATGGTTTCTTCTGTCTGACTGATCTGATCTGATCTGACTAGACTTGACTTGACTTGACCTACGAGACTGCGTGGCTGGCTTAGCCAACTCGGTGTCAGATTTGAATCTTCTTTCGACACTTGTTCTCACCACTTTTCTTCTGTTTCTCACTATACTCAGCTCATACTCCTCCCAATATCATCAACTATCGCCACACAAAATCCGCACGCACACACAATGTCCCCACCTTAACAACAATGCCCCCCCCCTCCGCCCATAGAAACCACACGTCCACTGCTCGTTCTCTTCGCCCTCCACGAACATACGCCTTGCCGACATCGTCAAGCGCCGGTCCCATGAATACTACCCAATCCCCCAAGCCGCCATCGGCTTCCCCCGGTCCTACCGCCCCCAAAAGACAGCAACCGCAGCAACCGACTTCCAAGTTGCCTACAGGACCTGCCCGTCGCTTTGACAATGGCTTTGGTTTGCCTTCGAATCCTCGCTCGCAACGCCGGGAACAGTCTGCCGGTCCTCCTATCTTGTCGGCCGCCCCCATGATTCCCGCTCGGTCAACGCCGACTTTGAGACGGAGACGCTCGATTACGCCAGTGCCACCGCAGATTGACACCCGGGTTGCTCCTGTGCAAGCTCCTTCATCGTCTATTCCACGAATTTACCCAGAACTCGACCGGTGGCCTGCGCCAAACCCATCACATACTCGGAACCCTTCAAATTCATCCAGCACTCTCTCGCCATTTCTTCTTTCAAGCACCACGCCAAGTTCCGCCCCTTCCGATAGCCCAAGTCCCCATCCATGGTCTGCAAGTGGAAGCAGTGTTCTCAGCCCCTACTCCCGCGACACTACTCCTTCAAGCTTGCACTCTGCCAGCCCAGGTTTCGCCGGCCCAAGATATCCACCACCACAACCAAAAAAGACGCCAGTGCCAGCACAGATCGCGAGTAGCACCAGCAGCACTGCCAGCTCCACCCCGACTGTTCGCCCAACACCTGCCGCCAGTATTCCCAGTCCACCACCACGCAAAAGCTCATATAAGCCACTTCGCTCAGCTGCTACAGCCAACGTGACTTCTCCTCAACAAACCAACACTCGTCGTCCATCAGTAACTTCACCACCTCCGACTCGTCCTCGCCGGCCATCACGTGATGGAACTCCTAGTCTCGCACTTTCAACATCCGAGCCCCGCATAATCCAAAGTAATCTTCCCCCATCACATATCCGCCGGCCTAGCGATCCACTCGCCGTATTATCCTCACCCGAGCGTGCTCCTCGCCGTGCCGAAATTACTCGGGAGGCAACGCCAGCACCAACTCGCCTGCGTACTCCGAGTCCAGTTATTTCCAACACACGTTTCGCCTTTTTTGGTAAGAAGAAGGATGCGCCTAAGGAAGGGTCCAAGGAAGGTACCACAAAGCCGTCAGTTTTAAGGAAGGGTCCTGCCGCGGGCACGGGCCACGAGGGATACGGCCGTCTTGGTGCTGTCCGTCGCCGGAGTGCCAGTGTCGGAAATGCTTTTCGCCCAGGCTTGTCGTCATCGCAAGAGAGTCTTTCCGGATCGGACACTTTTTTCCAGGACCGGATGGCCCCGGTTGTCATTTCAGGTGGCGAAATCATTAAGGGTCATAACAGCGCTTTGTCCCGCACTGCTAGCGACACTTCCTTAACCGGTGACTCTGCAGCTTCTCAGGCAGCATCAGCTACTTTGAAGGCTTCAGTAATTCCCAGAGCCATTGGTGGTGTTCGGGGGCCTAGCCATCGCCGGCCAAGCGATAGTAGCGACTCAGAGGCCCAAGCTACTCAAAGTACCTTGGCTTTCCAGAGAAGACGCAAGAACATCTATGGCGGTATTACCTCCGAGTCTGGCAAGAAAACACCAACAGCTTCTCCTGCGCCGAGACCTAGTTTTGAAGAGGCCATTCTTTCAGATGAAGGACCAGCTGATGCAACAGTCACTACTGAACAGCCCGTGACATCAGCGAAGCCAGCGCCGCGGAAACTCACTAAGCGTGCCCGTTCTCCCCGTCGCTGGAACTTGTTCTCATCTCGCGCCCATGCCGAAAAGGAAAAGGAAAAGGCCAACCGCCCCGTACAGGCCGCACCATTGGATATTCCTGTGGCTTTGACTCCGGTGGCAGCTAAGCCGCGCATTGCGTACTACATGTTCGACTCTTCTGACAACGAAAACGACAATGAAACCGAGGGTGATGTCTCAATTGGCGCTGACGCGGTTAAGAATGTGTTGCGTGATGCCGAGGTCGACGTGCCAGAATTGGATTTCGATAAGTTTGGTCTGCGCATTGAGATTGAAGAGGAATTGGCCCCGCCTGTTGTTCCCTGGGCTGAAGCTGTTAGTACGAATTCGTCACCCGTGATCCCACAGGATTCCCCACGAACTCAAAGTCCGGTCGGTACTACAAGTAGACTCCGACAGGTTGGTCGTATTCCTAAGGTTATCAGTTCCCGACAACCAGTCCAACCAGAGTTGGTTCAGTCCCCGGTTTCATTTTCTCGCCCGTTCAACCGTACTTCTTTTCACAGCGCACTGCATCATTCTCCTATCATTCCAGGTCCCGTCCAAGGTACACCTGAGCTTGGTACTGATGCTTCGACCACTGCTGTTTCTAACTCGCCACATGTCGGATTTTCCCGCAACCCAAATGGACCTAACGGGACTGCTCCTGAGTTTATTTGCTTTTCGCCAGCTCGCAAAGGATCCTCTTCTACTGGTAGCACCTCTGTCTCCTCCACCTCAGTTCTCTTCCGGGCTGGTTATGCACAGACTGTCGCTGTTCAACCGGCTGCAAATGAACCGTTGGCCGAGGATGAAATATGGGATGAGTATGACGACCTTCTTGGTGCCATGGCTTCTGTTCCATCGGCGCCTGTTCCAGAAGATGTTAGTCCAATTGAGGCAGAACGCCGTGGTAGACCGCCGTCGACGACGAGTTCTAAGGGATCTCCCTTTCATTTGGAGGTCTACCACGCTGCCCTGGCTGTCCAGCCGAGTATCTCGCAGCGTTTGACTCAAACAAGTAGCGCTGATAGCTCTGATATGGTTGAACGGATCAAGGCGATTTTTGCTCAAAAGACGGACCAGCCGGCTCATCCTGCACCCACTTGCCCTGTTCCTCCCATCCCAGTTAAAGCATCAGAGCCTGAAGCGTCTGTCCGGTCTTCCCTTTCGTCCAATGATTCGGTTCCTGATACGCCCATCGCACAAGTCAACCTCCGTGTTGGCTCCATGACAGTCAGCAAGTGGCTTACCTTTGGTCATGTTCTGTTTTCGCCTGTGAGGCCTCTACTCAAGCCGAATGGACAACCCTTGGTATTGGTTCTGGATGGTCTTGGTAACGACGATTGGTCATTTTATGCCGCAGAAACTTATCCGTCAGCAACCATCTACAATCTATCTCCTAGAGCGCCTCTCCCCGAGGGTAAGCGCATGTCTAGAGGATTTCCAGTTAGTCCGGGTAATCATCGCCAGATTCAATACGCCGAGCTGGGTGCGCCGTTGCCCTTCCAGTCCGACTTGTTCAGTGCCGTTGTTTTGCGGTTTCCTCCAGCTAGTACTGCCTCCGCCCTATCTCGGGTCATTGCCGAATCTCGCCGTGTGTTGATGCCCGGTGGCTACCTTGAGCTGTCCCTCTTGGATATGGACCTTAACAACATGGGTCCTGAGACTCGCAGGGCAGTGCGGAGCTTGAAGGAATCACTCTATATTCAAGACCCTGAGACTATGCTGGGATCTACTGCCGACTGTATTCTCAAAAACATGAGTTCCTTCATCGACGTCAAGACATGTCGCGTCGGTCTTCCAATTGGTTCCGTTGCCCGGATAGCTCGCTTGCCAGGCCAAAGACCCGATACACGGTCTTTAGCCGAGATGATTTCCGATGAGGGCCCTGGTGCCGATGAAAGCATTACACGCATGGTTAGTCGGGTGGGTCGCTGGTGGTATAGTAGATGTTTTGAAAATCGAGTGGCAAAAGGAGAAAGCATATGGAGAGATAAAAGGATTAGACGCGAGTGCGGGGAGTGGGGAACAAGCTTGAAATTAACAGTTTGCTATGCGCGGGTGCCAGAACATGATGAAGAAGAAGGCTTTTAGGTGAAGGGGTCAAGTTTGAAGAGAGAGGCAAATCTTCCATGAAGAAGACTTTGTCGTGGATTTACATCGGTAATTATGGTCTACGTCGATTCACATCCAGGTGGTATATTCCATTCTACTTTCCTGTTTGGTCCACGTTACGTCGTTCGTTTTTTTTCCTATCATGGTAGTTTCTATTTTTGGGCGTTTGTGGTTCTGCATTTATGGCTTCAGTTTATTTCGCCGTTCGAGGACTGGTTCCCGAACTGGCTACAGACTTCAGGCCCGGTTGTGTTTCTCGGTTCTTTCTTTTTTTTTCTTGTTTATTATTGGGTAATGACTTACGTCGCTGGGTTCTATAATGATATCCCGGAGGCTTCCGGTGATGATATTTGTCTGTAATACTATGCACTTTCCTTTTTTCTCTTTTACATTGTGGTTACACGGGGGGTATGACAAAGAGGGACCATGTGACTTGATGTGAGGCTTGCATTATGTGTGAAACTATGGAAACGAAGATAGATTTTTGGGAAGTGGCGATGATGGGACGAGTTGTTGCTGGAATGGTGTTGATGTTGATGACCCCGCCTTTTTGTTGAGGTGGCCCCGTGATATGATGGGGAGGAAGGAAGGATCGTGTAAGTCGCTTGTCTCGGATCCTGAATTATAGCCGGTCTAACGGTAACGAAGGAGAGACATGTTATGAGCTAGTACGCACTGATAAAGATATCTCCCGCATGTCTATATAAAGAGGCATAGTTCCTGAGCTATTTGTTCCCGACTGTCCGGTTCGTTCATTCCTGAATTCACTACTACACCTGAAGAACCCAATCAAAATGTCCAACTCCCCCGATACAAACGGCGTCTCTCAAGCCGCGCTCATCGCCACTCTAACAGCCCACTTCCCCTCCGAAGCGCCATTCACCGTCCTCCCCCCGCCCACCACAAATCCCAGCACCCCTCTATATCTCCTCCAAGGCCGAACTCGCCAACGATACGCATTACGTCTACCCGTGCCTTTGGATGATGATATCCCGTTACTTCCGTCGGAGGTCTCGGCAGACTTGAAAGCGCAGGTTTCGCTGCTTAAGCGGTTGGCGGATTCGGGCTTTTCTTGGTCGCCGAGGGTTAAGGCTTATGACTCGGGGTTTGATAATGAGATTGGCTTTCCGTATGTTGTGTTGGGTTGGATGGAGGGGGAGCCGTTGGTTTGGGATGATGTGTTGCCTAGGGGGCGGGCGATTCGGGATAGAGTGATTTTTCAGATGGCGGATATTGTACTTGAGTTGGCTATGTGTACTCAGGAAACTCGTAAGTGACACAGATTACATCACCCGCTATCTAAACTAACTTCCTTTCTCCTAGGCCGTGGCGAAACCGCAGACACCTTTACTACAAGCCTCGTCGACCAAACAATCCTCCGCGCTACTCAAAACCATCTCACGCATGTAACGCTCCGGGACACCCTCATCCATCGCGCCCTAGTCCATAAAGCCCTCCAAGGCATCCCATCCTCGTCTACATTTTCCATTTCCCACGAAGCTCTGGCCGCTTGTAATATCCTGGTCGACAAACAATACAACATTGTCGGTATCACGGGCTGGTCATTTGCCCGGCTCCTCCCGATTCAACTATCTCTTCGGTTTCCACAGTTCCTGACACAGTCACCGGGAATCACCCATCCAGCTCACCCGCCGCATATCCCGAGTTCGATCCCCGAGATCACACAGACGGAGGGCTCAACTTATTTTATGTATAGTAACTATCTTAACGCTGGACGAGCACCCGAGTGTACATCGGATGAAACTGACGGAGACTTCGAATACGCTGCGTCTACAGCTCTTGATCTATCATCTACCATCCGGACTGATAGAATGTTCTTCCTCAACGAAATCATGACAAACGTGGAACCGCAGGCCTCTTGCAGTGCTATCCGCCAATGGGTTTCCTTCGCCTTTTCCGATCCTTTCTCCGACTGGAGACAGCTGATAGTTGAGGCTGCCTTGCGTCTGGACGTCTGTGAATGGATGGCTGCGCATAAATGGCTTTTTGACATGCCCAGTGCCCAAAATGAACCTACCTCGGCAGAGCTACACGAAGAGGCCGTGGGATTTGCCAAATTCTGTGAGGAAATTGGCGTGGAGCTAGATTTCAAAGGATTACTTATCGCTGCAGGTATCCAAGAGGCACCGGGGGGTATTAGAAAGGAGTCGGAGTTAATCGTGGGGTTGGATAACTTGGCTCTTGAAGACTCCGAGAGAGAAACAACACCTATCCCGCCACGTGCCGTCCTGGATCCTCCCGATCAATCTGCTACGCCACGTCCATCTACCAGCCGGCCATCTCATAGTTCAGAGGCTGACATCACCTCCTCCCATTACCGTTCCGATAGCGAATACAGCAACGCGGCATATACCTTCGCTCCACCTCCCCGGTCACAAAAGGCCAATGACTCAGAACCGTCAATTTACACTAGCACCCGACAAGACATCCCTCTTGTCATCTCCAAAGAGCGACTCTCTGGCTTGGTCCAGGCCATTGAGAAGCATCAGATTGATAGCCATAATGCGGACTTCATGGACGATCTATTAGGATATATGCGGAATAATGCGCCGCCTTCGGATGCACTGGTTGATGCCATGGCGCATATTAACTCTGGCATTGAGCCCGGTGTCGACTGTTTCACTTGCTTGGCAGATGAAGAGTGTGTGAAGTTTGCTCGTGAGACTATCGAGATTGTTTATCAAAAGTAGTGTCAGGATTATTATAGACTACCAAACTTCTGCTGATCTAGCAAGGTTGCACTGCAAGACCATGTACAACCACTCCATCACATAGTTACACCGTTCTCACAAGTGACGTCACCGAAGATGTCGTGGGACCCAAACCCTGGTCACGTGCCGATTAGATAAAAATTAATTGATTTCATCCTTCCGTACATCCACTTTACACTTCACCTGCTTGTGATATTGAACCAGACATCCCCAAAGATAAGCATGTCTCACTCGTCACGGGCTCTCCCGGCCGTCGGCCGTCGTCTATACTCCACCCGGCCGAAAATCTCGGAAAACTCTATGCTCTTGTTACACCAGAAGTCTCCCCGCGGCGGCAAATTCACACTGACGGCTCCCCTGCGACCTTCTCAAAGTATCAAGTTAGCCCATGGTAACACACTCTCATCAGACCTTCTCTTAGAACGGTCCCATCTTGACGCTGTCTCGGACTCGAAGCATCGTATTGTCGATATTTATGAGCCTTCACTTCCCGCGCATGTGCATTTGGCTGTGAATAGGCCGGCCACGCCGATTTATGCGCAGGATGCAGCGTTGATTACGTCGCTTTTCGACTTTCATGTGGAGAGACCGGTGGAGGGGGAGGAAGGGGAGATGTTTGAGGTGTTTGAGGCCGGCACGGGAATCGGTGGGTTGACATTGCATTTGGCGAGAGCGATACATGCGGGGAATCCGGGAGTTCCGAAGGCATTGAGAAAGGCGTTGGCTGCGGGGGAGTATACCATGCCCTCAATGCAGAATAATGATGTGGGCCCGTTGGTGGAAGATCACCATGTTATGACGTTTAGAGACCCCGAAGTTCAGGCTTTATATGACGAGTGGGTATCTAAGCGTCGGGCTGTTATTCACACGGTTGACGTCAAGCATTCTCATAGTCGTTATGCTCATAAGAGTATCCGGCAGTTCCGTCATGCGCAATACCTTCTTGACGTCTCATTCCATGTTTGCCATATCAAGGAATTAATCGCCTCCCGGTTTGAAAAGGACGGTCGAAAGCCCTTCCTTGACGCTGCCTTCCTTGATCTTCCCAGCCCAGAAGACCAACTTGAGTATCTACTACCCGCACTTAAACCAAATGCCACACTCATCGTATTTGCCCCGTCCATCACCCAAATTGCCCGGGTAGCCAAATGGGCGGCAGGTTCGACCGAAGCGGCTAGACAACCACTCCGGTTAGAAAAGTCCTTGGAGTTGCCTATGGCAACTAACAGTGATGACTCATTGAGAGTTGGCACGGGCGGTAAGGAATGGGATGTGCGATTCGTCAAAACCAAAGAAGCAGAACGCAAAGCCCAGGAACTCAGAGCCACGGTTGAAGGTGAAGACGTCTTGGTTTGTCGGCCGACGGTCTTTGGTCGGATTGTTGGAGGTGGTTTTGTTGGTGTTTTTAGAAGACTGCTCGATGAGGGCGAACGGATAATTTGGCCAGGGTCAAACGACGTTAGAAAGCCTAAAGGGTTCTTGACGGAACAGACGCCAGAAAGAATAACCAGCGAGCCATCAGCTGACGTGGCGGGGACGACTACTGATAGTGAGACTGCGGAATCCTTGGCTCCTACCGAACATTCCGAAGGTCCTTCTGAAACAGGTAATGCAGAGACATCGTCTGAGGTGGTACCAACGGAAAATGGCGCGGAAATGGATGCCTCTGTCAGTCTTACAGAGGAACAAAAATAAACATCAAAAGTGGAACTAACCACTGTGTAACAACACTGTATAATACATTCACAAAGAAAATCCAAGACAAGTTTTTTAGGTGCGTAGGTAGCACAATCTGCATCATATATTTATAAACTAGAAAACATAGTGACAAAAGAAAGAGTCAAACTAAATTGTAGAAAAAGGGTCCCACTTCAGGGGAAAAGAAGAGAATATTGCACAGTTGTCGAGGCAACTTGGGTTGATTTAAGCAATGACATCACGGGCGTGGCGGCGAGCAGCACGGCGGCGGCGAGCGGCGCAGGCAGTCTTGGTGGCCTTGGCAGACGAGGTGGTCGCAGTAGTAGAAGCGGCAGCCTTGGTGGAAGAAGCAGAGGTGGTGGTAGCAGCGGCAGCCTTGGTAGTCAGGGTAGTAGCGGTAGAAGACGAAGCAGCAGAGGTAGCCGAGGCAGCAGAGGTCTTGGTAGAGGCGGCGGCGGAGGTAGACGAGGCAGCGGAAGAGGTGGTAGCAGAGCCAGTGGAAGAACCAGAGCCGGAAGAACCGTCAGAGGTGGTGGTGCCGTCGTGAGAGGTGGAGGCGGCGCCAGACCACAGAGCGGGACCGGGAATGGTGTAGTTGGTCAGAGTGGTGTAGGGGTTGAACAGGATACCGGGCTCAGTGTTGGTGTACAGAGCGGTACCAAGGACACCTTCGGGCTGCTCGGTACCAGAACCGGTGACCTCGACGTTGAAGCACTGAGGGTAGTTCTGGGCACCGTTGGTAGATCCGGCGGCGTGCATGGCAATGATCTCGTGACGGAGAACATAGTTACCAGCAGCCAGGGTGGAAGGAATGGTGGTAGTCCAGGTGTTGTTGTTGTTAATCAGATCAGTGGAGGCCCAGGTCTGAGTGCTCAGATCAATACCGGCCTGGTCAATCTTCACCCACTTCAGGGCAGTCTTATCAACATCAGCACAGTCGGTGTCACCACAGCTAGCAATGTAAGTGAAGACAGGACCAATGTGGGAAGCAGGCCACTCAGACCAGCGGAAATCAACCGTACCACCAGCGGCAACAGACTTGGCAGTCAAAGCACCATTCTTAGCCTCCTTGTGGCAGATGATATCGCTAGTGCCATAGGTAGAACCGTCAACGAAGCCGTTGTCCAGATCCTGGGCAGACCAGGCGGGAAGCTCGGGAGGGGTAGAGCTGTAGGCGAACTGGAGAAGGAAGGCAGCCTGTTCGGTGCCATCGGTGGCCCAGGAGGTGACGGTGCCGTGGGCGAGAGTGGAGGCGGCGAAGAGGGCCGAGGCAAGGAGGGTAGACTTGAAGGCAGACATTTTGTTTGGAAATTGGTAGTTGGAGTGGAAAAAAGAGATAGTTGGGCTCGCGGAGCTAAAGAGTGTAGTGCAATTTGGATTGAGTAAAGAAAGAAGGTGGAGAAGCTTACACAGTAAGTTCGAGAGAATGAAAATTGAAGCAGAAAGAGAGTGCTGGACCTGAGTGAGTGAGTGACTGAAGAGCAAGAGTAAACGAATCCAATGAAGAGGGTAACATCACCACCTCTTTATAGTCTGTGAAGTCTGTCGTCCATCACCCATGTCAAGCTTACTTTCACAAACAAAAGCACCCCCGTCAAGCTATAGTCAATTCTGCCATCCTTCCCTCCCTACGCCCGGCCCGTTTCGTCCAAGTCTAGACCCAAAAACCAATCAACCCGGCCACGTCAACACTCTCCCAACCCAAAACACGCCTCCCCTCGCCTCCAATCCCTGCCGGCCGTCCCATCTCGCAACCTGACGCCGCTAGTGAAGTCCCGGGGGAAAAAACCTCAAACAGGAGACTTAGCTAGGTAGTCACGCCCGGAAAAGAACAGAGTGCCCGCGACATATGGCTGATGGGTTGGATGGATGAGGGATTTCCAGATCACCAAAACGGAGGATAGACATGTGTATTGTACGTAGACCATGGCGTTCATCTTGCACATCTGTTAATCCACATCAGACGGTCTCAGTTCCAAAAGCACGTCACCCGGTCGTTCAATTCATGCGTTAGACAACTTCCATCATGAACTCAATTCTCAGTGCACTGTCTTTTATGATTCCCCTTCTACACGGTAAGAGAAAGGGACGGTACGCGGAAATCATATTCGTATTGTTCGCCAAGCATGTCAAGCACGTCCATCCGTCACTTCTATCCAGAACAAGTAGCAAAGTTCAAAGCGTAAGTACACTCACAACCACCAATACTTTAGTATCCAATTGTAAGGGTTATCGAAACAATACGCCGCCCCATTCTTTTCCCCTATTCATTGCCAATATTCATGTACACAAACGCACACTTGTGAATTCTCCGAGTTGCCCGGTCTCAAGATATGCATTGTATGTATGTATGTACATACGTACAGTACCCGCCGACCTATCTCGGTAACCACCCGTCCACTCATTAACCTTACATCCAACCAATTTCTCCGGCCTCCGAAATAAATAACGCTCTTCATTCTTTTCTACCGTAATGATCCCCATTTATCGTCTAATCTTTCAAAGCCCTCATGAACTTCCAAAACAAACCCTCATCCCATCTAGGTAACCCCCAAACACCCCCCGTTTCACCAGCAAAATTCCCGTTTCCGTCATCATCATGATACACGCTAAAATTCTTGCACCTCTCCACATCACGTCGTTTATTCTCGGTCATCTTTCTCTCTGTAGTTATTCCCGTTTGTTAGTTGAACTCCCCCTATCACAATGCAGCATGTTTAACTAACCCATAAATCACGCGCTACCGCTTTTTGAAAACTCCCGATATTAACTCTGCAGTACAGCCCGGACCCCGTCATACCCACAAATCGGCTTGTTTCACTTAACACACTATTATGAACTTGCATCGGCTATTTTGCCCTAAATGTGCATCAATACATACAATCTCGCTATTCTAGAAAAACCAAAATCAACAAAAAAGAACATCTAAAACCCTCACTCATCTCATCACGTCTAAACAGAAAAAGTAAACTGACCACGATGGGATTCGAACCCACAA
Source organism: Huntiella savannae (assembly GCA_001483325.1). Classification (NCBI taxonomy): domain Eukaryota; kingdom Fungi; phylum Ascomycota; class Sordariomycetes; order Microascales; family Ceratocystidaceae; genus Huntiella; species Huntiella savannae. The sequence continues at coordinate 300,544 of LCZG01000012.1, read as the reverse complement.
TCTTTTGATTCGTAGTCAAACGCCTTGCCATTGGGCCACGCGGCCATCAGTTTATGAAACATCTTCGCTCATCACCATTCTTGTTTCCTCCAATTCTCTCAATTTTTTTTTGCGGTGTTTTTCCGTGTTAGTCGTCAAATTAGGAAATCATAGTCACATAACACAAAAGTCAAACATCAAAGTATTGTAAAAGGTTATTTGTATTAACCATGCACTCATAAATCGTAACACCTCCACTTATCCAGAAACAAAACAGTAAAAAAACGCCAGAGAAAAAGAAAAGAAAAAAACAAACAACGAGACAACACCCAAGTTTAGAAAAGGTCATTCTGATTTTTATTGCATTTTTAGGCCTTTTTTTGTTTTGCCTCCTCGCACCAACTCAGCACTCCATCGCCAAGTACTTCAATTTACTCCAAAGAGAAAGACATTTAGTCAACCTCCTCCATGTTGGAGTCACCAGTCTCGACAGCGGGAGCGTCAGTGGGGGCAGCAACAGCCTCGACATCATCACCCTCAATGTTCAAGCCAACCTGGACAAGCTTGTGGATGCGCTCAGCGAAAGAAGCGGGCTCATCAATGGTGAAACCAGAGACAAGAAGAGAGGTCTCGTAAAGAAGCTGGACAATCGACTTGACGTTGCGGTCGTTCTCACCGTCAGCCTCAACCTTGGTCTTGAGCTCCTTGATGATGGCAGACTTGGGAGAGATCTCGAAAGTCTTCTTGGAAGACATGTAAGAGGACATGGAGGTGTCACGGAGAGCCTGAGCCTTCATGATACGCTCCATGTTGGCGGACCAACCGAACTGGCTGGTACGGATGGCGCAAGGAGCACCAGTCAGCTTGTGGGAGACAACAACCTTCTCGACCTTGTCACCAAGAATCTCCTTGAGGGACTTGGCAAGAGCCTCGTACTCCTTCTCCTCAGCCTCACGGGCAGCCTTCTCCTCATCGGTCTCCTCGAGCTCGAAGTCCTTGGTGATGTCAACAAGCTTCTTGCCCTCGAACTCCTTGAGCTGAGTCATGGCGTACTCATCAATGGGGTCAACCAGGAACAGAACCTCGAAGCCCTTTTCCTTAAGAGAGTCGAGGAAGGGAGACTTGGAGACGGCGTTGATGGTCTCACCAGTGATGTAGTAGATGTTCTTCTGCTGCTCAGGCATGCGGGTGACGTAGTCAGTGAGAGAGGTCATCTCATCACCAGACTTGGTAGAGTTGTAGCGGAGAAGCTTGGAGAGAGTGGCACGGTTCTGGGAGTCCTCGTGGATACCGAGCTTGATGTTCTTGGAGAAAGCAGTGTAGAACTTGTCAAAGTTCTCCTTGTCCTCGGCAATCTCGTTGAACAGCTCAATAGCCTTCTTGACAATGTTCTTCTTGATGACCTTCATGATCTTGTTCTGCTGAAGGGTCTCACGAGACAGGTTGAGAGGAAGATCCTCAGAGTCGACAACACCCTTGATGAACGAGAGCCACTCAGGAACCAGGTCAGTGGCATCATCAGTGATGAAGACACGGCGGACGTAGAGCTTGATGTTGTTCTTGGTCTTCTTGGTCTCGAAGAGGTCGAAGGGAGCACGCTTGGGAACGTACAGGATAGCACGGAACTCAAGCTGACCCTCGACGGAGAAGTGCTTGACGGCAAGGTGGTCCTCCCAGTCGTTGGAGAGCGACTTGTAGAAAGAAGCATACTCCTCGGTGGAGATATCAGTGGGGTTGCGAGTCCAGATGGGCTTCTGCTTGTTCAGCTCCTCCTCCTCGTTAACAGTCTCCTTGACCTTCTTGGTCTTGGGCTTCTTCTCCTCACCCTCGTCGGTGACCTCCTCAACCTTGGGCTTCTTGTCATCACCCTCGGTCTCCTCCTTGGTCTCCTCAGCAGACTCATCAGGGACCTCCTTCTCAACCTCCTTGGTAACGTGGAGGTAGATGGGGTACGAGATGAACTCAGAGTGCTTCTTGATGACCTCCTTGACGCGAGCCTCCTCAAGGTACTCCAACTGTTCATCCTTCAGGTAAAGGACGATCTTGGTACCACGGGCAATCTGGGGACCCTCGGTGTCAGAGGTGATGGAGAAAGTACCGCCGGCAGCGGACTCCCAGACGTACTGCTCGTCATCGTTGTGCTTGGAGATAACCTTGACCTTGTCGGCAACGAGGTAGGCAGAGTAGAAACCAACACCAAACTGACCAATCATGGAAACATCAGCACCGGCGGTGAGAGCCTCCATGAACTGCTTGGTACCGGAGCGGGCAATGGTACCCAGGTTGTTGACGAGGTCCTATGTACTGTGTTAATTACCGTTTTTGTGACTATGTATACACTATGCTGAGAATGGAAACTTACAGCCTTGGTGAAACCAATACCGGAATCCTGGATGGTGAGGGTCTTGTTGGCCTTGTCGGGGATGATGTCGATGCGGAGATCCTTGTTGGCATCGAGAACGCTGGGGTCGTTCAACGACTGGTAGCGGATCTTGTCAAGAGCATCGGAAGCGTTGGACACCAACTCTCTGAGGAAGATCTCCTTGTTAGAGTAGACGGTGTTGATAATCAGCGACAGAAGCTGAGAAATCTCAGCCTGGAACTCAAAAGTCTCAGACATGGTGGAGGAATGTGATTATGAAAAGAAAATGGGTCTGAGGGTCACAAAGCATGTTAGTTACTGAATTGGATTGTTCTACTATACTTTGATGCTGCGAATGCCATGTAGGGGTGTAAGAGTGTAGGATACAAGCGAGGGGTATAGCCGTGACCAATACATCCTTGCCGCAGCTTTGACGAGGGGTAACTTCATCAAAGTGATAATGGAGGGGTAGTTGGTCGTGATCCATCCAATGCTGCCATTATCACGTCCCACAAGGAACTGAAGCACAACGGCTAACAGTCTGATGTTGGGACTGAGATGTTGACAACGACAGCATAGTCGGGATGTTTACCAGGCGAAGGCGGGGGCGGGGTAACAATGTATAGTAGATGGTGATTAACAAGATGACTTACATCAAATGTAAACGCAGAGAGGTCAACCAAAAAAAGCTGGTACTGGCCTATGTAGAAAGAAAGAAAAGAAAAAGAAGAGAGAAATATGGAAGAGAGATTCTGGTGTTATTGTAATGGAGTAATAGAGATTTGAGTGGAACGGCTAGCCCCAAGAGCAGGACAGGATGGGCTCTTATGTATCAATTTGCCTGGATACTCTAACACATAGTACACAACCCCACGATTCCATGAGATTCCATCACCTAACATGGCGGACAACGCCCAAACAAGCCAAGCTCGCGGCCAGCCATATGGGCGTAGAACGTGCTAGAGTCGGCCAGAGTCGCGGGGCAGAATGCACCACATCGGCCTTGTGTCATAAGCAAGCGCCCTTCTAAAAGGGGCCTAAATGCCGGCCCCCTCCCACTAAAACCAACAGACAGAAGATTCGTTGGTATTCCACAAGTACCGTTTACAGGGTCCTAATACAGGGCCTTTGAGCGCTGGGGTAGCACCGTCAAGGCGCTAAATCACTGTGCTTTCAGCGACTATGCCGGGGGAAGCGGGACCATTTTTCTGGTGGAATCGCATAGAAGCGGCGCTCAGGGTACATGGAAGGTACACACAAGTTTCGAGAAGAGTCGGGCACCACGACGGAGCCGCCAGGGCAACGGCGACGGCGATGAGAGCGACGGGAAACCACAGGTATACGGGGTTCGAACTGGTTTGTTGTCTTGGGATTCAGAGACATTTCAGTTTGAAATTTTGTGCTGGACCCTTCTTTCCGTGACGGCGGGATTGCTGTCACTGGCGTAGGCATGGTGTTTGATAGTTGCACAAGAGTAAAGGTTCAACGCGGCTGTGAGGGCAGTTGCGTTGTATAGCCATTGTGTGGAGTGGACATTAACATCAAATCTAGCTAAACTTAACCAGAGTCACCATGGCAAACCAACCAAACACATATAAAATGGCGCATTTGCAATTGGAACTAGAAGATTCTATCTCAGGCGTTTTTCTTGCACTTTATATGCAAAGCCATTCATTATCATTAAACATGCCTTTTCTCCACGATCCCCGTAAACCCGCTCACCAACGCGGGGCAATATGGAATCTGAATCGTCTCGGTCAAAACTGACGCCATCTTGGTATTTTATCCACATTGAGTGATATGGCGGGAAGCCCCCTAATGAGCCTCCTTTATTTTTGGTGTTACTTGTGGGGAAAGAAGGGGAACCAAGATCAGATATGGGATTCTGGTACGTTCTATTATTGTGAATGGTTTTGCAGCAAGACGACGCCCAGAATCACGGTAGGGTTACGCAAATATAAATGAAGATAAGGGTATACGCACGTGACTGCAATTTAGATGACGTCTTTTGACAAGGGTAAGAGCTTGTGTAGGTGTACATCCGTACACGATGACATGAAGTGAACTTGTTACATACAAACTCATCGGAAAACCACCGAAAATGGAAAAATTCACTCAATACCGTGACAGAGGTTCGTACCACACACCCAGAATAGAAACTATGAACTAACGAAACCCAAGGCACGGGAATCCCCGCATTCTTCCCTGCATCCGATAGCTCAGCAACCTTCGGTTCCCGCATCGGTGCTCTCATCACCGTCCTGTACCGTCTGCCCCATCTCATTGTATACCTAATCTTCCACTTCATTTTCACCACTATTCTTTCTGCGTCCGCCACTCGTCCGTTTTACAGTTTACTCCTTCGGATCATCGGAATCCCATCTGCCACTGTTCAACTTGAAGGAGTTCCCCCAAACGCCACGGCCCGCGCGACAAGTGACCCATCCAAGTACCCCCATGGCGGCTCCATCATCGCCTGCACTCTGACTTCCCCCCTTGAGCCGCTCTATCTTGCCGCCAACTTTGCGCCAATCTACACCATTTCGTACCCCACTCATCGGAAGGTCCTCCCCGTTACCCTCGGCCAACTTCTCAACCATGTGCTTTCCGCGCCCGCTTTGAAACCCATTGACCCGTCTACCTTGGTGACCATCTCCGAACTACAAGCTCTTCACCCCACCCGTATCATCGCCGTATTCCCCGAGTGCACCACATCCAACGGCCGTGGTGTCCTCCCACTTTCATCCAGTCTGGTCTCTGCCCTCCCTGACTCTTCCATTTTCCCCGTAACCTTGCGCTACCTCCCCGCGTCACTGGCTACCCCATTACCATCTTCTCTAGTGTCATTCTTTTGGAAGGCTCTGAAGGAGTGGCGGGTGGAAATGCGCTTGAGAGTTGCTGAGGTGGTCACTTTGAAGACCCAGGGACAAGGGAAGAAGAGTGAAGAGGCCCTGGCGGCTGATGAGAAGAAGATTATTTCGGACGTGGCGGAGGGTATGGCTAGAATGGCTAGAGTGCCGAGAGTTGGATTGACGATGCAGCAGAAGGAAGCCTTTATTAAGGCGTGGAACTCACGATCCAAATAAGGTCATTCATTACAAAATTGACACTTCATAATTTACACATAATTTAAAGATGAAAAATATGGTAGTTAAAAGTAAGTTCCTATTTGGAAACCTTCAGATAACAAGTGAATCCCACAGACAGATAAAGTCATAGCCACGTCACATGTTCAAACTTTATATAAACTCAAAAATTGAAACAAGAAAAAGAAGAAACAAAGTATCAATTTTATACGCCAGAAACCATTCCGCCACAGGAAAGCAACTGGTAAGACTTTCCCGGCGCTACACAAGCAAGCAACATACAATCTAATAAAAGTACAAAGAACTCTAAAGTTCCCATCTTACACTACCCTTCAAACCCCTAAAACGCCAACCGTCTATTTATCAGTAATGCAACCGTGCGAAGCATCGCTGACAAGCTTAGAGTACTTGCGCAGAGTACCACGCAGAGCCCACGCTCTTGGCTGAGGCTGCTTCCACTCGGCCTTTCTCTGGGCCATCACCTCATCAGAGACCAGCAGGTCCATGGTTCTCTTCTCAGCATCAATGACGATACGGTCACCATCTCTGACGTGGGCAATGGGTCCACCAACAAACGCCTCAGGGGTAACGTGACCAATCAGGAAACCGTGAGAACCACCAGAGAAACGACCGTCAGTGATAAGAGCGCAGTCCTTGCCCAGACCAGCACCCATGATAGCCGAAGAGGGCTTCAACATCTCGGGCATACCAGGGCCACCCTTGGGACCCTCGTTGCGGATGATGATGACGTTCTTGACACCCTTCTTGAAGCGACCGTTCTCAAGAGCCTTGATGAAGTCATCCTCGCACTCGAAGCAGTTGGCGACACCCTCGAAGTGGAGACCCTCCTTACCAGTGATCTTGGCGACGGAACCCTCGGGAGAGAGAGAACCGTACAGAATCTGCAAGTGACCAGTCTTCTTGACGGGGTTGCTGACGGGGTGGATGATGTCCTGACCGGCAGGGAAACCAGGGCGCTCATCGCAGTTCTGCTTCAGAGTCTTACCAGTGACAGTCATAGTAGAACCGTCAAGGAGACCCTCGCTAAGCAGGAACTTGATGATGGCGGGGGTACCACCGATTTTGTGGAGATCCTCGAAGACGTACTTACCCGAGGGCTTCAAGTCGGCAAGGAAGGGAGTGCGGTCAGAGACGGCTTGGAAGTCATCAAGACCAAGCTTGACGCCAGCAGCATCGGCAATGGCGATCAAGTGAAGAACGGCGTTGGTGGAACCACCGAGAATGGTAACGAGGGTCATGGCGTTCTCGAAGGCGGCGCGGGTCATGATGTCGCGGGGGCGGATATCCTCCTTGAGCAGGTTACGAATAGCAGGACCAAGGGCCTCGCACTCGGCGACCTTCTCCTTGGACTCAGCGGGGTGCGACGAGGAACCGGGAAGGGTCATACCCATAACCTCCAGAGCAGAGGCCATGGTGTTGGCAGTGTACATGCCACCGCAAGCGCCACCACCAGGGCAAGCGTTCTTGATGATATCCTTGCGCTGCTCCTCGGTGATCTCACCCGAGATGTACTGACCGTAAGCCTGGAAAGCAGAGACAATGTCGATGGGCTTACCCTCCTGCGAGCAACCGGCGCGGATAGTACCACCGTACATCATGATGGAGGGACGGTTAACACGGCCCATGGCAATGGCGACACCGGGCATGTTCTTGTCGCAACCGGGAATGGAGATGTTGGCATCATACCACTGACCATTCATGACAGTCTCGACGGAATCGGCAATGATTTCACGCGACTGAAGAGAGAAGCGCATACCAGAGGTACCCATAGAGATACCATCCGAGACACCAATGGTGTTGAAACGGTAAGGGACAAGACCAGCCTTAGCAACAGACTGCTTGATGACCTCAGACTGAGCCAGAATGTGCATGTTGCACGGGTTACCCTCATACCAGACGGAAGAGATACCGACTTGGGCCTTGTTCATGTCCTCCTCAGTAAGACCGGTAGCGTACAGCATAGCCTGCGAAGCACCCTGCGACTTGGGCTGGGTAATGGTAGCCGAGATCTTATTGAGCTTAGGCTCCTCGAAGCGGGAAGCGGCGGCGGAGAAAAGACGTCTGAATCGGGAAGAGCGGAGCGGAAGCTGGTTAGCCATATGGCCGGGTAACGGAAGCGGAAGCGGGATCACCAAGACTAGGAAGGAAAGAACTCACCTTTGCGACGCAGACGAAGCTCTAAGAGCTTGCGCCCTCAGAGAAGCACAGCGGGCGAACATTGTGTATATTTGGTAGTAGATATAACAACCAAGAAGGCAAAAAAAGAAAAAGAGGTTGAAAATATATCCACCAAACTAAAAGGATATCCGCGGCGCCAACACAAAAAAAAAAGAAA
>LCZG01000012.1:280948-292691 GCA_001483325.1 Huntiella savannae | reverse complement strand
GGGCAAAAAAAAAAAAAGCTCCAACGATGACGTCCTTCTAGTCAAAAACAGCAAGAAGAAGTGGAATATCCAAATAGATAGTTAAAGAGGAAGAACACCCGTGAGTCAGTGTTGTTTTCATTCTTGGTATATAAGCCAACAACATGATCCATGACGCTTACAATAGCCCCAAAATCACAGGGACAGAGATCACAGGGAAGATCACAGGGACACACAAAAACGGAAAGCTTGAAAAAAAAATACCCTTGACATGACGGATCCTAGTCCATAGGTTGACGATTTTTGGGTTTCTCGGCCACGTAGGAATATGTATAGATTCCCCAGAAAGCCAATGGCTCGTGAACTTGTTCTACACACGTCACTTACATCAACACCTTCCTTAACCGTCACTATGATATCTTCATCACCCTTTCAAATCGTAAACTTCAAAACCGTATAAGGCGATGTCGGCCCCCCATCCATCAGCTCATAACACCCCTGTCCCGTCTCTCCACCTAAAAACCCCCCAAACTCTTCAAATATCCATGTTTTCATTGGTCCAAACGCCCGCCTTTCAAAAACCCGTCCCAGGAAGCCCGACGCGCCGTTAATTTAACCCTAACCCCAAGAGCCACCAAGTTATCCGCACTTAAATATCGGCGCTGAGACCCGGGAGACATACTGAGATCCGGAGCTTTCATCTGGACAGAAACAAGGCGACAAAATGGTACGACAAAATCATTGTATGTATGTATTTACAAAAGAGACAAAAAACGAAAACAAAGATCCCAGGTATCATCAAAGAGTAGTCATAACATCCCATACTCCAGTCCGTTCTCCATGCCAAAACAACAAGCCTAACCCAATGCCGGTAGAAAGAAAGAAAAATAAGAAAAGAAAAGAACAACCCACCCACTTACACCGGTACATCCTTGTCCCGAATCTTCTTCGTCGCCTTTGCTGTGCCAATGTGAGTGTTGTGTACTTTGGCGGCAAATCTCAAACTGGTTAATGTCTCCTTCAAGTGAGCCTCCAAGGGTGACATCATGACAAACATCAGTGTTTTACTGTTACCACCCAGAGAGTATTGAAGAAGATGCGTGAGCTTCGAGTTACGGTACGGCACATGTTGTGAACCGCGACCCAAAGCATCAATAACATCTCCCAAGCAAGCAAGAGATTTGTTAATGTTCTGCGTCTCTCGCATCCGATCACCCTCAGCCTGTGAGTGTTTCAGTCTCTCCGAACCAGCCAGATCAACCAAGTTCAGAGTACCCTCACACTGTTCCCGCGTAGTCATGTTCATACCTCTGAGCTTAAGGATGAACACCGAATGGGAACGAGATGACCGCTCATTGGCCTTGGTCGCAGCAACGGACCGATTATTCTGCGCAGCAGCGAGCATCGTCTCTACCTTATCGGCCGATGTCAACTCTACCGCTTTGCAGTTAACAACCGTCGTCTGCTTGCGGATGTCATCATGCCGGATCTCCAGTTTCCGACTCTTGCCATCGTTGGGCGTGAGGAGGTCATTCAGTTCCTCATTGTAAACTTCAATAAAGCTACCTTCCATGGAATAAGTCCAAGACTTCTCCTTGAGCTTGGTAACTGTTTCGTAAATCATGTGAGTTGCCCGGGGAATCATACCATCGGCAGACGACATAGTGTACGTCTTGCCCGAACCAGTTTGACCGTAGCAGAAAATACACACGTTGAAACCATCCAACGCACTTTGAACCAACTGTGAAATCTCACCGAAAATCTCCTCGTTGTTGATAGCTGGCGAGAAAACACGGTCAAATTCGAACGGGTAGTCTTTCCGCGTCATCGTACCCAAACTGCTCTTCTCCTCCGGCCCAATGACATTGATTTTAGCCGAAGACTGATCCGCATCAGGGAACTCAATCTGTGCCTGACTACCTTCTGTAAAGTCCACCACTGGTCTGACACGACACATGACCCGGATATTCCCCTTGAGCTCCTGGTATTTGTTGAATAGAATGCGCCGTTCCGTCTCTTCCTTCATCAACTTTGCGGTGGCAATTTCAGCCTGCTTGAGCGCCTCCGACAATCGCTGTTCCATGTCCGCAAAAGAGTTACTTTGCGCCTTGCTATCTGACTCTAGGAAGTCGATTTGGGACTTAAGCGAGTTAATTTTGGCCTCCAGCGTTGCATTGGACGCTGAAATTTCCGAAATGTTGGCCTGGAGACTGGCCTTAACAGACTGACCAAGGGAAACTTCACTCTTCAGAAGTTCAATCTGGCCCTTGAGATCTTGAGTAACCTCATTCTTTTTCGCCATCTCCAAAGCCAAATCCTTGTGCTCATTAGCCAATCTCCCCTCCAAAGCAGCCACCTGCTTTGCTCGGAGTTCCCGCTCCTCTTCAAGCTCAGCCTCATATCGTCTCTTCATAGATTCGAGCGTCTCCATGTGCGCCGTGTTAATTTTGTGAGTTTCCATCTGTACCTTGCGCTCAAGGTCCTCACGCGTGTGCTGATTTGCCCGTTCCAGGGCCTCTACTTCTGTTTTATGCTTCCAGATTGTCTCTTCGAGCAGACGCTTAGACTGACCCGATTCTTCGCGGTGTTTATCGAGTTGGGCTTGTAACTCGGCCATCTTTTGTTCATGGCGGGTCTTTTCGGCTTCTTGTTCGGCAACTATACCGAGGAAAAAATTGGTTAGACGTGGGTTCTCATGAAATATGCCATGTGCGTATACTCACTCCTTGACTTGAGCATGGCAATTGTTGTTTCCAGTGCCGAGCGGTCAGTAGCTGACTCGGTGATGACCTCCTTCAACTGAGAAAATTGCTGCTCCATACTGACGAGTCTGTTATCCACGTCAAATGCTGTGATTTCTGACATGTTAGCTTAGACGTTCCGTAGTCGCCCCTCACGATAGTCGCTAGCTTACCCTCTTTCTTCGGTGGCAAAACCGTCGCAGCCTCTGGCATAGCACCCATTGCCGAAGCTGGCCGACTCTGAGATCTAGTTCGCGGCCCTGGCCGACCCTGAGCCGTCTTAGGTCGCTCATACGCAGCCGGGCGCTCACTAATGCCGTACGTGCTGCGCAAAGCGCTCGTCTTCGTCGTGGGAGCCCTCACGCGTGTGTTTGGGGGCTTGAGCTGTTTGGTTGAAATAGGTTAGGGTCTGCCGTTCATTGTCGTACCGTACCACCATTAACTTACCGCCGAGGCTGCACCGATAAGTGTTGTGCCAGCGATGCTTGCGCGAGAGGCTCCTGCGGGCCGCGCGGTGCGGGACGACATACTAGGAAACTCGCCCGCTCTCTCGGCCAATGCCTTCCTCTTAGAGGCGGCTTGCGTTACTGTATACCCATCCCGTTAGCCCATGATCCGTCTTGTTCCGACCGGTCTAGTTCACGCACCAGGTTGCGGCAGTTCGCGCTTCGTCGCGATCTTGGACGGCGCCATATTGCCGGTATTGTTGAGAATGTTTTCGTACGATGAAGAGATCTCTGAAATCGGCGGGAGAGGAATCGAAGATTGGCGCGAGCGGATGTTTCCCGTCGGCTTTGTCGAGTTGCTGACGGGAGGTGGACGCGGGATCGCGGTTCGTGTGGTCGTATCTGGTTGGTTTTCAAGGCTACCAGCGGAGCCTGTGGCGTCGATCTGAGATAGGGTTGGTGGTGATTAGTCTATTTGTAGAAACGACATAAAATAAGGTCGATCCAGTAGTGAGGTGTTGCGAAGATGAGGCCCAGACAAAACAAAAGAAGATAAAATTCACACAAAGCTTTGAGCCCTGGTCTCAAGACCCGGTCCATTTAACAAGCATATGATGCGCCCACATCTCCACGAGCATCCCTGGAAGAAACCAGGGATAACTGACCGATGAGGGCTGACTTCGACGTTGAATGACGAGGTCCATTACACAAGGCGGCATCTTTGTCTATTTTGTATCTCGCTCGGACAGAAGAGCAGACGAAGCTCTCAATCTCATCCTTCCGTCATCCTCTCACTGTTCCAAAATTCTCTTTTAAAAAAAACTCAAGACTTACGGACAACGTCGGCTGCTCCATGTCGCCAAATCAACAGGGGAGAAGCGCAACAACCACGTCAATGTGCACGACGCGCAGAACTTGCAGATGGGTTGCGACAAGGACAAGAACAATCGGTACTTTTCCGGAAATGGTGATTCAATCGGAGGGTTAGATAAAGACGGACGCGGAGTGGGGTTGTATGGAGTCGTTGTGATTATTTGCCGTTGTGGATAATGCGATGAGCCAGAGTCGTGAAGTGATGACATTTCCTACACTGTCTACGTTGGCCCGGTAACCGCGTCTAAAGTTTAGAAATTGATGGACCACAAGTATGTTGACGGTTGGACATTTGATGGACCCTAAATAACCCTGTCTCTATAACATGAACTACAATCGATGCACAAGATGAAAACTCCAAACGCCGTATATTGAAACCCGTGTGAAAGATGACCAAATAAACCTAAACCTCACATTTTATACTTTGTTGTTTGGCATCACATGACGTTGAATGACGTCTCCAGAAGTTCTGTATGCCCTATCTGCGTATGTCAAGGCGAAGTTGTTGCTACCAACACCGTCGACTCCAATGACCTCGCCAATAATGATGACATGGTCACTGATTCGCACAATCCCCTTTTCTACACCTTCACTGCTATCCAAAAGCTGACATGTTACTCTTGAGAGTATACCCTCTCCACTCAATATTGGTGGTTCACTCTCAGAAAAATGAACTCTCCACTTCTCACCCAATTTCTCCACGCCCTCAAACGCATCAACAGCATGATTCCCTCTAGTAAACCATTCTGCTACTCTTGCGCCTTGTTCTGACCCATCTAAAACATGAATATTGAACCTCCGACTAGCAACTACAGCATCCAAAGTGGCACTTGGTGCTTTGATGTTGAATGTGACTAATGGTCTTGGTGCCAAAGCAAGAGATGTGAATGAGGACATGGTCATTGCCCGAGGGACAATCCCATTTTTGGTAGGAAGAGAGGTAGTGCACACGACAACAGAGTGAGTAAGACGGCGCATAAGCTGACGAAGATCATCCGAGATGGGATCGGTAGAATTGGCTGGTGATGTAACAGGTTTGACAGCTTGCGCTGAAGACCACCGGATAGTTGAATTTGACAATGGCCGGGCATGTGGTTTTGAAGCTACAAAGTTGTTAGATAATGGACTATATATCAGGAAATGAATACACTCACGGAGACGACCGGCCCATGGCCGAACAAACAGTCGTATCGAGAGTGTCATTGTTTTATATGCTGATGACCCGAAATGAATGAATAAAATATATTTATTGAAGCAAGAATTTAAACTGTACACACTTAGACACTGGTCTTGCGCATTCCGTCATAGTTCGCATTTGGAGTGCTGTAGGACAGACAGAACCGGGGCTTATCGATAAGACATCTTTACTTGTTTCCATGACCTCATGTCACGGATAAACATGCGAGAGAAACGTAAAGGTTTTTATCACTTTTAAAGAATCTAAGCCTACTCAATTGGTCTACAAGATACCATGAAAATCCCATAAAACTGTTGTTGTAGCTGCACTTCCGGGACCACGTATGTAGATACCCAAGGGTTACTACTAACCCCAATCGTACACAAACTTTTAACCCATGTCGAAACTGGACCACTCAAATTTCAACCACCATCATCACCGCACCGCACCGAGCACCACCGACGACCCGTCGCTTCATTCCGACCCAGCGTCCACCCAAGCCCGGTCCCATCCAATTTATCCGGCCCCGGCCACCCTTTCAGCAACCCCACGAACCAACCCCACCAACCTTCAAAATGCGCTCCCACCTCCTCTTCCCCCGCAACGCCCTCCTCCAACCATCCCGCCTCCCCACTCTAACCCCCCGTATCCTCTCCGCCGCCCCCACGGAAATAACCCAAACGCTCCCCGTCCCCTCCAGCCTCCCGCACCACCAACTCCGCCACGCCCGGCTAATCCGCCGGCCACGTCGTCCGTACGCCTTCACGCAGATGATCCAACTCAGCGACGGGTCAACCTACACGCACCGCACCACGTCTCCCGCACCACTGTACCGCTCGACAAAGGATACCCGCAACCACCCTCTCTGGCAGCCTACTGATCGGTCGCTGCAGAATGTAGAGTTGGATGAGGCTGGTAAGCTGGCGGCTTTCCGTGAGAGATTCGGTACTGGATATGACTTGGCGTCGTCGACGGAGGAACAGACGGGTACGGATGAGGGTAACTCGAATGACTCATGGGGACAAGTTAGTATGGCGGATCTTATTGCGGAGTCAGCAGAGCCGGAGACTCCTGCGGAGAAGAAGCCAAAGAAGGAGGATAAGGGCAACAAGAAGAAGTAGATGGAACAAAATGTGGAAGATAGAAGGGGAGATGAAGGATGCCACTGAGCTAAGACAGAGCCAGGCTCAGCATGTATTTTATACTTTGTACAATACCACCAACTACAACTTATACACACTATTCTGTGAATCTGACCAATACATAATTACGTGTGAATTCCATTCAAAGTACAAAAACAATCATTAATACATAAGATCCAGCTAATCCGAGTCCTCATCAATCGTCGCTCTCGCCCTCTCCACAGCGGTATCACCACCGCCAACAGCGCCACCACCCGAACTCCAACCAAAAGCCGCTTCCTCATCCTCGGCATCCAATCTCGTCAAGAAGGTTTCCCACTTCTCAATGAGTTCCTTCTGGGCTTCAACAGCACCCTCCAAGAACGTTTCAACTCCGCTCTTGAAATCCTCCACCTTTTCCTTCTCGAACCTGTCAATCTCCACTCTCATCAACTTGCCAATATCATCAAACAGCGTTCTTGCCGCCGTAACCTTTCTCTCGGCCTCTGCTACGTCTCCAGCAATCTGATTGATGCGGTCCTGCTGGCTTTTTCCCTGCCGCAACACCTTATCTTGCTGGGAGCGCTTTTTTTGCCAGTCAGACTCCGCTGTCGACCAAGCCTGGAAGGCCTTTTGCCGTTGGGCAAAGGCTTGCTTGACAGATCCAATGAGCCGGATGTACTCGTCCAGAACAATACCAAAAGTGAGCATATCTTGCATACCTTGGCGTTCGTAAACGTCACGGATCATCAGTTGAAGTTCCGAAAGGGCATCAAGCGGCCCAGAGAGAGATGCCGAGATTTCCACCGTGGATAGGGCGTGGAGAGAAGCAGAGAAGTCAGAAGCGGCTTCCGCCATACCCTTGCGTTGGGTAATCATGGACTCCATAGCCTTCATAAGGGCACGAAGCTGTGCCTCAAGGGCATCGAGGTAGATCTTGCGATCGTGGAACCACTAACACAACATTAGCATCTCAAATCACCAACACCTCAGAAATCTCAAAACTCACCTCATCCTGCTCCACAAACTTGGTAGTCGTACCGACACCAATACCAAACCCAAACATGCCCTTACTCTCTTGTGGCAACGGATCTCTCCGCTCTTTATGTCTAACATCAACGTTGAACGACTCGCTCTCCAAAAACAACTTCAAGTCCGCATCATGTTGCAACGTCGGGTGAGCTGCAATCTTGTTTAGCATCTTTTCCAACGCCGCCCGTCTACCCTCCACAAAGTTTGTCTCAAACCGGTTCCACGCTTGCTTCTCCGGTGCCGGCGGCACAATAACACCAGGGTTGTTTCCATGAAGAGTGTTGTATAGCCAAAGGAAATCGCGATACCGTCTCTTAACTTCAAATTCTCCCTTAGCATACGCCTTCGAGGTTGTTTGTGTGCGTACTGAATAGACAATGTGCGAGCTCGTCAGATCTCCCACCTTGTGTGGGTCCCCCACGCTGATCGTGAAACTGGGTTTAGCAGCCTGTTCAATAGACACACTTGGCTGCACGCTACTCTGAATAGGACTCGCCAAAGCCGCAACCACCGGCGGCGGCTTTCTCCCACTTCTACCCGCCCCAAAGCCCTCATCCTCATCATCCCCCATCAAAGCCTCCTTCCCTACACGCCGGCTCCCACCCGGCGTCGAAGGCATTGTAGTGCGCACAACCAATTGTTCCTTCTGCGGCAACGGAGGCCCACTAGGCGCAGGTGAAGCCAACGGGTCACTCGGAGCCACATCAGGAGCACCTAACGGGCCAAGAGGGCCCAGCGGGTCATCAGCGGAGACCGACTGGAGTTTGGGAGTTGCGGCGACAAGGCGGCGGACGGGGCCGGTGCGGGTACGTGGGGCCGGAGCGTTGCTAGAGGATGAAGTCGAGGCTGGCGGGGCGGCGGGTGTGCTTGTGGAGACAGAGGGCTCTGTAGTGGAGCTGGACTGTTGAGAGTCGGCGTCGGCCCAGGGTGAAGCATCCATATCCATTTTTGCTGGGAAATATGTGGTCGGGAAATGAGAAATCACTCGTTGTTTATGCGCCAAAGTGAATGGCTGATGGCGCTTATTCTCTCACGCTCTGGTTATTGCCTGGCGGGGAAATTATCAGAAGGCGGAACAAAGAGATGTAAAGACGAGGGGCTTTTAATTCCGTAAATCCCCTCAATTGCTTTTGGATTATTGTGATGATTGTAGTCAATCCCAAAGCTTAGCCTGTCCAAAGCTCTCTCAGAGGCTAAGCTTCCGTTGACCTAGCGTCACCCCTCCACCCTTGTTAAGATCCACCCGAAATACTGTTAAAACCCAACCCTTCCCGTTCAGGCAGCCATTCGATTGACATTCACATTTGTGAAACATGCACATATGTCATAGAACCTCTGGTATGTACTGAATTGTAAGGCACTCGCAAAAGAATCATGAAATTGGAATATAACATCTAGAGCCTCCCGTAATCCGCATAAAATTCCGCTGCCATCATCTCTCAGGATCGTAACATCCACCAGCCAGCACTAAATTCATTCTCGTGAACTTAACCTTCAACACAGGCGTCTGCTTTGTTGGCAAAGCAGAAATTTGATCCGCCGTGATCGTAACCTCTTTGGTCTTCCGCTTGCTAGACCCACCGGCGCCGCTACCACCTGTTGTCGCGCCGTCGCTGCCGTCACCGTTGACTGAAGTAGCAACAGCAACGGTGCCATTGGAAACATCACCGTTAGTGCCGTTGGCGGTGGTAGCATCACCCGAATTAACTGTGATGGGCGCCGCGATAGTACTCTGCTTGTGTCCCTGTGCAGGCATATTCACATCCCAAATGCGAACTGTGCAATCGTGACCAGCAGAAGCCAAAACCGTGGACTCGACACCAAAGCTCAGACTAGTAATTCCGCCCTTGCCATGACCACGGGACCGCTTGATACGGGAGCCCTTATCAATATCCCAGTACATTATATTGCCGGCGTTGTCACCACTGACCAGCAACTTTCCGTTCGGGGATACTTCAATCGTCGAGATGTAGTCGGTATGCCCAGTGAACACACGGACACACTCGCCTGTTACTACCGACCACATGCGAATGGTCTTGTCCGTCTCATCCGAAGCCGAGAAACAGTACATACCGTTGGGGTGCCACGTGATAGCTGAAATGCTAGTATCGTGGCCAACCAACAAACGCTGTGCGGATGCATGATCTTGCATCCACACTCTCGCAGTCCGATCCCAGCCACCACTCATGAAATAGTGGCCTTGTGGACTCCATTTAACCCGCATGACTGGGCCAGAGTGTCCGCGGTAAATGCATAGACAAGTCCACGTGTCTAGCGACCATAGCCGAATCTGTCCATCAGCCGAACAAGAAAGCAACAGACGCGACGAGGTGTCTAATGGGGCAACGGCGGGCGTTGCCTTTCCCTCGTTTCCGAAAGGCGTGCTTTCCCACTTGGATGTTCCGTCGGAAAAGGAGAGGCCAAACACGGGAGCCGAATGGCCGATCAGCTTACGGTTGTTAACCTTGAGATCCTTTTCCTGGGCCATTCTTGAACTGAGAGGAGAACCATCCAACGTCCACACTCTGATGTACGAGTCCATGGTGCCAACTGCCGCGAGACGGTTGTCTGGTGAGAACTCCAAGCATGAAACCATGCCACACGTATTGTGGAAGGTATACATGAGTGAACTGATTCCAGGTCCGACACCACCAGTCCGGTTCTCAATTTTGAACCGGTCGCGATTCTCGCGCACCTTCTGCATTTCCATCACCACATCACGAGCACGAGCAGGCGGGAGCGGGAGATCAGCCCGATTTGGCACGTCGGAACTCTCTTCCCTTTTGATCTTGCGATCAAACTCTGCAGCAAGTGATGGTTGCCCAGGAACAGGTGGGTGACGTTCGTCTTCTTCCTGAAGTTCAGCACGAACGTCGTCTCTAAGACCCTCGTCCATAGGCAACGGCCCAAGCTTTACTGGAGTGGTCGACGTCAAGACATCTTTGTTGGATAAACCAGTGTAATGGCCGGGGATTCCTTCATCACGATCGATATCCTCGATATCAAGACCATTGCTGCGGCGATAAATCGATTCAAAGCTGAATGGTTCAATGGGGCCACGCGCAACTGTCTCAATCTGGCAGTATGACTGGATCACAAAGTTGATCACACTGCCACCATTATCATGTTCCCGCTCAATGAAGTGCATGAGCGGGCCGTAGATGGCTTGATTCAAGGGAATACGGTACTTGTTCTCCTTGTAGAGCCGTGTGATACGATTCTCCTTGGCCTCGTCTGGGGTAGAGATAGTTGAGAAGACGCGCAAGTCATCAGCGTGGTACTTCTCAAAGAATGACTTGACATTCTGAAGGAAAGATTTGGCCTCGTCGCGGTAGTTCTGCTCGAGTAAGGAGATCCAGGCGTAAACGAAGAATGGCCAAAGCAGTTTGCCCAGTTCAAACTTGAAGTTGTTAGAAAGGTACAATAGCTAGAGGAAAAAAGAACAGCAAACTTACCTTATATATTTCCAGATTGTTGTCTACCCAGTCTCTAAGCAAGAAAAAGGCTTTGACATATTTCTTTGGGCCCATAATGGCGTTATCATCTTGAATTGGGCGGCCATCTGGTCCAATGTTCTTGGATTCATTTCTAAAAACAGCTTCGGTGCGGTTGTATCCGCGCTTGAGCAGGTAATCCGTCACCTTTTGAGTTGTGTCAGCTTTTGAATCTAAATACAAAGACGTAATGCAATCATCAGAACTACAGCTTGCCGCCACTGAAACTTGCTGTCCACTTTCATTCACACAAATAGACCTCGGTCGGCCGCAAATACATGGGTGATTCGCGGTTATAGGTACTGCTGGAACACAACTGCCAGGTACTTGCTGAACTAATTGTGCCTGTGGTGTCTGTGTCGGAACTGCAGATGGCTCCCTCCTAACGGCAGTCACAACCTGTGATGCAATGGGTGGAACCACAGGTTGTTTGTGAGAAGGCACTGGAGAATGGCCAGCACGCGCCACAGGGGTAGGGGTTATTGTAGTTGTAGTCACGCTAGTGACAGGTGTTTGTACTATCATTTGCCGGGAAACAGGGCGAATCGGTGATGCCGCAGACGGGGCCGGGCGCGGAACAACGGCGAGAGCGCCATGTGTCTGAACTGTTGTCCTTCCCAGATTTCCAGATGGCAAAGATCCATCAACAGATGAAATACTTCGGGCAGCGGTTATCGGCCGACGTCCTGCTGCAAAAGACGCAGGGCCAAAAACTGGAGGTGGAACAGGAGTAACTTGGGTGACCGGGGCTGCCGGAGTAATCGAGGCTGTTGGGGTAATCGGAGACGCCAGAGTGGTCGGAGCAACCGTAGTAGCCGGAGTAGTCTGAGAGGGAAAAAGCGCACCGATTTTGGGGGGAGGAATAGGAGTGATACTTGAG
>LCZG01000012.1:233471-280878 GCA_001483325.1 Huntiella savannae | reverse complement strand
TGGTGGCTGGACTGGTGGGGGAACTGGTGGGGGAACTGGTGGGGGAACTGGTGGCGGAATTGGTGGTGGAACTGGAGTGTTGGGTACTCTGGGCAGTGGACTTGCCACATCTACTGTACGAGCACCCCGTCCATGAGGCGGCCTATCAACTCTGAAAGGTTTACCAGTTGTGGAAGCACCGGGGACATCCTGAGGTGTAGTGGTTTTAGGCGGTCTCGTAGACTTTGGCTTCAAAGGCCTGTGGGATTTCGTTGCTGTAGTGGCTGCAACAGTTCGACTGGTACTGACTTTTGGAGTACGGCCTAATGGTGTCCGTGATGCTGGTGCCAAAGTATAATGGTGGCGCGCAGAAACAGGGGTGAAGGGAACGGCAACGTTCGAGACAGCTGGTGCAGTATCTGTAGTGGATTCAGAAGAGACAACAGAAGCAGCAGTGATAGTGGAGGGAGCAGACACAGCTGGAGTGGCCTGACTAGCCGGAGCAGCTGGGGCAGCATTTCTAGTATGTACAGAAGGGACAGTAGGGGCAGTCGGGGCAGTGGGGGTGGGAATAGTAGCGGCAGCAGAAACAACCGGAGCAGCCGCAGCAACGGCTGTAGCTGGGATAGTGGGGACAACAGGGACTGTAGAAGCAGTAGAGACAACTGGAGTAACCGGAGCTACATAAAAGGAACGGCTGACCGGAGAAAAAGTAGGCGGAAGAACAGTAGAAACGACAGGACTGGTAGGAACAGGAGTAGAAACGCGCGGAGTAGACACAGCTGGCACAGTAGAAGAAACAACACCAATTGAACCAGTAGGAACAACCGGAGTAACCCGATGTCCTTGATAGGCACTGCCCATATAGGTAGAAGAGTGAAGTTCCTTAGTCGGTGGTACTTGAGCAAGAGGAACTACAGACCTAGGCGTTGGTGCCCTTAATCCCTGGTTGGGATTTGGCGGTAGGACAACAGCAGGAGGACGAGCAGTAGCAGGACCAGCACTCGGGGGACCATACCAATTTGGTGGTGCAGTAGACCGGGCGGGCGGTACTGGGCCTGGATTAGAGGTACTATTGGTAGTCGTAGACACGGTAGACACCGCAGACGACACTGAAGTTCCACCAGTTCTCGCCAAGTGACTCGGTGCACCAGGCAAACCTGAACCTGCCCTCATGATCGAAGTTGCCATGTTCCCACTAGTACCTTGAACATTTGAAGACGAAGGTTGCTGAGGTACATGTGGTGTGTCCAGCATTCCACCAGTTGTAGCTTGTCCATCTGGTGGTCTCCTAGATGGATGAGCGGCAACTGGAGTTGCGAAAGGTGGGCCGGATACGGGTGGCACTTGTCCAGGCGGATGCGGTTTAGTTGGCATTGTTGAAGCTGGGTGGAATGTAGTCCCCTGTACCGCAGATGGATATCCCGAAGAGCGGTAGCCCATCGGTGGCTGCCCCACAAGCGTCTGATCCGAAAATATACGTCCCATGAACTGAGACCCCGAAGGGCCGCCCTGAGGAATAATCGGCGTCGGGCGGGACTCACGCTGCTTTACAACGAGTGAAGGATCCACAGCATAGGTAGGTGGCCGTATAGAAGCCGCAGAGTTGGGCATAATAGGCCTTCTAGCGAGCTCTGCGTTGGCACCTAATGTATGCACTGAGGGGGTATGAGATGACGTCAGGTAGCTTGGGGCCGGTCGGTGATTCAAAGGTTTTGCCGCTATAGCGGAAAGCCCATGTACGCGTTTTTCGCTGACATCCGGATTGTTGTCACAGCCAGGGTGTGATTGCGAACTCTGCGCCGGTGGTACTTGTTGTTGACCATTCCCCGCTCCATCCCCACTCCCCATCCCCGCCGGCCTCCCATGTTGGTCACTCTGGCCGGAAGACATCTCAAGAACGGAACGTGAAAGCAGACTTCTGCGAGTCCGGAGTGGAACTCAAGATTAAACGAAAAGAACAGGGAATTGAACACAGAATAGAATGTGAAGTGGTCTCCAACAAGTAGTTGATATAGACAGACGGACACACAGGTATAGAACAGACCGGGGGCAATCGTATGCAATCATAGTGGCGAGCAAGCAAAGACAGTGTCTCCATGGCAAACTTGGAGACTCGATGAAAACGGGAACAATAAGGAAACGCGACTTACGATTTGATTAAGATTTTGGTTCGACATGGCCGGACCGGCCGGGGCAGCTCCGGTAGCTGGTGGAGGTACGCCGGTTTGGCTAGCCATTTTGGTAGGGGTATATCGAAAAAAAACGAGTCAAAAAAACGAGTGAGACAGAAACGGAATGGGATCCGTGTAATGAAAGAAAGCCGTGATGTGCGGATGATGAAATTGACGGGATGGATTGAGGGAGGACAGATGAGAAAGTTTGTGGCTTGGAAACAAATGTGAAAACAATTTGGCAGCCGGAAGAAACCCAGAAGGAAAAAAAAAGGGTATCTGAGCGTACGCAAGCTGTATACAGAAAAGCAACCAAAATCCAGACGTCGTAGAAGTTTCGACGGCAGTAACAAGCAGTAATTCGCAATTTCCAAAACCAGCGACAACTCAGCCAAAAACGTATCAACACAGCTGCAGATGAAGTGTAAATTCCCACTCTTAACGACGCCACAGAAAATTAAACCCAACGATGAATAGTATATATCCAGTAAACAAATGATACTGAATGTGATGAAATGGAAAATGTCATCAGACGAAATGAAAATTATTCAATGCGATTGCTATCCTCATTCTTCATCCAGCCACTGTTAGTAGGCTTCCGGCGCGCATGTCGTCGCGATGTAAATTTTCCAGGGATTTACCGGTCTGGGTTGAACCCTACGGTAGACCACACGTGATGGATATGTTACACATTAGGCAATCGATGAGATGAAGGGCATTTAAGTGAGAGTGAACAAGACAAAGCATATAGAAAATCATCA
Organism: Huntiella savannae; assembly: GCA_001483325.1. Taxonomy (NCBI): domain Eukaryota; kingdom Fungi; phylum Ascomycota; class Sordariomycetes; order Microascales; family Ceratocystidaceae; genus Huntiella; species Huntiella savannae. The sequence goes on along the minus strand of LCZG01000012.1, from coordinate 277,964 downwards.
CAATGGATACCATTATTATTGACGATGAGGACACCTCAATGATGCAAGAAGAACAAGATGGTCGGGACCCAAACCTCATCCCCTTCACCATCCCCGAGCGGATAGCCCAGCTCTCTGAAATCGACGAGGTACGCCCCCCCCCGCAAGCCCCGGCAGTGATCAATCCCAACTAACAAACGCAGAACATTGTCCAACTCATGGAACAAACGGCCAATGCCCTTTCAGCCTTAGGCTACACGCCATCACCACCCGGCGAGTCCACCGTGACCCCGTCGCAGAAACTCCAAACACAACACGCCATCTTCGCTCGTTCCATGGATACTTTGTTGACGACTTTGCATACCGTTGACATCTCCATGAAGCGGCAGATTATGGGTCTTAAAGAGGCGAAAATCATCGTGTTGGAGGATCTTGCGGCTCCCAAGGAGGCGTCTTTGATGCCGAATGGAATGGGCATGGTGGGTAAGTTGGATGCGGCGTGGCTGAACTCTAAGAGTGACAAGGTTGAGGGTGATATGGAGGTTGAACTATGGGGAGAGGCACGGAGATTCGTTGAGAACATTGTAAGAAACGTTGAAGCCGACGCCGCGGCTGCTGTTATGGAGGAGAGAGTCGCAAATGTGGATATGGCGGATCATGGGATTAGTGATCTTTAGAACGAGGTGTTACCAACAACACAGCATAAATTGAATACCTAAAAATTACACTCTAAATTTGAACCTGGTGAACCCTTCAACCAACCCCTCCGCTCTCTTGGTAATAGCAGCCCACTCGGGCGCGAAGGCTAGGAACTCATCCAACACGGGAACATTTCCTTGTTGGTTGATATCCGCCCAGATACAAGCGACTTGACCGGTAACCTTCTCCTCACCCGTCCACTCAACATCCACCTCCCAGTTCTTCGCCCAATCTCTCCGCCACAACTTAACCTGGCAAACCTCCTCTGGAACCGGGGAGAACCGGGAGTCCCAGTTTTCACCGCCCTCAACCTTAAACTTGGTAACGGGAGTGTCGAAACGGATGAAGCAGGCCTTGGAATTGGCAGCGTTGATGCTCATATGAGCCTTCTTGACGAAGCCAGAGGGGTAAGAGACGTTGACCGAGACCATTTCCTCAGAAATTCCACGGATTCCGTTGACTGGGCTAGGGAAGGTAGAACGCTTGGAAGTGGTGTCGAATTTGCAGCTGACAAGACCAGCACGCGCATCACCATGGGCACAGTTGACATCAACACCGGCAGCAGCGGGGATAGAAGCAATGATGGGACGGATATACTCCTCAAGACCGTCGAGACGGACAATACTGGTACCGTGGTCAAGATCGATAGATTGCTGGAAGTAAGCCTTGTATCTCGCCTGAGCAGAGAATGGGAAGGCCAACAGCGAGTATGTCAGGGTAGCCGCAAAAACCAACATAAGGATCTTGGGAACACGAGGAGGAACACGGTGGATAAAAGGTACAGCAGGAACGGCCATGAGGATCGCAAAAGCGCCGCAGAAAGCATACGAAATCAATGGAGACGAGCCATCCGCACCAGTCTGGTTCATAGAAGAGACCAAGAACAAACCGGTAGGCGCCAAGAAAGCCAAGTTCACGGGCCCTAAAATTAACAACTGCAGGAACCAAGTCCACGAGTGCATACCCGCAGACCAGGCCTGTTCACCCACATACGGCTCAGCTGACCACTCGCGATGACGCTTGATAATAGCCGACATGCTACGACGGTAACCAGCAGCAAACGAAGTGCGGAAGCCCATAAGGTTGTTAGTGGCGGCGCCGCCACCGCCAAGAAGAGGAGTCTCTTCGTTAGCCGGCTGATCCGGGTACTCAGAGACGAAGGAGCGGGCGTCGATTTCACCAGGAGTGGGAGAAATAAGACGGGCACTTTCTTCAGTGTCGGCAGGGGCATTCGCAGTGTGAAGGTGGTCCAGGGTGCGTTGAATCTCGTGAGCACGAAGAGAATAAGTCTCTTTGGCAGGGAGAGTGAACAGTTCAAGAAGACCAACGAGGAAGGCAAGGAAGACGGTGCCATGCAGGAGAACAAGGGAGTAACCGCTGACCATGTTCCACTGGGACTCGGCAATAGCGAGACCAAGAAGGATAAACCAGCCAGTAATATACAACCACATGAGCGCATATGTACGTTGAAGGGCAGTAGGACGTAACTTGTCCGCGCCACGAAGAACAGCCCAGAGGGTAGAAAACACGAGGGAGATCTGCATGACCCAAATGGCATACTCACTACTGTACGCAATAAGAGGATTCACCTTTGAAACTACCACAGCGCAAGTACCAACCGCAGCCGCAGTGACAGCCAACGCAATGGGCACTCTAGCAAGGCCATGACCACCGTTGATAGGAATCTCATGAACTGCATCAACGTCACGAACGCGCACACTCGAGGTAAACAGGTAATACTTGTCTGCCTTCACGAGGAGCACCGACACAACGAACAAAACGAGAGGTCCAGCAACCAGTTGAGTGACAGTAGCAGCGAAGAGACCCTGACTCTTGAACAAGGCAAAGACGCTACCAAACAGGTCAAACCAAACACCTTCACTGCCCTTACCATTCTGGACAAGGTCAGATCTGCCGTCACCACGGGCACCGGAGAATTTCCCACTAACATCACTAGTGAGGCCCTCAAGAGTTGCAAGAGAAGCAGAAAGCATGTGCCATACACTGCCAACTGAGGCGTGACGCGCATCATCTTGGTTCGTATGGTACCGGGCACGCGGCTTGTAGAAAGCCACATCAAGCCCACGTTGACCGTAGATTCCATCAAGAACCACATAATCAGTCTGACTCTGAATAGCACCCGAGCGGAAACCCTCAGCAGCAATGACGGTCCCAAAGGGGTGTTTCGAGCTGGCATACGGCTTGGTAACCTCCGCATCCGACGTACGGAAAAGGACAGCTCTACCACCGCCACCAGCTCCTTCGAGGTTCAAGAAAGTGTGAATGAAGGGCATCAAGGGGCTTTTCCCGAAAGCTCTCGCACCCCAAAGGTAATCCTCCTCGGCATTGTTAAACATGGCAACCAGACCGTTTCTGGGCTGATTCCCTGGTTTAGTGAAATGGTTGATAATTTGCAGTGTAGAAACTACACCCATACCATCATCTGTTGCGCCAAAGCCCGTAGAAACACTGTCATAGTGGGCATTCACAAGAACACCCTCACCGCCATAGCGCTTGCCCTGGACGTGCTTCTTAGTCCACCAGGGCCCGGCGTCATCTTCGGTGCCGCGGATGTACACGTAGATGTTGGAGCCTTCGAAGTAATGACCAAGGGCACAGTAACCAGGAATACTAGTAACAACAGTGCCAGTAGTGACGTTGGAAAGCATGTCACTGAAGACAGTTACCGGGGCGTTATCCAGTTTCTTCCCAGGTGGGCTATTTTGTATTAGTAACATAATCTCACACACAATATAACAAAAACTCACGTGAACCTCCCAACTTGCGCGCCAAGTTCCTCACTCGCAAAATCAACACCATTCTTCTCCAGAATCTCGCCAATCCGCTTCATCAAGTAATCTCTCACATCATCATTAGCATGCGACGCATACGGATGATAAGCCTTGGTGATCTCCATCAAATCCACCCAAGCATCGTCCAAACTAGCACCACCCAGACTCCCATCATCACTACCCGGGACTCCCGGAACAGCTTCATGAACGACCAAACTAGGCAACCAAACAGCCAGATACCCCACAACCAGCCAAAAGGCCACCGGACCCGGCCGAAAGGCAATCGGATTCACCATGACGCGGCGAAACCCCAGACCAGAATCTAAAAAAGCTCCAAAAATCGTCACCGCACGAATAACGCGCCAGATAACCGCGCAAAGAAAGTCAACAAAAGCCAGCTGATAAATGAAAACAGCTACTCTGCAGACCGAAAAAAAGAAGTCTTCTAACTCAACGTAAGAAAACAACAACTAGCAGGAAAACCGAAAAATAATTCCGGCTGGTCGGTAACGAAAAAGAATAACAAATGATATATTCTGGCGCAAAGACGTTGGCTCATTTTCATCGACCAAGGAATTATACCGCGCAAGCACCCGATTGCGCTAGGGTACATATCTTGTTTGAGGGGTCAGGGACATTTAAGCAAAGGGATAACGAGAGATTTTTGACAACATTTTGGTGACACGACTTTTGAAGGTCTGAAGTTTTCACATTGAAGTATCAACAGGCCATTCACAACTCTTTTTGCCGTTGTAGATTCACATTGACTTTGCTTACATACCAACCTTCCTCATAACGATTTCGTCGCATCGCTGACATCATATCATTCCTATCTGAAAGTACCCCTGTCACTAAAAGTCCTTTTCACATGATAATCGCAAATCGCAACAGCTGCATGTCGCCCTGCTTAGAAATTCTTCCCGATACTTGTGTACAGTGACTCGCAATCTGCATGTTACCCGCATATCCCCTGATGTCTCACATTTACACGTTTCTCTGTATGTACGCTTGCGGACAAATTCACAATCGCAATCACCCGGGTTAGAATATAACGATCCCCCGCTTCATGAGACCCACACGACACTATATCGCATTAGGAAGGTCATAAAGACAAGACGTTTGGCACCGATAGCCGTATACAAAACAGAATCTTTATTCTTATTACCGTGTTTCTTATACAAACAATACATCAAAGCAAACTAAAAACATAATGCAGCAAACCAACCCATAAACAAAATTCCACCGATTTCTCACAATACCTGTTGTAGCTTAATCAGTATTCTCCCGTGTCATTTAATTACCGGGAGGAGGCGGAGGAGGAGGTCTCGAATCCGGTGGCGGTGGGGGTGCCGAAGAAGCCGGGGGAGGAGGTGGGGCACCACCGGACGAATACTGCGAGATCAAGTCGTTAATACCGGCCATGGTACCACCGGGAGCCGCAGGAGCTCCAGTAGGAGCGGCGTATCCGTAGCCAGAATAGCCATAGGCTGCAGCGTAGGCTGCCATAGTAGCTGGGTTCCAACCGTTGGCACCACCTTGGGCACCGGAACCAGCAGCAGGGCCCGTAGGCACACCACCGGGAAGAGGAGCAGGAACACTGGGAGGAGGGGGAGGCAGGCTGGAGTTGGAGTTCCCTCCGTAGCCACCACCTCCATAGCCGCCATAGCCACCACCACCGTAACCACCAGAACCGCCATAACCCCCACCGTAGCCACCGCCATAGCCGTTATCGCCATTGCGGTCACCACGGTCGTTTCTGTTATCTCTGTTGTCTCTGTAGTCACGTCTGTCGTTGCCACGGTCACCACGGTCATTACCACGATCGTTACCACGATCGTAGTCTTCACGACGGCGAGCCCAAGGAGCAGCACCACCGCTACCACCACTGGGTCCAGTAGGGGGAGCTGGGCCGTCGTTGTTTTCATCACGGCGAGTTCTCCAGGGGGCTGGACCACCGGTGGGCTGGCGTTGCCATGGCTTGGAGCCGTCACCACCGGCCTCCTCACCACCACCAGGAGCACCAGCAGTGCTAGGACCGCCCTCCAGCAGACGCTGAGGGGCATCACTAGGGCCACCACCAAGCTCTTGCATAAGTTGCTATTACACAAAGTTAGTAATTGTACTATACCCATGGCGTATACATCTCCTAAACTTACCTCGTATTCACGATCAACAGCATCGCCCTGGGTGATGGCAGCACGCGCGCCGCGGGGACCGTCTCTCCAGTTGGTACCGCGCTGTCTCTCAGTACAGTCACGGGCCATGTGTCCAGCATTACCACAGACACGGCAAATAATGTTGGCCGTGTAGTTTGGCTTATCGGGACAGTCGTACTTGCGATGTCCGATCATACCACAGTTCTGGCAAGCCTGGTTCTCGTCGTCACGGAGAGTACCGTTCAGAGCAGCAAGCTCACGCAGCTGGTTACGCTTGAGCTCATTTTGGCCTTCGGGAATAGACGCAGCCTATAGTTCCATGTTAGTTATTATCCAGATTGCAAGTCGTGCCTTCAACTTACTGTCTCAATAATATTGTAAATCAGCTTTTTCGCCTTCTCCACCTTTTCTTCAGTCTCGGCCATAATAAGGCAGTGAAGATCCTCTTCTTGGTTGCTAGAGTGAGCAGCGTCGGAGCGGCCCTTTCCTTCCTTGACGGAACCCTTGCCACGAATGGCAATCTTGGCACCAGACTCCGACTCCATCTTTTTCAACGTGTTACCACGGGGCCCGATTAGTAGACCAACTTTGTAAGGAAACCTGGTGTTAGTAGACGGTCGAAATGTAAACGGTGTTGATGACGGTTAGAGTGTTAGGAGTGAGTTGAGTGGCTTTGTAAGTGAGTGAGTGTGTGCGTAGCAAGAAGCAACACAGACAAGAGAAAACGAAGCAACGAAGCTGGTTCCTGGAGTTAGAAAGAAGCATTGCGCTGGTCCTGATCAGTTAGAGTGTAGAAGGGGTTGACTGCCGGGAGGTGTAGTCTTCGTCGTCAGCAAGAGATACTGGTCCAAAGCTTGTCTCTGTAAGAGTATAACCTCGCAATAACCACATCTCGAGTGGCCAAGATATGCATCATGACTGCAGCTTCGTACGACACCCCGCTCCCGTCAATTCCACTGTCGCTGTCCTGGTTAAGGATTAATCGTTCTCCAAGCTCACAGCACCAAGCCAACCAGCAAAAAAACCAAAGGACAAAACGAAAAAAAGCAAGAAAAAAGAGCAAAACGGAAATCAAGTAAAGGCAAAAAACGGAAAAGCAAAACAGTTAGTGGGCAATGTTAGGGGGTTAGCAATCATACTGAAGTTAATCTCTGGGTAGTCGTTGACGGGAACGTAGACCTTCTCTTGGGTCTTGGTGGGCCGTCTGTAGTCGGAAGGCGGGTGGTAGTTGGGGATCGTCTTCATGGCCTTCTCGATGAGCTTGTGGCGCTCATCTTCAAGACGCTTCCGGTAACGGTATTCACGCGTGTTGATACGGCGACCGTGGCTGTCGTATTGGGGAGCAGGCGAAGGAGAACTACAGAACAGAAAAGAAAAAATGTTAGCACGGCCCATCCATGACACCACTTTTGCAACTTACCGATCACCATCTGCAGGCACAACATCATCAATCTTGAGCTTCTGCCCAATCTCCTCAATACGCAAATGAAGCGTATAAGCCTCCAACTGCTCGCTAGTCATGTTCGCTGTAATAGCAGTAGCAAGGCCCATCAATCCCGCAGCCTTATTATCCGACGCGTCACCCCACCGGTTTCTCTTCTTACGGCGTCTCGGCGCATCACCGCCGTCACCGCCACCAGAGGCCCCGCGGGGCTCGGGACTGCGACCGCGCTTGAGATCATTGGGCGAATTATTGCCACTCTCGCCGGATGGGCCATCGCCAAAGGCGCGGCGGGTGCGGCCCAAGGGGATGTTGTTGGAGCCGGTGATGCCCTGGCTTCTCCACGACATGATTGATGGATTCTGTTTCGATTGGTCTGTTGTCGTGTATAGGATTCTAGTGTTGCAATTGGCTTTTGTCGGTCGTAAACTGTGGGACAGAGATGAAAACAAAAAAAAGGTAATGACGAGCAAGAACGTCAAATGCGCAAATGCAGGACAGGAAAGTTTAAATACAAGTCGGACCTCACAATTGAACCTTGATATGCAGAAAAAAATCACGGGTAACCCATGTCAGTACTTGTCAAAAGGGTGACCTGACGCATGGCTTTGCGGGCTGTGCGTCAAAGGATTCTAAGCTTAGTCAGTAAATAACCAGGCCAGGTATCGGTATTTTGCCCACTATGAGCTCTAAACGTTATCGCTAATAAAACGTTGCTACAGTAGGACTCAATATTGACGCGCACCTTCTATCGGATGTTTTAACCCTAACAATATATTGTCGGAATTCTGTCTGAGCGTAGATAACAGGTCAAGTCCACGTGTATAGATGAACGGGAGAACGCATGAAGAATGATATGTACATACATACACAAGGATGCATTGATATAGACATTACGCAAACATTATTAGAAAAGAGGAAATATCTAAACCTTGGCAGCATCAGCCTGCTGCTGCTTAAGAATCCAAGCTCTAGACTCGGCAGCCAACTTCTCCTTGTCCTCCTCAGAAAGCTTAACCCGCGGCGACGGAACGTTCCAGCCACGCTGGATAGCCGGCCGGGCCTCGACAGTCTCCAACCACTTTTGAAGGTGGGGGAACTTCTCAAGCGAGAGACCGGGGTACGAGTGGGTACCAACCCAACCAATGTTGATGATGTCAGCGATAGTGAGACGGTCACCGACTAGGAAACCGCTGGTAGACTTGGCAAGCTTGGCATCAAGGACACCATAGAGACGGTAGGTCTCGGTAGTGTAGCGGGTGATACCGTATGGGATCTTCTCGGGGGCGTAGCGAACGAAGTGGTTAGCTTGGCCCTGCATGGGACCAAGACCAGCCATTTGCCAGAAGACCTGTTATGCAAGACTGTTAGTAGGATGCCGGCTAGTAGGAAAAAAGGATTTATAAACTTACCCAGGAGTTGACCTCATAGTACTCGGCCGTACCACGAGGGTACGACAGCTTGTTCTCGGTGTCGTAGCGGTCAACGAGGTACTGCATAATAGAACCCGACTCCCACAGGTTAACGGGAGTGCCGTCGGCGAGGGTGTCGGTCAAGGCAGGGATACGGCCATTGGGGTTAATCTCCAAGAACCAAGGCTCTTTCTGAACGCCGGTGGAGATATCAACCTTGGTGACCTTGTACTCGAGGTTGAGTTCCTCCAGAAGCATGGAGATCTTGACACCGTTGGGGGTACCCAGAGTGTAAAGATGAATGTTGGTGGGGGTCTTAGCAGCCATTTTGAATAGAATGGAGTTGAATCAAGTTTTTGTTGGTGCGATGTTGAAATAGAGGTTGAATGTAAGTAAGCGATGGATCAAATAACAACAGACTGTGGATTTCATGGGAACCCCGCATTGTATTTATACAAAAGCAAGCTACCCCGTAACACTCACACCTTTTTGGGAATCCACTTCTACCATCTTCTTTCCCTTAGGTCTCCCCACCAAATGGCTGGGTAACCCTACACACTGTAAACTGTCCGAGAGCTAAACAAACCTTAGACCTACGAATTAGTAATGCCGGTCCGTAACCGATGAACTCCGCAAACTACGAGGATAACTGTTACAAGTGAGGTTTGTTGACATGGGGTGTGTACAGGTATGATGAACGGATCACAACAAGCCGATGTTGTCATCACGCGCGGGTACTGAGGTGATTAAAGTGGGGCACACTCGATTGGGACTCCGGGTCCAAAAATGAATGATAGTGGGTCGGGAACGATGATTCGCCCGATCGGGCGATAAAACACCGATTAAGTTCATGATGTCATAAGCATCGGTGTCACGAAAAGGCGAACAAGTCAATATTTAGACCGCTCCAACGGAGTAAGAAGTATATTTGAAATCAGAAATAAGTAAAGAAAGCAAAGATTCGTAAGCCAACATCCGAATTGTAGCCGAGATATGCCAAAACGCCTAACGAATGTAAAAACCCCACCAAAAAAAACGAACCCAGTTAAAACAAAACATTAATCAACAATACGCTAAACCAGCATCGCGCCAGATGCTCCTCGGGGTTGCTCATACACAGTGGTTGAACGGTTCTGTGTTCCCAGGAAGATACGGAACCCAATGTGGATGGAGATATGGGGAAGTGAATGACATAGGAAATAAAACCGAATGAACAAAGAAAACATAAAGATGGTAAGAAATGTACCGCCAACAAACAGTAGACAGCCAACTGTAAGCTGGAAATGATAGAAGAGGGGTATCGCTGATGACAAAATAACAAGAAGAAAAGGAAAAAGAGAAAATTGAGACAAAATGTCACTTTGAGAGGAATGGGATTGGCTTACACGGGAACTTAACCCCACATAAACCTACTGTTACCCATACCGCCATCGTATTGAAGAGCTGCAGCCAAAGCACCATTGGCTCCATAATCTCCAAAGTCATCATAGCCAGACATGCTAAGATCAACATTCATTCCACCATGGCCATCACATTCACCATGATCGATAGTATGGAGTTCCTCTTCATAGTAGAATTGGATAGCCAGATTCTCATACTCAAGGAACATGCGCGCAAGCAAGTCATACTTGGGAATGCATCTCCGAGTAGTAGGTAACACCTTGATGACCTCATGGTAACACCAGAGTCCCGAATAACCAATCTGGAACATACGCTTGCCTTCACGCATCTCGTTGTGAAGGTCACGAACAGCTTGGCGCGTCTGTGGTGACCCCGGGTCCGTCGCGTGGTACATCTGCACAAGAGTATACCTGAGAGCTACGGCCTCGGAAGAGTGAGGCCCATGTTGAGTTTCAAGCCGAGAAAGAGTAGGCGTCAAACTTTGAGTGAGCTTCCGAATACGATCGCAGTACTCAGTGTGAGTTTGATCTGGTTCCGTGGACAAGCCCTGGGACTGGTATTGTTCAGGAGCTTGTTGTCTTTGATGATGAATTTCCTTGGCTATTTCCAGAAGATCTAACAAAGTGCGAACAACATAGGGATGCTCAGGGCCATAGACGGCCTCAAGGTCATCATAGAATGACGGCATGGTTGACCAAAGCAAGTCTGATAAGGTAGGAGCCCCGTGATCTTGACACAAAGATAACATGGAAGATAGAATAGGTCGCAGAGGATGAGATCTATCCAGACTCTTGGCAGCCCAACCACCAAGGAAACGACAGACATCTTCGATCAAAACATGGTGCTTGTTAACAATACCAAAGAAGAGTTCCTTGAGCAGTAAGGGCGTAGCGGTCTTCAGCTCGCGTTCCAGGAAACCATGCGAGTTAAGAAGCATCGCCTTTCCGGCATCAGCAGTTTGACGAGCATACACGCCGTTCGCATTGAACACAATGTCACTTGAGGCGTTCCCCCACAACATAACACTGGCCCAAGAAACCTTAGTAGAATCGTTTGCTTTGCCCAAAAGCATAGCTTTGCGCATGTTGCTGGTGATAATCTCCTGTACCCGCTTGACATCGGCGGCAATATGACCCGGCAGGTTAGGAAGAGCAGGAGGCGTGCGGCAACGGGTGTGGCCCGGAAGATCGGCCTGCGGTTGAGTTGGTTCAACGAGATCTTGTTCTGTTTTTCCCTTGCGCTTGAGGTACGTCCGTAAATTGACAACGCGCCCATTCCGTACGAATTCTGAGGTTTTGCCCTCAGCTGCACGTGCTTTCTTAATGATAATTAGACGCTTGACTTCATCTTCAGTGTTGTTCTTGGCGAACCCCCATTGAGAGAAGCGGGTCTTGTACATTTTGGGACTGTATAGTTATCGTTAGCAGGCCTGTTACATTTGTTTAACCATGGATTGTACTTACGTGGCTCTGAAGTTGTGCTGGTCCGCCATGATTGCCATAACATCTTTGAGAGGACGTCTCTCATCCAGATACAACGACCGAATAATAGCCTTGTTCTTTTCCCATAACTCAGCAGGCACTATTTCTCTGGTAGGCTTATTCCCAGAAGATTTGGGTTTAACTTCGCCGTCACCATCACCATCACCACTGTCAAGACCACCCATGGAAGATGCCATCGATGGTTGAGTTGAGAGAACATGCGATGTCTGCTCCGGCACATCGTCCACCAAATCGTCCGAGAGGCCATTTGGCGAAAGCACGGATTGCCCAGGCTGCAACTGAGACGTCGCCGCAGTTGAAGGCCGCGTTGAGAGAGACGGGGCCTTGCTGGGTTTTGATGGTGGTGGGGACCAGGCATCGAATGGTTGAAGCTCAGTCTTGATTGCTGGACTTTGTGATTGACTGGGACCAAACTGAGACTGTGGTAATGGCGGTGATGATTGCTGTTGCTGCTGTTGCTGAAGCATTTGTTGTTGCATTAACGCTTGGTGGGAGGTTTGTTGGCGAATGCGGTTTGGTGCTGGTGGCTGAGAAAGAATGGGAACAGAGTTGCTTTGTGCCCCATAGAGGCCGTTATCCATGCTCAAAGGGACACTGAATTGACTACCGGCAATACTGTTATTTCTGGTGTTGAAGTTGGACACGACCGGACTAGAAAACGGGTTTCCCTGTGCACTTGGGATCCCATCAAAGCCCATGAGATTACTCCCCTCAAATGGCGAGTGTACATCGAAATTGTCCATTCCACCCTGAACACTGCTGAAGCCACTGAATGTTGATGCTTGCTCGATTCCAGAATAGAGAGACATGGCCTCTGGGTCATAGGGATTCGTAAGGCCCATGTTCATGTTTGGGAAGGGAGTTGCGGCCGTGGGACTTTGCATACCAAGCTGTGGAGAAGCCATGCCAGGCGAGAATGGCATACTGTTCATGCGGTTGAAGCCACCAGCGCTGGTACTTGGTGTTTGAATCGGGCTAGTAACCATTTGTTGATTGCCGTTGAGCATACCGAATGAAGTTTGGCGGTTGAGAGGACCAGAAGACATGACTGATGACGAAATAGAAGCTGCTTTCTGCTTGGCATCCATATCCATTGAGCCCATATCGGTCATAGAGGCGTGGCCTTGGGGCATTTGTCCTTGTTGAATATTATTCGTCATGCCATTGTTAGCTTGTGCAAGCTGGCGCTGTCGTTCTTGTTGTTGTTGAAGAATAAATTGCTGGTTTTGTTGGAACATGAACTGTTGTTGTTCTTGATGCTGGCGAAATATCATAAACTGATGACTTTGAAACATAAGCAAGCGTTCTTCTGGTGTCATAGCTGGAAGCTCTTTTTGGACTGATAGCTTGCGTTTCCGGCCCATAATCGAGGACATGCCGTTTCCAATTCTGGCTCTCATACCAGATGCCCGAGGCGGTGATGTGCTGTTCCCCCCAGAGGCTTGCGGCGGAACATTGGTATTGAAGTTGTTCTGGTTCATGTTGTTCATCATATTCATGTTCATACCGTTTGACATGTTGCTCATCATGGCCATCTGAGCTTGAAAGTTGGCAAATGTAGTGGGATCGATTCCCATCGAGCTTAGTCCCTCCGGGGCATTGGCCCCGTTCATAAAAAAGTTGCCATTCTGGGAGTTCTGATTGCTGGAGCCGCCATTGGCGCTGTTTTGTGGTGTATACATGGTGAATTGATTGGGACGTCTAAAGACGTGCCAAACAACTGGTTGAGTGCGGTATAGACCCTGAGGCACTCAGGACCCAAATACCGCAGGCGAAGATGAAGAAAAAGGCGAGGACGGGCAAGGGATAGGTTCAATGTCGTCGAAGAAGTTGACCCAACCGGGGAACAATGAGCGAGGAAAGAGTCGAATCGAGGGCCTGTCTGACAGGGAATTCTGACAGGGAATTCTGGGCTGAAAAAAGCAAAACAGATTGGATGGCGACACAAGAATCGCGGCACGGGAAGCAGGCGATTTTAACTCGACGAGGCGATGAATAGGTGTGGACAGTGGAGCCACATTCTATGGCGTCTGCGCCTTTATGTATGTTTCCGTCTCTGGTGAGAATGGGCGAAGAAAAGCGACGAGTCAAAGGGCAAAAGAAGAACTTTCAAATTCGGGGTTAGAGAGTTATGTTGAAGAAAGTACTAATGACGATAGGTTTGACGGCGGGGTGGCGGATGATGATGAAAAACGAGAGTAACGACGTCGTGAACTACTATTGACTGGACAATGCAAAAAAAAAAAATGATCTGCAACTGATAGAAGCGGAATTGAGGTTCGAGAATACAGGGAGATAGGAAGTGCGACTTTATGACAGAAGTGCGCAAGTCCAGGTCGTAGAAGAATGCGATAGTTGTACCGGTTGTTGAAAGTTGACGAAATCTAAGAGGTAATTGGTAGAGTCACAATGGCTGGATGAATGTGAAGAAGCGACGATGACGATGTTTCTTTCCGGGGACGATTTTTAGAGAACGAACGGACGCTCAAAAGGTAGAAGAAGAGGAGGCCCCCGACAAAGCAAAGGGAGGAGGGACCGAGTATAAAGATGAGCGCGAGTCGGCGTGCAGACGATATAAGACGGCAATGCGATAAGTGTTGTATGTAGAATGTAAGTACATAAGTAATAAGAATTTGAGATGGTCGAGAAAGTCCAGAAAGTAACCCAGCGGCACGAGACAAGGTTGATCGATTCAGTGAACAATCCTAGAGACTGGGGACATATAACATAACAGCCATACTATAATAGTTGCAACTAACTACCATCAATTTTTATCAATTTTTCTCGTCTTTTTTCTGTGGTTTGTTCTTTTTGCCGTTTCTGTCTTGGTTTACATTAAATCTCAATTTAATCTAAGATAGCCCGACCACCAAGTCACAACCAAAATCACAGTCTAAATCTAGCACCAAAGAAGATAAAAAATCAGAGCGAATGAATAGCCTATCCCCTTTCCGGCGTTGATCGCCATACACTATGGCCACAACTAGCGGCTATCAGGCGGGAAGCAACTCACTATACGCACTGTAAATCTACTGAACATGCTACTTCAGAAGCCAACCATAGGGCTGCCCCACCTACTGAAGTAGCTGTCAGCCTGCAGAAGCCACAGGCGATGATGGTCGGAGAGACCGAGCCACACCTACTAGTAGGAGGCTGCCCGATCTGACGGGCCTATTATAGATTTTTATGCGCAGCGGCGTTGTTGATTGCCCGGCATCCATAGATTGACAGCAGCCCGCTTGATCAAATGTTTGCCTTTTTTTTCATGTTTGTTATCCAAGACTATTGTTGAAGGAATATACTCTAGTTTTTTTTTTTTCGAACACCGAGGCCCACGAGTCCACTCGATTCCAAGACATCTGCCGTGACAAGTGCGACTTTCAAAGTCAACTGTGCGGGGAGACACGGGAGGTAGCGAGGCATAGTTAACGTACCCAATCAGTCAGGCTTGTCTAATTCTCTCACCTGGCTTTCCCGCTGGCTTGGTTGTCTTTAAGCTGCGATAAGCTACATACACACATACAACATACCTGCATGGTTGCATGGTTACAATATTCAATTGTAACGCAGTGTCCAGACAGTTTAAAGACTGTATGAACCCCCCGGACTGTTCTTTATTCAAGCAGGACCATCATCGTCGTCGGTGGTATGGCTTAAATAGGCAACTGCTGCGCAGCGGTTCACGCACAACCGAAGTCGCTGTTCGTGAAATTTGATGAAATTGTGAATTTAGTCTTCTATGACGTAGTGAGTTTGGTGATTGAATTCTAGACCAACGATTCCGGTATTGGAGATGGAATATTCCATCTGCCAACCCCACAACGGGAGTCCTAAATGTCTTATCTGTCTCCATACAGTAGTGTATCCCAATGTGGCGAAATAAATCCAAGGGCTTCAGTTAGTCCATAGTTTCGGGTCAGCTATGGCACTGGATGCCGCATTGGTGATGGTACAATGGAATCCGTTATACCCCGCTGGCCCGTCCCGTTAGTTTGACCCCGTGAGTACCCCTCATATTCAACCGTTACAATGGAATCAGGATCCCAGAAATGACGTCCATATTCCGCAATTGACGCGGACATGCTTATGTCCATACATGTCCCAGTGCTCCGGCGCAAGCTGCGTATGTTCTCCATCTTTGTGCAGAAACCCCACACATAATTATCATCGCTAAAGCACATAACAACTTTTAGATGCAATGATACATTGTAATGCACAGTTGGCACCAGTTCGTCCACTCGGCCACATGCTGCTATATTATATGCATAACATGTCTTCCCGCATGGCCCCGCCTGTGTTTTTTTTTTTGCCTTGCAGGAGACAACAAAACAGGCGAGAAGCATAGCAATTCATAATCCACGGTTTATTATCTTCAGCCCGTAAGCCACTGATCAAATGGGGCTTTCTCATCCACATGGGCAACCGTTTTTATAGCAAGCCACTTGACAGAATCTTGTCACCACGCGAGACACTACCATTTATTCACCAGTCAAGTCAATTCCTCGTCATCCTAAAGTTACCGTCGTCTACAAAAGTTCCCTCGTCGATTTCCCCAATCAGGCAAGGCTATAGCCTAAACTGGTCTAGAAAGCGGCATCCATGACAGACGTTTGGGATTCAAATCGTTATCGAATCGATAAACAGACGACAAAACGTCATTGCGGTTTTCCATTGACAGATAATCGCTTTGTCATATATGTACATACGTATAGACCTGTACATCTCTACTAATCGCGATACCGACGTCAAATTTGGAGGATGCAAACCGAAACATTTCCCGCCGTGGGAGTGCAGGTGTTTGTGTCGCTAATGGACCATATGAGCCTTGCACATACGCACAATAGATAATTGGCGCCTAGAGACCAGGTCGCTTGTCACATGTTTGCTACTTCGTCAGTACCCGTCTAATGGTGAGCCCGTAGCAATCAGCATCATCATATGTCAAGTCCACCTCCACCGCTCTCTCCAGACCTTTTAACCTCACTGCGCCTCACTACAATACCCCTTGAGCCGCAGTCTACATGAGTCCTCTCTGTCCGGGCGTCCGTTAGTGTGTATCCCGATTCGACGCTATCTCCGGAGTGTTCCTGAGTCGGATTTTTACTACGATCGTGAACCCTGGTGCTACGTCAAAATTAACTACACAACATAAACACAAGCATGGAAGCTTTTGTCGAAGTTCTGCTCTGCCGATGTGAACCATGGGAGTCCCCCTGCCTTTGTGTCGCTCATCCAATGGAGCTCGTTGGTCGTAAGGCCAGAAGCGAATATACATTGCGTATGCATAGCTTCATGCCGGCTGACCCAAGTCCGGTATCTATGTATACAATACATTGTTTGTAATGAAGACATGTACATACATACGTTTACATGTGCCTTTCTTTGTAAGCTTTCTTGGAAATACCGAGCGTCTTGTATGTATGTACATACATATGTATCAACCTCGTCCCCTGATTACCACCATGACATGTCTGCCGAGACCCTTTGTCTCTCTGCGTGCCAAGTGTCGACAGGACGGCAAAACACCGGTTTTGTGTCTTGATTGCGTCTTGTCCCTGTTGCACCATTCTCCACGGCACGCTGTGGTGGCGTTCTGTCTTGTCCAACCATCAGCTAGTCTTGGCCTTGCTACTTGTTGGTCCAAAACATGTTGTTTCCTGTCAGAAATGGATGGTTACATGCTGATCTTGTTCGCTCCAGGTCACTCAAGGCGTATGTAACAATGTAACCATGCTTTTGCTAAGCCAACCCCCATGCCTATTTAGATCCTACTCCCTTTTGTTCTTTTCCTAATGCTGGATTGTTCTGCGTTGTCGGGCGATATGGTTGTCTGAATTTGGGTTTCCGGTCAAGTCAGCATTATTTCTTGGCTTCTGAATGGCGTCTTTGATTATAATGGGTGGCGTCCAAGTCGAAGTCTAGTAATCACAGATATCGCCATTGAACCCGCTTAACAGATACCCGAGCCGCCGCTTAACCATATAGCAAACACCCCTAACTACCGAAGCAAGACAATGCATTCAGAGCCCCAGTTTTCACTGCCACCTGTTTGCTGTCAATTCTTCATCTGTCATGTCCACCTCCAGTCCCAAATTCTGCATCTATCCAACCCGTCTTCCCCGTAGTTACCCCGTGCAGCGCGTCTGTTTTCCACCAAGGCTTCGATCCGTGCCATCACATGTGCTGGCAAACGCATGTAGTTTTACAATACGGCGTAGCATAGAAGGATAGACGCGCCCATTCCCACGATACCAGACCGAACTGTCTGCAGAAGGGCTTGTGCATGGTGAAATTACCAGATGCACAAGAAGCGTGACATGCTACTGGAATCCGCTTGTTGCCAGTATCTCAGTATCTTGTGAAATGTGTGCCCTGTGAGGAGAATTCCGGCGCTGCCAAATAAAGACGACTGTTTTTTCCACCGATGACGCGGTTTGCTTCTAAAAGTCTCGGTGTGGTCCGTCATGGTGTTGTTTAAGACCCATCATGTTACTACTATTAGGTCCCCATGAACTGTTGAAAACAAACAACAAAAGCCCAGGCCGCGGGGTACCCTGTTTCGCGAGGGACATCCACCAGAGAACGTCCTGTCCTCGTCCATCCCCATATCCCAGTCATTGCAACCTCTCGACTTCACGTCATCCCAGGTACGGAAGTGACTGATTCCCCCGGATTCCATCGGGGACTGCAATAGTCAACTTCCTCACTCGGTATAGCCCAATACACGATCTTGGCAGGCAAAGGAAAGTTAAGTGAGTATATGTAGCTAACCTGGCCGTGCACCAAGGTTACAACGCCAGTCAAAAGCGTGCTAGTGGGAATATCATCCCGCGCTGATGGATGGGCAATCTCCGTTGAAAGCCTCGGCGCATCTATACATCTGAGCTTTCATGCAGCACCAGGCAGAAACGAACCGGAGTGTAGCGGGTTCGCTTGGGGAGATCCCGAGAGCTTCATGGGTTGATGGGGCCGTTGTGAAAGGGTATTTTGGGGCTACTTCGACTCTTGCGACTTCTTTGTATCCCGTGAATATATGTATTTCTATTTCCTGTGGGTGGAAACCGACTTACTTTGTGATTTCACTGGTTGGGGGCTAAATTGAGAAAATGGTACACATGTTATGCCACACACACCTCCGCAGGTGATGCAATATCTTCTCCGGGAAAAGGAGCGTTTTGTTTGTAAAGTGCGTTTTTTGTTTGGCTGACAGGGACATTCTTACCATTGTACATATTCCTCCCAGTTACAGATTGCATCTCATGTGTTCGTCGCCACTAGTAGTAACCTCTCTCGCGGGGCATGTCCTCATTCGGGCTATACAGAAGACATTTAAGGACCGTATTGGGTGAAATCGTGCCACCACCCTTCATAGCCCCCTCGCCACTGCCTCCTCCCGCTTCTTAACTGCCAAATTTGATAATTGCCAAGAGATGCCACCTGAGCATTCCAAACCCTCGATTCCCAGATCAGCCGACTTATCCCCCCGACTTGCCTACTATTAGTGACCTGGCCGCGCTACACTACATGTATAGCAACAATCTGGGACATGCAAAGCCTACAAACAATCTACGCGAATAAACAAACTAGTTTCTCACCATCTTATCTCGTGAATAAGAAAAGTCCAAAGCAAACTTCAAAGAACAAGTCCACCCCAACGGGCATAAACCGCGACCGTCGGATCGAGCGGGAAACCACAGAAGTAGGAATCAAGTTGGCGTTTAAAACTCCAGGGAGCCATGTGTATGTAGCACATAAGTAGGAGTGGTTCGCTGGTTATATGCATGCATATACAGATAGAGACAGAGACAATGTAGACCTAGAAGGAAACGTACTGTAGGATTTTGCGTGCGTAGGTTGGTTCATATACGCGCGTGGGGGGGGGAGATCTCAAGACATGTGCGAACATCCTCAGTCCATGCCACTTCCATTGCCGGATAAAAAGGCTTCTAGACTCCGGGGTATCGGGTCCCTGCACTTTCCACATTCTAGATGAATCAGAGAAACACATTTGGATTTATGTAGATACTGACAGAAGCCAAAAGTAAAACTTCATGCTCGTATCTCCCACTTATAAAAAGACCTCTTTCTAAAAAACCATGTTTCTTCCAATCATAATCATGTAACCCCGCATCCAGCATACAACTGACACCCCCACGTTCTTCAGCATACAATCGTACATAAACATGAACAATACAAAGATTGTACCATATATCTCCGTCGGCCATATCACTATACCCTATCTATATAGTTTCATCACCCCACCTTGAACGGTAAGGTAACAATTGCGAATTCAAATTCCAAATATTGCGTCTTCGGGATTGGTTGGTGAAGTGTGGTTCTCAAAAGGGTAATGCTTGGCTTATTTCATCACGGAGAAAAAAAAGGCTCATATATCGGATGTGACCTTGATATTCGTTTTAGTCGTTTACTTCTTTAGGCAGTTGGTAAATGCATGTGATTTCATCATTGAGCGAGGATACCATATCCACATTGTGGGGAGTCTCAAGGTACATACAGTAATGTCCAAGTATCTCGAGTCATGAACCCACAAAAAAAACATCAAAAATCTGATAAGAAAATGAATCCCATACTGAGTCCCCGCTAGATATATGCTTTACATGTAGATGTAGAAAGAAAAACAAGAAACTCCCAAAAACCGAAAAATCCCAACCATTATCCAGAAACCAGCACCTACTTGAACCAATAATAGTAGAAAAGACACAAAAAAGCCTGTCATGTCAACGCAATGAAACCCCCAAAAAAACAAACCAAAATTCCGTCATAGTATCATACATTTCCCTTCTCATGTCTCCTCAACAATCCTTAAACCTCCACACCTTCCTGTTCCTCGCGGTATTGTAACCCACCAGGCACTGCTAAAGCACCCTTCACCCAGCTATTCTCTGCAACTTGATCCACGGTCCAGCGACTTCTCGCTCTTTTCAACAGACCCTCGGTAATCTCCATGGCCCCGCGTAATCCGGCTTTCTCAAACTTCTCAATGTTGCCTTCATGGTCACCATCTTCGCCTTCATACTCAACCCACCGCCATTCAACTCTTGCGATCCGATGACTGGTCCGACTACGCATACGGTGGTAATCACTAACACCCGGGTGAGGATCGAAAGGTAGACGGGCTTCCAACAACGCATAGAGAAGAACACCCAGTGACCAGGCGTCGGTAGCACGTCCGTCATATGGCTGACCCATAATAACTTCGGGAGCAGCATAGTCTTCCGAGCCGCAACGGGTTTCGAGTTTCTCGTCGTCTTTGATTTGACGGGAAAGACCAAGATCGGTTACTGTAATAACAGAATAAGGATAGGTTTCCCAATTGATGTTGGGATCAGCAAGTTCTGAAGGACGGAGGTTGACGAGAACATTTTCAAGCTTCATGTCTCTATGAACGATGTGAAGCTTATGGAGGTATTGTACGGCGCCAATGATTTCGGCAAACATGCGACGCAAGAGAGCGGGCTTAAGAGCAGCCCGGTTGGTTGTCGCAACATCGAATAAATCACCACCAGGGCAATGTGTCAGAACCAAGAGAGCTCTTGACATCTCAATGTTGAATGCCTTGAGGTTGACTAGGGATGGATGTCTGATAATCTTCATTATCTCAAGTTCCCGTTTCAAGCTCATCTCAATACGATCTTCACTGGCACCACCCTTGGGACCATGTTCGCACACCTTGATGGCTACAAGTGTCTTCCGATCAAGACGAACCTCTACCTGACTGTCGGCCATGGCTAAAAGAGTCTCATCGGGAATATCAACCTCACTGGTACCTAGCACCACACGTGAAAATGTGCCTTGACCCAACGTCTTCACTGCTCTCCATCGACGCTTCTTTCCATCGAACCGACCATAGGCCTCAAAATACTCAGCTGTGGGCTTCTTGGGCTTCTCAACTTCGCTAGCCAAAACCTCCAATGACGACTTGGATGACTCGCTCGGGGGTGGAGTAGGCGGCTTGTCGTAGGTCGATGCTAGGTTACGAGCCTCTACAAAGTTGCTCTCACGGCGCATGTGGCGTTTGGAAGCATCTCTAGCTTCCTTGTTATGTGGGCCCGAAACAGTGACCATCCGCTTAGGAATAGCAATTGGGTCGGGAACAAACTCGCTAATACTGCGATTCCGTTCATGGTGTACCTGGACGTTCCCGGGGTTCTGAGCCACGTTAAGCCGTTCCCGGTCGACGTTAAGACCGGCGTAGTTCTTGCGCCGAACTCCATGGGCCAAGGCCGAGTCAATAGATTCCCCGTTGACTGAGACAATTACTGAGCTAGTCCTGGCGTGTGACCGGGGGTTGTGGGTTGACTCGGGCGTGGTACGGTCTGGTATTGATGGACCCTGGGTCGATTCGGGGGCAGATGCAGCAGCAGTGGACACCTCGGTGGGATTTTGATAAACAGCTTGTCTTTCCTGTACATTCTGATCGTTGACTTGACTACTCAATGAAGTAACCCGAGTGCCACTTTCATCCTCCTCTGTAGGCGAAGTGGGGCGGGGATTGGCAAAAGCTCTCCAAGGACCGGCGGTGCTGTCGAAGAGCAAAGGTGACGGTAATGGAGTAACATCTCCCATGGCGGCAATAACTGGGCTTGGAACGAGAGAGCTAGCTCCAGAGGGACCACTTGTAGAGAGTCCGCCGGCAACACAGTTGGCGATAACAGCCTTGAGACTTGGAGTTCTACCCAAAGGCCTCAAACTCGAGACCGAAGTTTTCGTGGAAAGACGGGAGGATGATGCAGAATGTGTGTCAACGACTCGTGGTGGTGACTGAAAGGTTTTGCCGTGAATATCAGTAACAACTCTCAGCTGACTAGGACTTCGAGGAACACTAGAAGATAGAACTGGCGAAGTTGGACTAGTAGATAGTTCGTCCTCGAGAATGGTGTGCGAGGTGGAACCCTTATTTGAACGGTACTGAATAGGCTGGGCAGTAGAGTACATGCTACCGCTTTGAAGAGAGTTGGATCGAGAAGACAAAGAACTGGCGCGAGACCGTGATGTAGACGTCCTTTGGGGGGGTGAAGAAGACTTTGGGATATCCATTCTGGGCTGAAAGAAGAAAGTGATGTGAAAGTAAAAAGGCGGGTTGGGATGTATGCGGAAGTATGATTCGCGGAGTCGGGATTGTAAATGGAAGGTACGTCACAGTGTGGCGAGCCAGAATCAAAAGTATTCAGCTGTACAGCGGCAGTAGCGGGTTGATGTTTGCAGGCTGCTGTGTATCGTTGATTCTCGGTAAAGATTCCCAAAGACGATGAGGGTAAAGAGTAGCTGTCAGAAGCAGGAATTGTAAGCTGTGAGTTCTTATGAAATAGGCGGAAAAGTGCCAAAATGTAAAACGTTAGGTAACGAGTGAAAGACAGAAAAACAAAAAGACAAAAAAGGCAAAATCAGTTATTCAATTGTGTGATGATGCGCGGTGACGTAGAGATAGATTGAGAAAACGGAAGAAGAACGGGGCTCCAGAAACCAATAAGTGGGATAGCATGCGACTGGCCTGACTAGTGGTCCTTCTTTAACGGACCTGTCTAGGCCTTTGCAGTAGCTCGAAACGGAAAAGGCGATAGAGTTTTGTAGAAGGGCCTCCCCTGTGAAGGTACATAGTTTTAAAGTATGTACAGCAACTTACGGCGATAGCGGCTCAACTTGGCAACTAACAAACGAGTAACAAGAACGGCCAGAAATTGAGACGTTGATAAGACGCTCTGTTTGGTTTAGTTGTGATTGTGGCTTGCCGTCAGGATTGATCCAATCAGATGCAGACCATGTGGTGGTTAAAAGGCGCGGTTTTAGAACGTTCTTGTTTGTGCAGGGCCAGTGGGTAATAAAACACCAAAGAGTCAAGTGACCAGACAAGTAACCAACACTAAATCACCGATAGACAAAACAAGACTTGAGATTGAGGCCTTTGCCGGGTATGAGAGCGTGTGGTTCGTCACCACTCGGGCCCTCCCTCGATTGTGTCTGGCTTGTGACAAGCAATTGGACGCCAATTTGATGAACAATTGGAGGGGTGTCCCCATGTAGTACGCAAGCAGCGACCAAGGCCCAATGCAGGCTTGCAAAATGAGAGAACAGACTTACCCAGATCGGGAACCAGAAGGCCCGGCTAGTTTGGCGATAACGGCTAGCTTGCGGAATTTCAACGTGAGCTTAACAAAGTGGATGAAGAAGAACTTGAAGCTTTTTTTGGTGTCAACTTGGTGATCGTGGTGGTGACAATGACGACCGACTTGTGGGTTTTTTTGGATGACGGATGACGGATGACACGGCAGATTTTTTAGCTGGCTTAACGAAGTGGGATGGAGGGGATCTTAAAACTGGAGATATGCTCCACCGAGGCCGTTTTGAGATTGTTTGTTTGATCGGGTCCAATGGTGTTGGTGTGGAGAAAGTAGTCTAACTTGTAAAGTGCGTCTTGCATGTAGACTCCAATGTATGTATATCAAAGGGCGTCGCTTGTTTCTGAGACAGAAAGCGCGGCGAAGTTGGCTGTAACAGAAGTGGATTGTAGCAGAAATGCGTGTACCAGGTGCATCAGCCGATTGGAAGCGCAGACACTGAAGTAACGAGAAAGTAGCTCGAAGGGGTCAGTGAGCTTCAATGCGGAGTTTCTGGAGTGTGGGGAGACTCCACGATAGACTGAAAATAGATGATGAGGCTAACTCGAAGCTCCGCTAAAGTACGGAACCACTTGATAAGAACAAAACTAGGAGTAGAAAAGAACCAAAAGGGCTATCTAGGGAAACACAGAGTAGTTTTGTTTATAGTTCTGACGTTGGCAGCTAAAAATACGATTTGCGCTGGTGTAGACACGGAAGTTCCTATGAGGCTCTCTGAACACCAAAGTACATATGTACTTGTCGGTGCTACCATCACTTCTACGAGACATCAGTCCGGCGCGTCTAGGGCTATCTACCGGCTCACATGATACCGGACGTGGTGTACTACAACCAGGATAGCGGCGCTAAACCCGGGATCAATATGTCAGGGTTGTGCGATAATCATGGGCCCTTGCTTCTCATTAACGCACATGTGCCATTCCGGATAGTGCAGATTATTGATAATCAACTGTCTCTCAACACTTCAATGGACGGTAAGATGAAGGGAATCAATCTTGGCTTACATATGTAGGCGTGAAACAATAACGCGGGTTGTTGACACTGGAATGAGATGGACCAATGGGTGACATGCTATGACGCAGGTGCTTGTCACTTGAGTAGGACTTGAGTAGGATTGACACCTTTAACTCCCTTGAATCTCGCCAGACGTATGTACACACATAGACAGATCCGGGGAAGAGCGTGCGTGCACCTTTGCGTTCATCTTCAGAGGTAGTGCACATCCATTGCCTTCATCATTACATCCCTATTTCGGCCCCCGCACCGTAACTAGACATGCCACTATTGTGCCTTTTGGCCTATTCAATGTCGACCTTCATTTCATGTTCACTTCGTCCTGGTCTTGTTTCCCCTTTGATTGCGTATCCATACATACCTCGAGATGACTGACATGTTTGTGCCTGGAAGTACGCATATGCCGTGTGTGCTTCCAGGTACAAAATATCCGACTAACCAACCAACTGTCGGTGTTATCTAATCACCACGTTGGTCATCACTTCCTTTCCTGGTTCTTTGTCTTTTGTAGGTAGTCCCTGAACCGTCACCCCTGTTCATGACTTTCTCGTGGCTTTCTCACTGAAGATGCAGCCAAGAAGACAAGGTCGATTTAGCTTCAGAGACAACAACAACATTCCCTCATCCGGCCATTCCTCCCACATTCTATTGGCATGGATGTTAATCGCTCTTGCTTGCGAACACTACATCACTGTGATTCGATACTTGTCCACCCACACCGGAATCGGTCAATTCCACAGGAACGCTTATAGTGTCACAACCGCCAACAAAATTAAACTTTCTCCAATATCTGCATCTCTGCTTGCAGCTTTACACTTCTTCCAAGTCAAGGCTCTGTTCTGGACTGCAGTATCCCGTCGTCAATATGCGTAAAAGAGCCATTTCTTCCCCATAGGCATCATATGACATGATCCCATGACCAGAACCCCACCAGGGACCACAATCCCCGACCCTGCGGCTCCGCCAAACTGACTAGGGTTTGATGCAGTTTTCCGAATCAAAGGTACGGCAAGTGATGGCAGCTGGCATAACTAGTTTAATTGCTTCGCGTCTTCACGGCGCGCTTCTGGTGATGGACCAAGCGCGTTGTAGGGTTCGTCGCTGTAGCAGCTAGGGATGTGAAATGCGAGGAAAAGTATTGACTGGAAGGGGATTGGTTGTTTCTGGACGTGCCACTTGTAGTTTGAATCGTTTCTTGGTCTATTGTCGTGATAAGCTTGACTTAAAATCACATGCTTCACACAGTATTCACTGCCATATCCAATACCCAGTAATAGAACTGGTGGTCTTCTTTTCTATTAATACTATACTTTACTTCATACACATTCGCCAAAATGATGCGATCCGACTACCACCGGATCGACTCCAAACGTCGAACCGTACTCGATCCTCGCAAGAAACAGTTTGCCGAAACATTCTTCAAGAGCCAAACATACCCTTACCGTCTCAACTTCTACATTGACCCTCCCACATCCGACATTACTCTCGAACAGTTCGAGCAATGGGCCATCGACAGACTCAGAGGTTTGTCAACCACCCCTCCACCCCGCGGTCCCTCCTCGACCCTGGCCCACTAGAAACTTGCCCCGCTAACAACCAGACATAGTCATCGCCGAACTGGAAGCTTGTCAACATCGTAACCGGACAGCAGAGGAGACAGCCACCTACATGAAGCCCATCATCAACAAGTACCTCCCTCTCGAATCAAACACATCCAACTCCAGCCAGTTGCTTATCCAGAGACAAAAAGACCACTACAGTCACTTTATCCTTCGACTTGCCTTTGCTCGGACTGAAGAGCTGAGAAGGCGTTTTGCCCGTGTGGAGACCACCCTCTTCCGTATGCGTTTCGCTGATGATAACTCGTCGGATCGTTCAGCCTTCATCAAGTCTCTAAACTTGGACTGGTTTTCGGATGTTCCAGAGGATGAAAAGGCCGAGATCCAAGCACAATTAGATGCTACAGTATCTTTCAAGAGGATGGCAGGCGAAGATGACGTTTGGTTCAAAGTAGACTGGATGCGGGTACCGGAACTTGTTGAGCAACGCAAGGTGTTTATGCGTGCCGGTAAAGCATATGTGCCAGGACGGGAACAGCAAGCTATGCTGACGGCCGAGTTCACTAAACGTCTTGAACAACAACTAGAGCTGACTGCGAGAGCGGTGCCAAGATTAGACGAAGATGATCGGCTTTCCCCTATCCTAGATCATCTCAGTGCAAGCTTCGTTACGCCTGATAGCTACATCTCTGGCGATGCCATGATTTCTGGTGATGCGGTTAACGCAGACAACATCGACAATCTATCCAAACTATTCCCAGGTTGCATGACCCACCTTCATCGGACACTGCGTCGCGATGCCCACCTGAAGCACAATGGTCGCTTACAGTATACACTCTTCCTCAAGGGCATCGGTTTGAGCTTGGATCAGTGTCTTATCTTCTGGCGTAAATCCTTCCACAAATTCACAGATGACCAATTCAACAAGGAATACAGATACAACGTACGACACGCATATGGCGATGTCGGTGGTGACTCTAATAGACGCGGCGGTGGCTACCCGGCTATGAGTTGTCAAAGGATCCTCACGGACACGCCACCAGCTAGTGGGCAAGCTCATGGTTGTCCATACAGACACTTTAGTCCTGAGAACTTGACGTCATTCTTGAGCAGTATTGGTGTGAATGATCGGCAAGTTGTGGCGGCAGTTTTACAGGATAAAGAAGCTCAGAGATCTCATCTGGGGTGTAACCGGGTGTTTGAATATCTTCACAAGGATAATATCAAGAAGGCTGCGGATATGGGTATTGAGATACCAACGGATACCATTGTGCATCCGAACGTGTATTTCAAGAGGGCGTATATGTTGAGTGATTTAGATAAGGTTGCCAAGCAGCAGAATGGCCAGATGGAGACGGACTGAGACGATGGGTGATAGAGACTACCACATGATACCTACTTACATACATACAACCATAGACCTGGGACATGACAATGACGATTTCACAACTATCAAAACACAAACCCGCATTCCAATATCAACATGTGACAAAAACCTGAAGAAATCCGTCCGATTCCCCCACCTTTAATCTGTGTGTGACGCCATCTCCTTATTTAGGCTTGCAGAAGGCGAACTTGTGGCGTTTAGCGGTGTCTTCTGTCTCGGTGGGGCGGCTAAGAGTGGGTTTGCTTACATACGGATCGGTGTGTCTTGGAGATGCGGCCGGTGAATTGTATGTTTGTATGTAGGGGGCATGTGTTTTGCCGAGGGGTTACTGCGACTTGCCGGTCTTGACGGAGACAAGAGATGGCGTGTGATATTTGGGGGCCTTTAGTGATTTAGATTTCTTGTTCTTTATTTTCTTTCTTTTTCTTTTCTTGTTGGGTGTCTTTTGTATTTCTGTTCTTTTGTTGGAATCGTCTGCGTTATCTTCTTTTATTGTCCACCCACACGTTACCATATCATTCTTCTCCTCTCTCGAAAATGGCCCGCAAACGCCATCATCCTCATAGTAGTCGTCGACAAAGCCCTCGACAGTCACTACATGTTCTCGACTCGCTTTCACTTTCTCATCTGGGCCAACATATCGATGCACTTCTTGCAAATGTCCAGGCACAGATGGCCACTCTGGAAGAACAGATAGCTCAAAGTATCATGGTGCAGAGGGCGACAGCGGCAGTGGCGATAGCCGAGGCGGATGATGAAATTCAGAGGTTACGTGGATATCTACGACGGATGGATGAGTTGGATCAGGATTTCGATGAAATTGCCAGTTTACGAGATATCGTCAAGGGGAATCGTCAGCGTATTGCCTTGTTGACGAGACAGATGGATGACTTGGAACGAGATTAGAAAGTCATGTTCGGGTCGATGTGGGGGCTTGTATTTGGCTGGGTTTGGGATGTAACCCTTACATTGGTTATGATGTCACCGACACGGCGCTATGGAAAATGTGGCAAGTGGCAGTTATACAAGAGGATTCTATTGTTTGCATATTTTGGGTAGCTTCCCAGGTCCATACATACGTGAGGATGTTAGACACTTTTTTGACTCGAGGTTCTCTATGGGGTGATTCAGAAAAGAAGAATGCAAAACATGCACTATCTCATGATATTAAGCGACAATCTGTTCCTGCATACCGAGACATTATCCAAGACTTCTTCAGAAAAGAAGAAAGACAAAAAAAGGACTCAGTGGATTGGAATTCTTCATCCACTGGCATGGAAAGCCCAGACTCGACATGTTCCTATATCCCTCCTTTCAGCTCCCTTGTCGTCCCCAATTTTAACGAATGCGGAAACCACAAGAACGAATTAAGGAAAAAGGCGCGGCCCGACCTGGTTTTACATTCCCTAGGTAGTTTTGGCTCCATCCAGTTATGTTATTGCCTAAACAGAAACAGCCAGCCCAACCGATAATGATCGACCCGACTACGACTCCTTCTTGCATGCGGTACTGGTTGATAGGGCGTTGTACATGCGTATGTAGTCGGCTTTGTGAGATATTTCCCGTGTTCTCGATTTTGGTAAAAAAGAGATTGGGCTGGTTAGTTGGATGGTTGGACTTGTTATGTAGACGTCGGCCGGGCTGATGGATATTGGCGGTCGTGAAAGCGGTTCATGCAGCTTTTGTTACTCCACTTACTTGCAGGATAACTTGGATCATCAAGGCAAATAGATGCAGTGTTGGTGCCCATTATCCACCCACGAGATGGATAGTTTCTCTTCTTGAATCCGGTATCCACATGCGTCTACCGGATCGGCTTGCGTACGTATGTACTCACACATGTCTATAGTGAGAGAACCATGACGTTTTCAGCAAGAATAAAACAACATAATCTACACCAGTTTACTGCTGCGCATCCAAATACACAAGTCCATGCCCAGAAAGTAATTTTGTCTCTTTCTCTTTTTTCCTGGTTCCGTGCTTATACGCCCGTCTTTCCTTCCTTTTTTTTTCTTCTTTCCCTTCCAATCCAGGCCCTTTCTACTTTTGTTTTTTATACCTGCTGCTGCTGGCATTTTTAGCGCTTGATTCCACTATAGTTTCAACCTAATTCATCCACTTGATTCGTTTCCAATTCATCATTGAGCCTTTTTTAACAACCAATATATTCAACACATACAACACTCTGAAGCCCAGCCTTCTTACTTTTTTTGAACAAAAAAAAACTTGAGAGTCTCTTCTTTTGCTTTTTACCCGCCCCTTCCTCTTAAACACCCTGGACGTATCATCAAACGCAAAGACGCCTACGTCCGCGCCTTCCGTTGGTTTCTGTCAGCTCTTTTTTTTTTGCTACTTTGTAAATTTCACGTCTAGAAAGCCAATTTCACGCGGTTCTCGTGTCTTGGGCTTTTCTACCTAGTGTGCTTTTTCCATTCCAACACACTCTTTTCTTCTTTCACTCGTTATTTTCTCCCTTGAGATTCTTCTTCTTCATGTAAGTTTCCTTTTTCATCTATAAACGAGTCTGCCCTACCAATTAATCCCAAACCCGCGGTTTTGGAGCTTTGTCGTTTACCAAGATCTTCTTCGTCGTCTATCCTCTCATCCGAACCCTAAAACTAATCAACGCGCTTTGCCGTCTGCAGCCACCAGACTAGCACCTTCATCGCCAATCCCAATCCCAACACACTAGACCCCGACACAATTGCCTGTCGTGGCGCAATCAGCCTCGCCAGTCTCCCGCCAGCAGCAGCAATCAGTATCCTTACCCGCCACCACGGAGCCCTCCACCACCTTCCGTGCCTCTCCGGCTCCATCAGAACGTTCGCTCCGGCGCACCTCAAACTTATCCCGTAGCGCCGCCCCTTCGCCTAAGCCCAAAGCTATCGCTGCCGCCGCCAATCGCACCAAAATCTTGTCGCAGGTGCTCACTGATTCAGACTCAGACGAGACTATTACTGTCCCCGAGTTTCCTACCCCCGAATCGCGGCCTAATAGTACCTCATCTGCCCACCGTCGCGTCACTGTCGCTTCGGATCTTGACGAGCAGTTTGCTGCTTTTTTGCGTGATCCACCGCCTTCCCAGTCGAAGCGCCACCATCGCGCCATCCTCTTTGCTGTAGAGGAAGCTCTGCGCACACCTTACGCATTCACGCCTGATCTTGTTGAAGAAGAGGCTGAAATTGACGACCCTCCTCTTGCTGAACGTTTTATTGTTGAGCGCACACCTTCGCCCGTTCAGCCATCAAAAGTAACCTTCCGCGCCAACCACCGTCGCGCTCAGTCACAACCGGTTAATATTGGCCGTTCTGCGTCACACCCACCGTCTTCGTCGCGCACGCCCGTTTCTAGATTTCGTCCCTTTGGACAAGCGCCGCCTGTCCAAAAGTTACCTGTAAACACCAAAACCACCGCTCCATTCACCGCCACCGTCAATTCGACAGTACCAAAATCCCAGATGCCCGAAGCCATTCCCTCCCGTCGCAGAACGCCAGTGTCCAGCAACACCAAGACCGGTTCCGCCTCCGCCGCCGGAATCAAGAGTCCTACTCAAATTATGAAAGAGCGCCAAGCGCGCGATCGTCGCAAAGCTCAGCAATCCGAACTAGAAGAATTGGACCGTAAGGAGGAGCAGGAAAGACAGGCCATGGCCGAACGAGAGTTTAGGTTGAACGAGGATGCGGCTAGAAGACATGCCGAGCGCCGCGCTAATGGCGCTTCGTCTTCTGACCAGGCTGGGCCTTCCCAGCGTTACGCGACCACTGAGAATAGAGCGCCTTCACGACAGAGACATCAGCCGACTGGTTCTGGCGCATCGCATATGACCAATGGTTCTGCAGGTGTGCCCAAGTTTGGCACTGAACTACCTGACAGTACCACTGGTATGTCTCTCAAGAAGCCACAAGCTAGTGGTAGCTCCAAGGACCGTTTCCCTCATGCTTTTGAGCGGTGGGAAACGCTTTCTGCCCAATGGGAGGGTCTTACGCGCCACTGGATCCGTCGTCTGGAAATGAACGGCGCGATGCTGGATACTGACCCTCTCAACAAGATTTTGTCGCGCCAGGTTACCGATCTTTCGGCTGCCGGCGGAAACTTGTTCCACGCAGTCGTCGAGCTGCAGCGTCTGCGTGCGTCGTCCGAGCGCAAGTTCCAGCGCTGGTTCTTTGAGAGCAGGGCTGAGATTGAAAAGCTGCAGGAAGATAAAGCGCAGTTGGAGGCAGCTTTACGCGATGAGCAGGCAGCTAACCGTGAGCAACAGCCAGTTGCTGTGGCTGACTCAGAAACTGTCAATTTGTTGCAGAGACAGTTGGCGGAGATGAAGAAGGAGTTGACCATCTCTAAGGAGGAGGCACGTCGTGCATGGGAGGAGCTGGGTAGACGAGAGCAGAATGAGCGGGAGCAGAATCTTGCACTGCAAAATGGACAGCCAACTGTTGTTGGTGGTATTCAGGTTGTTCCTATGACGGCTCGGACGGATCCACGGGCACACATGAACCAGAGTGTGATGAGCTACACGCCACCCCCACAGGGTGATATGAGCCAATATGAGGATGGTGGAAGTTATCTTGACGCCTATGTTCTTGGCCCTGATGGTCGCCCTGTTCTCGATGCTCAAGGAAATCCAATTCCTGTTTATCACCCCGCCGCATCGCCTATGCCTGAAGAGTACGACCGCTCGCGCCCCGGTTCGCGGTCTCAATATCAACACCAACAACAATACCAACACATGTCACCTCCCGCCGCCCAATCTCAGTCACGGACACAGCCGCCGCCCATGTCCTCACCTACTAGTACCGCTGGTATGTCAGATGGACCTTTAATTCCACAGCATCAAGGTGGCTACCAAGGGCAGCAGCAACAACAATCGCACCAACAACAGCAGCAGCAGGCATGGGAGGCGACACATCAGCATCCTACACGACTTAGTGATGTGTTGGAGGAGGAAGAATCACGGACGACGGCGAGCCAACGGAGTCGCAGTTAGCGTGTTGTGGAGCCGAATTGGTTCTCGTCGCCGATGGGGAGGGAGGGGCACAGGAAGAGCCCGAAGACAGTGGAGAAGATGGTGTTTGGTAAGAGTGATGTGAAGAAGGAGAATTTCAACAAGTCGCTGCCGCTGGAGCTGCCAGGGTGGAAAGCGCCGGAGTTGAAGGGACTTGTCAAGAGGGAAAATACTGACGAGTGTGTTTGAGTGAGAGTGGGTTCTTTCTGGGGTTCTGTTTTTTTATTCTCTGGTTTAATTTTGCTTTTGGTCTCTGTTCATATCCGTAGTTGCACATTTGCATATCTCTCGCAACTGACTGTACTTTTTGGGGGTTTACTTTTCCGTTGTTTCGATACAGTTATAGAATGATTGCTTCCGACTATTTTCTCCTTCTCTCGCCGTCTATATATTTAAAGTGCTGTTATCATCCTACTCAAGAATTTACTGGAGTTCCCGCTTCAGAGCATCCTCAAACTTCTCACCAGTAAGTCTCTCATACACATTCTTGTAGTTCTTCTCCGTAGCCGCCACAATATCCTCGGGCAGAACAACACCCTCCTTGCCCTTCAAACCGTTATCAACAAGGTAATTCCGGACAAACTGCTTGTCAAAACTCTCCTGGTCACGGCCCTCCTCGTACTTGTCGGCGGGCCAGAAACGGGACGAATCGGGGGTAAGAACCTCATCAGCGAGGACGACCTCGTCAGTTTCGACATCCAGAGCAAATTCGAACTTGGTGTCGGCGATGATGATGCCGCGCTCAAGAGCGTAGGCGGCAGCGGTGGAGTACAAAGTCAAAGCGAGCTCCTCAATGCGCTTGGCGTATTTCTCACCACCGACGATACCGGCAACCAGAGAGGGGTGGATGTTCTCGTCCTTATCGCCCTGCTCGGCCTTGGTGGAGGGGGTGAAGAGGGGAGTAGGGAACTTGGAAGATTGCTTTAGGCCGGCGGGAACGGCGATACCATGCACGGTACCCGACTTCTGGTACTCAGCCCAAGCAGACCCAGAAATGTAGCCACGCACAATAGCCTCGACGGGGAAAATCTTCAGCTTCCGGACCGTCATGGAGCGGTGCGAAACAAGCTGCTTCTCCTCGGCAGACAGAACGGCCGGAGGCGCAAGAGATACAACATGGGTACGGAGAGAAGGGAGGGCGGCGGCGAGAACGCGGAACCAGTGGGCGGACAGAAGAGTCAGCACGGAGCCCTTGGAGGGAATGGCGTTTTGGAGGACGACGTCGTAGGCGCTGATGCGGTCGGTGGAGACGAAGAGGAGGGTTTCTGGGGATAATTCGTAGAGCTCGCGGACTTTGCCGGTAGCGAGGTGCTTGAGAGAGGAGAGCGAGACGCTGGTGATGGGGGCTGGGCCGGTCATTTTTGGTGGCGTGCGTGTGGTGATGACTTTTTGGAAGGGTGGGGAGAAGAGTTTATGGGGTTCTACGATTGTCACGATGGATTGAGCTTTAGTAGGTGATAGTATGGCGGGGGGAGTCATCTTAACCGAATTCGGATGCGGAAGAGTTTTTAGGGTTGCGGGGTCGCTTGGTTCCCGGCTTGGCCACTATAAATCCTGGTTTTTGGTTGATGTACCCTCTATCACTCGGTTGCAGCTGGTGGCGGCTGGTGGAGGGGCGGAAAGCTCGAAGAAGCTGGCCGAAGTGACAAAGATGCCATTTTGGGTTTAGGTGAGACTGACCGAGCTTGAGAAGTACTTAAGGTGACATGTGAGATTGTTCACCTTGGTTTCGATTTTTTTCTAATCGTCATACAACTCAACAACAGATCATAATGTCTAAATCAAAGGACGATCTTCTCAAACGACCTCTTTACAGTATGTTAATTTATTGTGCTTTCCGTTTTATAAATCCTAACATACCCACCCAGTTTATGACCTGACGCCGGCCGTCTTGTCATCCATCACGGTCAAGGACGACCCCACCATCCAAGCCGTCCTCCCTGAGGAAGATGCCGTCACCACCCCGGCCAATCTTCCTTCTTTACCATCTACGTCGCAATCATGCAGTCTATGCAGCCAGTCCTTCACGGACATCCGTGAGCACAAGGCCCATTTAAAATCCGACCAACACAACTACAACCTCAAGCAGAAACTCCGTGGTCTTCCGGCTGTCAGTGAAGCGGAGTTTGAGAAGTTGGTGGATACACTTGATGAATCACTTTCGGGATCTGACGATTCGGAGTCGGAAGAGGAGGGGAAGAAGGAGACTACGTTATCTGCTTTGTTGAAGAAGCAGGCTAGTTTGTCGGGTCATACGGCGCCTTCTAATGATGATGAGGGGGAGGTTGTACGGAAGCCGAAGCAGGCTTCGCCACTCATTTGGCTTTCTTCACCTCTTCTTCCGGAAAATCACTACTTTGGAGTGTATCATACACTCTTCTCTCCTAAGGACCTCCCTACACCATCTGCTCTTCCTGGTCTTCTATCTCGCAAACAACTTGCTCCTATTGCGCCACCAAAGCCGTTCAAAGACGGCGCTCCTATCACTAGCCATCCTGGCCCACACGTATTCATGTGTATGATTGGTGGTGGGCACTTTGCCGCCATGGTCGTTTCTTTGTCGCCCCGCCTCAGCAAGAACGGGGCTACTGGCCCTTTGAACAAGGAGGCGGTGATCCTCGCTCATCGCACTTTCCACCGCTACACAACGAGACGGAAACAGGGTGGTTCACAAAGTGCGAATGATAACGCGAAGGGTGCGGCGCATAGTGCTGGTTCTACGCTGAGACGGTATAATGAGCAGGCGTTGGTTGAGGATGTTAGAGGGTTATTGGCAGAGTGGAAAGGCCTTTTGGATACAGCGGAATTGTTGTTTGTTAGAGCGACGGGTATGACGAACCGGAGGACTTTGTTTGGTCCGTATGAGGGGCAGGTTTTGAGAGCGGATGATCCTAGAGTTAGAGGATTCCCATTCAACACGCGGAGAGCGACACAGAATGAGTTGATGCGAGCGTTTATTGAGTTGACGCGTGTCAAAGTTCGCGAAATTCTCCCACAGGCAGCCCCGGAAGCTAGTACGCCGCCACCAACGAAAGCTATAGAGGCTAAGAAGAAGGTTGAGCCGGAGTTCACAGAGGAAGAGGAAACACAAATAATGCACACTCAGCAAATCCAGGCGCTTATCAAGCGCTCAAAGCTTCCTGCTCTGCTTACGTATTTCCAACGGAATAGTCTTTCTGCCGACTTTCAATTCTTCCCACCCTCGACACATCATCATGCGCCTACCCCATTACATTTCGCTGCGTCTATAGGTGCTGCACCGATTGTAACGGGTCTTTTGGTGAAAGCGAACGCAAACCCTACTCTTCAAAACACGGCTGGTCACGCAGCTTACGCTCTATCGGGCACATCCCGACCAACCCGCGACGCCTTCCGCGTTGCTCGTCACGAACTCGGCGAGACAAAATGGGCATGGGACGAGGCAGGTGTCCCAAGTGGAATCTCGGCGGCAGAAGTAGCAGAGAAGGCAGAGAAGGAGAGTAAATTGGCGGAAGAAGAAGAACGGAAGAGAAGGAAAGCTGAGGAGGAGAGGTTAGCTAGGGAGACACCAAAGGTGGTGGCTAGAGGGAAGACTAAGGCGGGTATTTTGGGTGGTGATGAGGGGATTACGGCGGAGGAAAGAAGGGAGAGGGAGGGCCGGGGACTTTCGGCGGAGATGAAGATGAAGTTGGAGAGAGAAAAGAGGGCGAGGGCGGCGGAGGCTAGGATGAAGGCTATGAGGGGGGGTTGAGTTTGGGTATTTGGTATAAAGTAATGGAAGATTCATTTCTATTTTGGTTTTGGTGGTCAAAATCAGATATCAACGCACTGGAAAGTAACTCTGTGATAGATATCCAACCAGCTGTAATAAAAAACTATCTCTCAAAGCCGTGTAACCTGTACTCCAGGTTCCACCAGTAAACAACATGGTAACATTCTTCATCCCTATCTAGAAAGTTCCGATTCCGGGGTATGGCTGGGGATAAATGATTAACGTTGTAGCATATTTGTACGATCCATTAGTTTAACAGCGGTAAAGGACTTGTTGAAACATGGTTGTTTTTTTGTAGCAGAATAGAGTTTTGAAGTCTCCCTAGTTGAGATTGGAATTTGGTTCAACCAGTTCATGTTGAAGGGAGAGATGTCCGGGATGTTGTTGGTTACCCTAGTGTTGATGGACACCCTACCGGTTACATACATCTTGATAGTCTACAGGTTTAAATCCTGTGAACCGGAATCTTTATTACGTCATTGACAGACAGGCCAATTCACTAACAAAAGATCAAACCCAATATTGTAGATCATTCATCTCAGAATTCAAAACCGTGGCGATATTCTTGATGTACGATTAAACCGGGTTGTATGCCGGGGACTTGCTGAGTGTTTGCTACATCACGGTATCATAGATGCCGTCCAAAATAAACTTTAAACTCGATACAGACCCACTAACAGCCCCCTCCCCCTCCCCAGGACGGCAATTGTCCAGCAACGCAAATCACTTTTGAAGCGTAACGACGAACTCATTGTGTGATCGACACAGGCGGCGGCTGGGTGATTGAGCGGTTCGCTTTTGAGTTCACGGCGGTAGAAAGGACGGGATTTTGGATCTTGTATTGTATATCCATAGACAAGGTTTATATGGATAGACTTTCTAAGACAGTCAATCGGACGGGTTCCATAAAGATTCATAACGACAGAAAAAAGAAAATATCTTGAAACAAGCACTGCCTCGACGGCGAACACTCTAGGTGGTAGTGGGGTGGATCTTTAGACTACGAGTGAGGTCAGTGTGGATTCTACGCTCGACCGGGCGATGCGGCCATGTGTTGTGGGCGCTAAATTGGGAAATATTGGGGGTAGTGGGTTTTTTTAACGTCCGAGCACAATGCAGGAACGTGGATTTTTGAAAAGAATGAAGAGTGTTATTGACTGATGTTACTGGTGGAAGATAAGTGGAAATTTTGGTGGTACATGTGTACGATTGCCGAGACATAAGGTGTAAACTAGGTGTAAAGCGAGTTCTGTTGGAACCGGGTCTGTAGAACGTATTGTGACCGTCAAGATCTCGACATCTTGACATGTTGAATGGAAACCTCGCCTCGTGTTCCGTGGATATTTAGAAAACAAAGCATCCATAAAAACCGAACAAAACGAAACCTCCACCTGTGTATCCCGTAAACCCTCATTGGTATATGTTTCAGGTCACAAAGATGGCCTGACAGTAAATTACCATCCACCACCTAAGAGAGAAAAAAGCCAAATGGATGGTTACATGTGAATCCACATCACTGAGTTCTCACTTCCCCAGAACTTTGTTTTTTTTTTCGGTGCTCACCTTTGGACGAGGCGCAGTCTACATCTTATCACAATACAGCTGAATCGTCCACTTACAAAAAGTCCCGTTGGCTCGTCTTGAGCCGCTAGGAAGTCTCAGGGTGGACTATCTCCTGATGGGTTTCAGGTCTTGGGGTTTCTTATGTCTGTTTTTTGATCGCATTGTGCGGGATTTTATGGGGCTTTTTTTGTATGTAGATGGTGGTTGGCTTTGCTCAAGTTAGTCAATCAAGTGATTATCATACTGTTTGTTGTCTTTGCAGTTGGTTAATTGACATGGCAAGTATACAGAGTCATTGAATACATCCCTTGGTATACCCGAGAAGTCCCTACCTACACCCGGATAATCTGACACAAGACGTGCTTGAACCACCCGTGATAAACCCAACAAACCCATCGACGATTCTTTTCTCGGACTGTGTGCTAGACAGGGTCGATCAGTTATCCCACTACCAGGATATCTCGTCATCAACGACAATCAAATCGGCTTAACACAAGGCCAATCCGACTCGGGACTCAACTACCCGAATCTCAACATCCCTTTTCTAACAAAGTCTACCCATTCATTCTCGGGAGATTATCAGAATGTTGACCAAAAAAGCCACTGCAGGACATGTGCGCTCTGTTCGTGCGCTCAAGCAAGTCCAAGAGCCGGCGGTTATTTACTGTAGGTGTTGCATAAGATTGATATATGTAAGCACGATGCACAAAGAGGATTCGTCTTGTTTTCCGTGGTGGCCAAGGCAGCCGTTGCTATGTCTCGGGCAATAAACCATAGGCACACGAGCCTCATGGTTGTGCATGCAGATAGGTGTATCTGTATGTACAGATTTATGTACATACAATAGCCAAAACGAACGACGATAATCTGTTTTCTCAGTGAACTTTTCCGTCGTCTATCCACATTTTGTTCTACGTGTTTGTTTCTTGCCGGACGTCATGCCGTAAGGAATCTGTCCGTAATTACAGTGTAACGTGATAGTTCGGCCGAAGGGCATTTCTCAAGCCATGTTCCTGCTTGCTTGCTTATTCTCATAGCCATGCAGAGCAGCCATCTCGGTTGGCCAAGCGGAAGCCAAGTGGTGAAAGTCTAGACGATAGGTGACAACTTCACAAATCATGGAAGCGATCGTGGGGCCTGTCTAGGGAATTTGATAACTCAGCTGGACCATGGAACGGGATCTACGACGTAGCTTAGGGGTTTTTAGAACTGGCGAAAAGGAGAATTTACCATGTTGTGATGGAGTCTAGACTTTGTCGATATTGGTGGGTTTTTTCGTGTTTTCTTTGGGAGAACAAGTTCACGTCGTGATGTGGGTTGGGGTCCGTCATTATGGTCCGAAGTTATAGCGAACGGATATTATCCGCATGCATGTATGCACGTCTGGGGCGTTGATTCACCGGAGCCAGAGCAAAGGGACCTATTGGAACGCTACCATGAATAGCACATTCTCAGCCACCATGATAGTTACACTGGTCAATGATACAACCAACATGGAAACGAGGTGGACCTCATTTAGCAGGGTTTTGCAACTTACACGGCGAACCCTAACATTAACCTCTAGGATTGATAACCTTTTTGCACTAACATGACTAGAGAAAAGGCTAATTTACATAATGTTGCTTGCTTGGAGGAACCCTGATTTGCGATCAGACCTCGATTTTTCTTTCGCTTGCGGAACGGTGAGCGAACAAAATGAAGGCCGTCTTTGCATGCTTCCGGAGTTTTTTTGAATGACAAGAATAGATGCTTCCATGGGATGTTCAGCCAGCCAGCCTTGTCGATCAAGTCTTGATGGGTGACAAGAATCGGGAACAAGTCTATAGCGCTAGTTTCTTGTAATGAATGGAGGATTGTTAACGTCATGATAGATGCGAGTAAATGTTCCGATGCTTCCATAGTTAATGCAGTTAGTCCATGTACGGACGAATCATTCCTACTGTCAAACCAAGACGGCGTATTCTCTATTATGCGGTACCTGAATATATCACCAGTCAACATGCAGAACAGCACTGCCTCGTCGTTGCACCAGAATTAGCTATCTTCGGAGGTTCACCGACCCAAAGGCTTGCAGAAAACACCGCACACAAGTTCATCCCGCCTGAATTAGCATTATTGTTCCTGTGCCAGATTGGCCCCTGACGGCCGATTCGAAGGAGGCAAAGAAGGAGGGTCTCCAGGCGTGTCTCTATCAAATGAAAGCGCTACACACCCTTGATTCCTGGTTGGTGCCACCACCACCACCCCGGCTTACTTCCTCTTTCTTTCGCTCTCAATCAACGACAGACCAGTCGTCTCCTGTCCCAGGTCCGCGCTGCGGTTGGTGAAAACGTCTAAGCGGTCTTCTCATACTCCGTTTCCACCACCACCACTAGATGACCAGTGGTTTTGCCGTCGATGGGTGTATGGGCCGTGGTGGGATGGGGCCCCTCACTCAGGCACCACCTGGTGGTCCGTTCAGACGGCCTGGTGACGAGAGACGAGACCATATTGGCCGCCGTAGAGGACTTCTTAGTTGCGGACGCCCGTATGTTGACCAAACTCGGATTTCCTATATATCTCAGTCTCATCCTCTCCTCATCTGGACTGTTTTTGTTCTTACTACTCAAGCTCTTCGGCTTTAATTAACCTTTCCATCTTCATACTTCTTTCTTTGCCTCTGGCGTCCTTTTTTTTTCTTTACAGCTCAAGATCGTTCGTTAGTACTTGTGCTTTTTCTTTCTTCTTACAGTTCACTGGCAGTTCTGTAATCCATATTCTTATTCCCATCTTTGCTATTCCACCCTACCGGTCTTTACAAACCACCACTTTCTCTCCAAAGCAAAACTTACTTGTTTCGTTTCGTACACTCACTTTTTGTTACAACACTCTCCAATATGAAGACTTCTTCTATTATCGCGGTCACCGCCGCCCTTCTCGGCGAGGCCTCTGCCACCTTCAGCTTCGGCTCTGGATTCGGTTCCTCCTCCAACTCCTTCACTTGCCCCTCCAACACTGACAACAAGTGCACTGACGCTCAGAAGACGGGTTTCTCGTGGGGTGATCTCCCTGACGGTAGCTTCAACTTCTACAACGGCTTCGAGTTCTCCGGCTGGACTTGCGGTTCTAGCGGTAAGCGTGACGGTTCCAAGGCCATTAGCGGTTCTTGCACCAACTCCAAGTCTACCTCTCCCAAGATCAGCTGCGATGGTTCCACCGTTGAGCAGTTCTCTATCAAGACTTTCAACGTCCAGCCTGAGTTCGACTGTGACCTTGAGTTCCACTACGATATGCCCGATGGCCGCACTTGCAAGACTCGCTCTTCGTGCTCCAAGTACGGTACTTCGGTTCCCAACAGCCAGTGCGGTGGTGCTAAGAACGTGACCATCGTCTACCCCATTCAGTCCGGTAAGCCCTCTGGTGGCTGCCAGGTTACTGTTCCCGATATCAGCTTCGACTGCGAGGGACCCCAGCCCAGCAAGCCTGTTACCTCCACTGCTTCTAAGACCACCTCCACTGCTTCCAAGAGCACCTCTACTCTGAGCACCAAGGTCAAGACCACCGAGGCTTCTACCACCACCAAGGCTTCCAGCACCAAGGTTGAGTCTACCAGCTCCAAGGTTGAGTCTACCACCACCAAGGCTACCAGCACCAAGGCTGAGTCGACCAGCTCCAAGGTCGAGTCTACCACTTCCAAGGCTTCCTCGACTTCTGCTGTCAAGTCGACCACCAGCTCCGTTGTCTCCTCTTCCACCATCACCAAGACCACTGCCTCGATCTCCACCTCGGCTGTCTCTACCACCAGCACCGTCCTGTCTACCTCTTCCAAGATTGTCCCCGTCAACTCTACTG
Source organism: Huntiella savannae (assembly GCA_001483325.1). NCBI lineage: Eukaryota > Fungi > Ascomycota > Sordariomycetes > Microascales > Ceratocystidaceae > Huntiella > Huntiella savannae. The sequence goes on along the minus strand of LCZG01000012.1, from coordinate 236,338 downwards.
TCATTGCCTCCACCTCGACTCTGTCGTCGGTCGTCTCCTCCACTACCCTTGCTACCAAGGTTACCGAGACTTCCACCTTCACCACTGAGTTCCTGAGCACCTCGACCATCTTCACCACCTCCGTTGCCACCGTCACCTCGTGCGCTGCCTCGGTCACTGACTGCCCCGCTGCTTCCAAGACCTCGGTCATCGTTGTCACCAACACTGTCCCCTTGACCACCACCATCTGCCCCGTCACTGAGACCCACACTTCGACCGCCGTCAAGGAGACTGTCGTCACCGTCACCTCGGTTGTTCCCACCTACGTCACCAGCTCCGTCACCCAGGTCGTCTCTACCACCAAGGTTGAGTCGACTGTCGTCACCTCGGTTGTCCCCGTCACCACTCACGTGTCTACCACCGTCATTGGCTCGACCACCACCGTCGTCACCTCCACCCAGCTGGTTTCGTCTGCCATCACCGTCCCTACCACTGTGACTGCCGCTACCACCGTCACCGCCCCCGGTAACAACTTCACCCAGACCATCACCACTGGTGCTGCTACTACCACTACCCCTGCTGCTTCTCTTGACTACCCCGATGTTGTCCCCTCGTGCCTGAACACCTGGTTGTTCTCTGTTTCCTGCTCTGGTAACACCGACTTCGAGTGCTACTGCCCCGAGTCCGCCTTCATCGAGAACGTCTACAACTGCATCTACTCCAACTCTGACAGCGACGACGAGGTCTCTGCCGCTCTCAAGTTCATGCAGTCGATCTGCGCCGCTTACGCCCACGAGAACCCCGCTGTCGTCACTGGTGTTGACACCATCACCTCTATTCTGACCGTCACCGCCACCCAGTCGGCTACCGTCACTGCCCCCGGCACTGTCGTCACCGTTACTGCCTCTGCTGTCGTCCCCGTTGTCTCCGACGGTACTACCATTGCTTCGTCTTCTACCACCAAGCTGATCACCTCTACTGCTACCATCCCTGGTGCTGTTGAGTTCACCTCTGCTTCTGGCACTGTTGTCGTTGTCCCTGCTACCTCTGCCGTTGTTGCTACCAAGTCGACCTCCAAGTCGGTCGGTACTGCTGCCTCCAGCGGTGTCGTCAAGCCCACTACCACCGGTACCATCGTCACTGCTGGTGCCTCCAAGGTCGGTGGCTGCTTCCTGGCTGTCGTCATGGCTGCCGGTGCTGCTCTTCTGTAAAGTGTCTAATGCATTAATGCATGTGGATACTTGACTTTGGTCTCCATTTTCTTTGTCATAATACGCCTTTTAATCAGAGTCTACTGTTTATACATTACACACTATTTATCTCCTTTATTTCATTTCTTACGATCCTTACGAACCCCGTCTATTATATGTGCGTGGTTGACTGTACCCGAGGGGCCTCTCGAGACCAGAGGAGTATTTTCTCTGCCAGCGAAAGGATTGACTGTTTTCTGCGCGTTTGTCTGCTTGTTTACATGTCCTGTTCGTCTGTATTGTCCATGAGGTTTCCTCGATACGTCTTCTCGAAAGATCTGATTTGGAATCTTGGTTTCACAATAGACAATTTAGATTTCCGACTGTGTGTAACCAATGTAATCGACGCAGCAAAGACAGTCTAGCATTGTTTCTTTTGCGGCGGATGATTTTACTGTTTCCTTGGTTTTGGCGGGTTTGCCTCGTCGCGCAGGTTCGACGACCCAGTCTTAATTTTTATTATCTATTTTACATGGTGTGTCTTTGTGTGGACTTTGAGCGTCCTGAAGAGCACATGGTCTCTCTCTGGAAAATGTTGTTTCAGTTTGGTTGTTTTTTATTTCCTTGCGTTTTTTCCTTGTGTCTGTTAGTTTTCTGGTGTATTTGACTTAGACTTGTTGACGGATCTATGAAGAGTTCGTTGACGGTCGGTGATAATTGTAATTTTTCAATACATTTGGCATTTACACTCTACGTTTTCTACCTCTACCTGTGACTTATCAATATGTTAGATGATCTGTTCCTCTTGAACTTGACATACTTGTTCTTCAACATCAAGTATCCCCTCAACCCCCTCAACAAAAGCCGAAACCTTCCCATCCGAAGCCACCCAAACCGCTCTATGTCCTTTAATTCTCCGTTCACTAGCCACATAAAGCAGCCCATAAACCCTCAAAAACTCCCTCCCGCCCCCAAAAACACGCAGCCAGCGTCCCCACGGATCTCTATAAGCTCTAACATCCAGCCCCGCAAGTCCTCCACAGATCCAATCACGAAGGAATGTCCAGGTTCGTTGGTGTTCAGAAGAGAGCCATGTTGATGTATACATGTACCAGTGGCCGCGGGAACTTGGGGGGATAGGTCGGAGAGTCTTGATACGCCGGGGGAGGGATGCTGGGAATGTTAGTGCGGGGAGGTTGGTGGGGATTGTTAGAGGTGGATTGAGGGTGTAGCTTGTTGTTGGGGATTGAGATATTGGTGGCCAGATTGGGTGTGTTGTAGTTAACTCTTCTGAAGATGGGACGGCAGAGAATGTATCTGATGTTTGTTAGAATATATTTCTTATCAAGAATGAATGACTTACAAGTTTGCTGGATAGTCGAGTCCACATGTCCTATCTCATAAACCACAACATTATCGGCCCCCCGCATACCGTCATCTCGACGGAAACAATCCCGTAAATATACCTCCACAAGTCCACAATCCATAATTCTCACAAACCCATCCTCAAATTTCTAAATTCCATCTCACCCAAACATACGCACCCTCTTTCCATCTTCTTTCATCCTCCCATCTTACACAACCCAACCCAACCCCACCAACCAGGCACCACCAGTTGCAATCTAACCAAAAAAGCCACCCCACCGCGCCTCCCGCGTCTCCCGCGTCTAAACCGCCCCAAAACAGACCAAATAATCC
>LCZG01000012.1:97624-233401 GCA_001483325.1 Huntiella savannae | reverse complement strand
AAGAAATGTCCGCCCCCCGCACCCCCCTCGGCTCCGTCGTCGTAATCGGCGGCAACGGCTTCCTAGGCAGCCACATCGTCAACCAACTCCTCACGTCCCCTCTCTGGTCCACCACCTCCGTGACCGGAATCGACCTCTTCTGCACCCGGAACATCCACGTCGGCGCCACCTATCACCCCTGCGACATCACTGACACCGCCGCGCTAACCGAGCTTCTTCGCACCGTCAAGCCCGATGTCGTCATCCATACCGCCTCGCCTGCCGCCCAGGGAGAAACAGAGGTTGCCAAGGGCTTGTTTTACAAGGTGAATGTGGAAGGCACGAGAAGTGTAGTTGAGGCGTGTAAGGATGCCGGTGTCAAGGGATTGGTGTATACCTCGTCGGCGAGTATCCTAAGCGACAATGTAAGCGACCTACTCAACGCCGACGAAGAGTGGCCTTTAATTACCGGATCCGCCCAGTCCTCCTACTACTCCGACACCAAGGTACGTCGCACCACTCCACTCCCCGCCCCGCACCAACCACCACCCAACTAACCCCCCTCACCAGGCCCAAGCCGAAAAACTCGTCCTGGAAGCCAACACTCCCACCCTCCTAACCTGCTCGATCCGACCGTCCGGAATCTTTGGCGAATCCGACGGCATGGCGACCAAACACATGGTACAAATCCACCACCAAGGGCGCACCACCGTACAAATCGGGCCCAACAACAACCTCTTCGACTTCACCTACGTAGGCAACGTATCGCACGCCCACCTTCTCGCCGCGCGCGCCCTTCTCGCCACCCACTCCGCCTCAACAAAGCCCCTCTCGCACGAGAAAGTCGACGGTGAAGCCTTCCTCGTCACTAACGATGAACCCATTTACTTCTGGGACTTTTGTCGCGCCGTTTGGCATGCCGCGGGGAGTACCAAGGGGCCTGAAGACGTGTGGGTTCTTCCGAGGAGTGTTGGTTTGGTCTTGGGATGGGCTAGTGAGGTTGGTTGTCGCTTGTTGGGGAAGCCTGCTACTTTTAACCGACAACGCATTATTTACTCCACTATGACCCGTTACTTCTGTATTAACAAGGCCCGGAAGAGATTGGGATATGAGCCCATTGTTTCTTTGGATGAAGGAATCAAGCGCGCTGTTAAGTGGTCACTGGAGAATGACGCACCAGCCCATTAAGACTCTACATTGACAAGAACATATCGTTCCTCTATACTTGGCCTTTTCATCATGACAAGAACAAAAACTGTTCCTTAAACTTTACTACAACTTTAATAATACTCCTGTCTTACTACCTTAAACATAGACTCAAACTTGTACCAAAAACTCTAGACAATATAACAAGCCTTGTTACTCATACTTTGCTATACTTTTAATACTATCTTCTACTAATGGTCTTCACCATTATAATCACCCCCAAAAAAGACATTAACAATGACTCAACAAAAACTTCTTCAAAAATCATGACATTGAACAAACAAACAAACAAACAGCAAACAAGAAAACAACCCGTGAAACCATCGCCCAAAACACCATCAACTTAGTTCATCAACTCAGTTGTTACCTGCTACACCAACCCCGGCCGTACTGGAATCTCCATTGCCCCGCGCTGGCCAGTTACCAGAATTACGGAAGCTACGATCAGAGTCCCGAGTAGAATTAACATCGATTGGCTCCAACGCGTTGTACGAGTTCGGGCTGTACGTCGCCACATCGTCGTGCCGGTAACCGCGAGGTGGCAGCTGTGTGATGATCTGTGTCGGCTGCGGAGGCATGTTCTCGCGCTGGTTAGGCTGCGGTGGCCGAGGCTGCTGAAGAATAGACGGGATCGGAGGTGGTGGTGCGTACGCGCCTTGAACATTCGCTGTGGTTTGAACCTGCGCTGGTGGCTGTTGAGCCGATCCCTGCACAATCTGCTCACGTGCCGGAGGTGGCACCAGCTGATGAGCCAGAGGCGCCCTGGGCTCCGACTGTGCCTGTGGAATGGAATGGTGGTTCGGTGGCGTCGAAGGCTGGCTGTTACTGCCGTACGCCGGGTTAGGGGCGTCCATCATTGTGCGTACACTCGCCTCCTGTTGCCAAACAGCAGGATCCGTGTCATATCGACGAGGTGGTGGCCGGGATCCATTGGCTTCATGGTGACCGTGGCCGTATGTCTCAACCGTCCCGTCCATGTTGGCCCGTGGGACACCCTGACGTTCTTGGAATCGCTTGAGAATCTCCTTTGGCGTCTGATCCGAGTTACGAGCATCGGGATCATTGAGTAGGTCGACAAACTCATCAGGAACCATACACATCTCCTCCAGATTGTTAATCATCACCTCCACTGCTTCCACAGCATGCATTGGCTCGCTATCCAGAGCCAACGTTTGAGTCTGAGGAAAGAGAATGTTTGGTGCAATGACTGTCGCCAAGTTCTTGACGTCCATCTTGGAACCAGACTCTTCGTCAATCTGGTGGAACGTACCGGCCCACTTCAAGAAGTAGAAGAGAATCTCCAAAGAGTCACGGTGACCCTTGGGTAAAAGACACGCCGTGAGATGCAGGCATTGCTTGCGTTGCTTCTCATCCGGCAACTTAGCCGCAACAATCCAGAGCTTGTACAGCTTGTATGTCATCAAAGGATCAGGGAGCTCACGTAGGTACCGCTTCAGTAGAGCTGCAACCTGTACAACGGGCTGATCCATCAAGTTCAGACTATCCGTACCATCCGCGTCAATCGAAGTACAGAGTTCACCCAACTTCTTGATGTTGCCGTTCTTGCGGAAGACACCCTCCACCGAAAGGTCCATCTTGCGCATGGCCGTAATGATGTCATCGAGAATCGCCGGAATCCGCAGAGCACCAGGGCCCACACCATCGGTCGACTCCGCACCATCACGCTCAATAATAAGCTCCAGAGGCACTCCAAAGACACCCTTTTTCTTGACACCTTTGCGACCATCGTTCTTGAAAAGACTCTTCCAGAATGGCGTTGGCTTGCGCGACTCAATAAAGCTCAATAGCTCCTCCAGTGTAAAATGCTTCTCTACCATTGGATGCATCGTCCAGACTGCGAAATGGCGCACGCTAAAGTACTCGAGCGCTGAAAGCTCAGAAAAATACTTGCGGTTACCTCCACGCATCACGTTATCCCGTGACCGCCCGTCCGGTCCCGACGAATGCGCCCGCGATCCTGGCCCGCTGTTCATACCACGGTCAGTACTGCGAGATCCACCGGGCCGTGGAAAGTGCCCCTTCTCCTTGGCTTGCTCCGCCGCCACAATACGCGGCAAATCATCCAAGGTCAGGGCGTCCATAGTGCTGAGTTTCTTATCCACGGCCCCGCGCCCGTTTGGGGTCCCATCTTCGGGGATCATATTGTTGTGCGCAAAGCTGCCAGGCTCGTCTGTTTCCGTGCCGTCCATAATGCGAGATGTGCGAGCCCTCCGAACACTAGAAGAAAGGTGCTTGTCCAAACGCGTACTACGCAGTCTCCGCACCTCGTTCAGCGAATTTTCGTACGACGACTCCCGCCTTTCACTGGCGCGAGACTGCGATTGCGACCGGCCTTCTCCGCCACCAATACCATGTGCGCCCCGATGCGCTGCCGGGGGGTAATGACCCTCTGACGAGTAGCCGCTACCATCCTCGCCACGGCCGGGTAGCGCACCATTAGTACGCAGAATATCCAGTAACCGAGCCAGGGCCACCTTTAACAAAAAGGCGTACTGCTGCAGCTTTGTCATGTGCTCAAACGGCGCCTGGCCCTCGATTGGCACGGGAACACACCCATGGCAGTAAATGCGACTTTCGACCGGGTGGTAAATGGCCTCTGTAAGGTCGCGACCGAGTTCACGCTGACACTTGACACACTTCATGCACGCAATGTGCCAGCGAAGATCACCCAACCGCGCACACTCGTCCTCGACTGACTTATGACAATGGGCGCAGTGGTCCGAGTCCTTTGCTGAGAGCCGCGAGTTTCCATTCATAATTGTCAGTGGACTCTCCTCGGCATCCTGTCTCTCCAAATTGCGTAAGTCTTCGAGGAACTGGTAAATGCCCTCGGGGCTTTGAGATTCGCGCTCCAACCTCAACGCAGTCTGTAAACATATACGAATGAGAAGCTTGAGATAATGGGCCAGGCCTGTGACGAGGGTAAGTAAATCTTGCGTGACACCGAGCTTTCCACCAGGTGTCTCCGATGTCTTAGATAGGAGACTGAAGAAAGACACAATCTTCTTGCAGAGGATTTTAGCCTCGCGTCCATACGACATGTCTAATGAAGAGGAGATTAGTTATACGTTTATATGACGCAACGGGATAGTAAGTACTTACTCTTGGAGCCATGTGTAGCCGTCATAGTACGGTCCAGCCGGTCAGCACTCTGGAATAATATCTCTACATGAAAGATAAAGCGCTTTGCAACAGCAACACCCTCCAAATGGGCTCCATTGCTAACATGAAGCAGCATATCTGATATACAGGCAGCAGATGACTCTTCAAATGCTGACAAGACGCTCCAAATCTGGTACACCTTTTCCTCCATCCGGTCCTCGGCGGCCTTGACAACCTCACGGTCATACTGGGTGCCGGTACCAGGCTCCGGAATGGGTTCTTCGGCTGACGCCAAACGTACATTCCAGAACTTGTGAATCATGTAACACTCGGGATGCCAGTGTTGGTTCTGTCCATTACGGAAGATCTCCACAAACTGCTTGAGAATTGCAGTCTGGCAACCATTGCACCGCTGGGCAAACTCAGTCGAATAATGGAAATGGCAATAAACTTGGTCGTTATGTTCGTAATAACTGTCCGAGGCACCAAATATGGCGGGACAAACTGAACACGTAAAGTGATCCACGTGGTATTTGCGGTCGAGTGCTGTGATGTATGAGCCGCGCAGAGCAGAACCACACTTGTGGCACAGAAGGCCAAGACGACGGAAGTAGTCAGTCTCGCAGAGAGGATATTGACCTTCGCCGTTCTCGTCGTCAACTGGGAAGAATTTGGAAGCTACGATTTGACCGCAATCCTAAAAGGGGGGGATATTCATTGTCAGTAAACAGCATTGGAGCTATACAAGAAGCATCAACTTACGCGACATCTGAAGCAATCCAAATGGAAAGTGCCATCCAAAGCCCGAACAAACTGGCCAGTCAAAACCTGGTTACACTTTTTACAAATGCGAGCTTGACCACTAGGCGAGCGAGCAGGCTTGTTTCCAACACGTTGACGGTCAGCGCTACCGCGTGGTGGTGGCGGGCCGCTCATCAGGGACGAATCGTCATGGTCGTGTTGTTGTGAATGTAAAAGCTGGTCCTGTGCTGTAGGCGGATAGGCCTGCGATGGCGGGCGACTGCGATTACGAGATCCGGGTGAACCGGGGGGCGGAAGAGGCCCATTGGAGTGGGCGCCCTTAAGGTGAGCATTATCGGGGGTCCGGATGCCGTTGGCGTTGTAGCGGTCAATCTCTAAAGAATTGGGACCAGGACCCATTGCGGAAGCTGTGCCTGGCGGTTGTTGACGGCTAGGACTACGTTCGGGTATCCTCATGGAGGCAGCATCATAGTCGGATGCCATTGTGTGTGTTGTATTAGGTATGTTATCGATGGACGGACTCGGCGACTAGAAACGCGCGGGACAAAGGGGGCTGTCGAGAATCGGGGCGATGACAAGGCGACAGGGTCCCGGCATCAATTAAAAGAAGGAGAGAGACGATTATTACGGAGAGATAAATGAAAGCCGGTGACAGTAAGTCGAGAGCCCAAGAAAACCAATGTCGTCTGTAGTCGACTGGCGGGGTTCGCGGGTCCAATGCAAAGCTGACAAGCTGACAATCCGCGACTAGTATGAAATAGTGTTGAGTAGCAGTAGTTGATAATGGTAGTGTAGTGGAAGAAATTCCAGAGAACTTCCAGGAGCTTATTCGGAGCTAAGACGTGAGACAACAACAAGCGACAAAAGATGGCGATGGATTGATGGATGGACAATCTAGAGCCACGTCCCAAGGCGGTGAATCAATGATAAGTGGTGGGCGTGGTGAAAGATGAAGCGTCGATAATCCGTCGTCGTCGGGGTATTTTTATTTCTTTTTTTGTGCGTCTTGTCGTGTTGGGTGGCCTTTGGAGGAGGCGTGGGGTTATGGTGTTTGTATGTCTGTACAATATGGTGTACAATGCAAGAGAATAAAAAAAAGGTGAGGTGGGAAAATGCAGAAAAGAGAATGAATTACTCCAGGGGCGCGTGGGCAGGCGGTGGGGCGGGTAGGCGGCAAAGAAAGGGCTGTAGATGAATGGTCTCCGGGAACTCTCTTGATGGTGTCTGTATTGATTTCTAGATGGACGAGTTTGTGGAAAGGTCGACCAAGTACACGATGGACGAGACGTAATAATGGGAATGTGTGTTTTTGGAGGGGGCAAGTCAAGGAAAGAGAGGAGAAGCAAAAAAGAGGGTTTGATGGGGTTTGGCGTTTGGCGAAGCCAGAACAAGGGATAAGCTGTTTGTATGGGCAGAAAAGCCAGCCAGCCTTGGCGGTGGACAGTTCGTTATGAAAGTGCACCCAAGGGGAAGGAAGTCAAGGAAGGAAGGGGAGCAAGAGCAGAGAGAGAGAGAGAGCAAAGAGTAAAGCACCATAAAAAAGGGAAGCAAGGAAAAGGAAAGGGAAGGGAGCAGCCAAAGAGGGGAAGGGAAGAACGTGCGAGCCTGCCACAAGAGACAGGTTCGACGTCGATTACAGAAGCCAGTACCTTGGGAAACAAAACAAGGAAAAACAGACGGGGAAAGTACATTCAGAGATGGAGGGGGTGGTTTAAAAGTGAGGGGAAGGGTGAAGACGAACACAAACAAGTTGAAAGGAGGAGATGGAAAGCCATAACGCGGTTCAATGGGGGCGGACAATTCAACTACGTATCGACAAGAACATATATGCACATATCAAGAGAAATGCCCTTTTTGGCGCCGGAAACATTAACACTGCAGCATGGTGATAGCAACAGAGAGTAACCAAGCGGCTACATACCGAAAGAAGCTTGAATACAATAGAATGCACTCCCATGTCTCCCTTCCATAACGCCCGTCCAAAAAAAAGCCGCTCCTCCCTCATTCTTTCCCAAACTCTTATTCTAAATCCGGTTCTTCCCTTCCCTCGTCTTTCCTTTCCTGACCGTTCCTCCCTTCAGCCATCTCACTCACCTCACATCCCCCAAAAGCCAGCGCCGCCGACGATCAAGGAAAACAGCGTCGCGGACTTGGTTACGCCTAGAAAGGGCAAGAGGAGCCCTCTCTTTCTGCCCTGACAGACGTCGTTTAGGGGGGACAACAAAGGCGCTGATGGGAGCGGGGGCCGCTTTTTAGTGGGCCCTGTACTGATTTACAGGGGCATTTGCACCTAGATTTTGGCTATGGCGGGACCCCCCGCTTCGACGTTGGGAAAATGGAGTATGGAGGGGATATTTGGAAACGACAAAGAAGAGGGGACATATCAAAAATATCACCATTTCCTGTCAAGTTTTCTCGTTCCTGAACTACCTCGATCAAAGAAGCCACTAAGTCCTAACAAAGAAGCCCCCAATCATCCATCAGCCGTCCTTCAAAAATACTCGCCGCTGGTGAGACTTTATTCACCACCAAGTAAGTCGGTTCCAAGTCAACATGCAAGTCCCCACATCATAGATGGAAAATAAGGGAGAGGAACTTACCCCTTCCTTCCTTCCTTCTTTCGTTCCTTCCTTCCCTCGCAACTCGTTCAAGAAGGCTGCAAGGCTGTGACGGGGCCGGTGACTTTGAACAACAGTAGTCTCGGTGGACGGTGTCCTGTCTTGCAGCAGGAAGCTTCGTGGCAGCAGAGGGAATGCAATACAAAGTCCCCCTGCAGCCGGCCGCACCAGTGTATTTTTGGTATATTCCGGATAAAGAACAAAATGTCTTGATTCTATGGGAAGTAGTTAGGGTTCTATTCGAATACGAACCCACACAAAACTACCATCAATCACTGTCTTCAGTCTCCATGAAACAAGGGGGTTCCTTTCTCGGCACGGAAAAAAAGGGTCGAACCTGAAAACCAAATGCCATGTTACATGACAGATACAATTGAGTCTTCGCCAGCCAAGTTGACACAAAAACAGGGACCGAATCGACCACCACCGCAGGGAAACATCCTGTTGTGAGGAATAAGGGGGGCGTTAGGGTTTCGTATAGTCCGACAGTAACCCTGCTTTATTCAAACGACTATGTATCCGCATGACATCACAATCCTGTTTCTCTCATTGACTGCTTGTACCACCGTCGATGCAACCATAAGAAGTAAATGCTGTCAGTCAATGCAACACACCAAATCATAAGAATAATATCCATCAGCCGATCTATGTCCCACAAACCAGAAATACCGAGGCGGGTCAAATCTCCCGCTCTCTATCTAACCCACATCCCGACATGGTGTTCCGTCTGACCCGACTAGACCCTCTCCGTCTCCCCATAATTGCTCTAAGTGCTTGACCTAAAGCCGCATCATCGTATCGGGAGGCCCCCTTTGGTCCGTAACAACGGACACACTCCACCCCCATCTTCTGTAGCACTCCTCTCTCCACAACCGGCGCCCCAGGAGCATCGAGATAGACTAGATGTGTGACAAATCGGCCACACTCGAAGTCATCACCGGCCCGTCGTCCACGGTCTCCCCCACGCTTGATAGATTGTAAGCAAGCGTCGGCAATGGCTCTGACAAAGTCGGCTGCGGTGAATGGTGTAGCAGAGGGACCGGTCTCCCGGTCAATGGTAGCATTTAGAATGAGGATTTTGTTCCTCACGTGCCGTTGGGAAAGGGCAGTCCCGACGCCTTTCAAGACGAGAGACGGGACGATACTCGTAAAGAGAGAGCCGATACTGAATATTACAGTATCGGCGTTGTCGATTGCCGACAGAGCACGTGGGTTGGCTGAGATGCGGATTTCTTGACCGTAGGGGTTGATGTACCAAAGACGAGAAATGCGGGAAGGAAGGTCTTCTTCATGTTCTTTTGAGAAAGCGATTGCTGCTTGTCGTAGAGTGAGTAACGACCCAGGCAAGTTTGCATCTTCGGCTTGTTCGTCCTCAGGGTCATGGACATCCTCATCAGTCGACTCATTCTCTTCGTCTCCCGCTTGACAAGTCAGATTAATGGCCGACGTCTCGCTGGGATGTGAAATATTATTCTGGCCCATAATGACCTCTCCGTTTTCTAGTCCTGCGGCGATGTGATGGGCAAAGTTGGTATGCAACGAGGGCACAACATCAACAACTCTTGGCACCTCACAAATCTCCGACAACAACCAAATGGCAGCTTCAAAACTGCCAGTGAATAAGCGCGCGCCGGTCAAGAAGACGTTTCCCAATGATGCTCTTGCAAAATCGAAACGGGAACTAGGTCTAGTTCTCTTGATGGCTTCCGAATTGAAGGTATTAAAAATCGATCTGATCATTTGGAGTTTCGGCGTGCTGATTCCCACCCAGAGAGGATGAGATCCCGAAAGGATGGTATCCCATTCTGCCGTGGCTAAGGCTACCTCGGCGGGAAGGCGATGGTTGAATAAAGAGCGAACGGCATTTGACTCTGCCGTGGGTTTGTTTGGAATGAGTCTGACAAGACGAGATCTCACATCACCGATACCTTTTGGATGTTAGTTTTTGTAATAGAATATGTATCGTAAGAACGTACCTGGTCCTCCAAATACCCTGATAATCTCACTACTGCTGCCTCCATTGTCTGAAATAGGCACAACATATGTCAATGAGGCATCATTTTCCCTGCGGACCTCTTCGAAAACATCGACCAACTTATTCGCGGCCGAGCCACCTGAAAAGATCACAATGCCCGCGCGTGGCTGGTTTCTAGAGGCATCTACTTCTGCCGCAGTGTTCACTGGTGCCATATTATCAGGAGGTGATACGGTGTCGGAAATGGCGGATGAAGTTGAACTTGGCGGAGGCAGGTCAAAGGTCAGTTTGGGGATGGAAGGGAGAGGCTTGGATGTATCGCTGGATGTCATTTTGATTGAAGTGAATAGGATGTATAGAGAAAAAAGAGGAAGTTTTAAAAGTCGCCGATAGGTTAATTCTCACTGTTGTTATGTACCCGGGCACTATATACACCAGGTCATGTATTGAAATTAAACAACGGGTGACGCACTTGTTGTTCAAGACAGTATGTTTAGGGTTTGTCATCGCAGGGTTTGATATGTATGTACAAGACGGGAGTTTCCCCAATTTGGTACAGTGTCACATCGATAGGTAGGTAAGTAGTACAAACGGAAGGACGACTGTGGAGTAAAGGAGTAAAGAAGTAAAAGAAAGGAGTTGAGATTGAGAGTTATAGAAGTTACGTTCTAATGCATTTGTTGGTTAACCCCTTCGCCAGCCATCCAAGCGAGATACTCATCCGGCCGTAAGATAGTCCGTATTATCATTTCCTCAAACGCTCCCAAGTCATCCACCTTAACCCACGGCAAGATATTTCTCAACTTGAATAGGTTAGCCACCCAATGTCGACCCTTCTTCCACTCACGCATAAAACTCCCGACATCATCGGCCTTCCACAGGCCATCTGAAATGGTAAGATTCGTAACATGATGGATGGCATCTGCACATCGAGAGAACCCCTGGCCACTCATCAACCTCATAATCTGCGAGAAAAAAAAGACCATGGAGAAGGTTCGATGAGCACTCTCGGTTATGAACCAGGCGGACCAGAAGGAATTCGCTGATGCCACAGGGTGTAATGAGAATGACTCAGGGACCATGGAAGGAGATAATGGGAACGAAGGCATGGGCGGAGGATATGGTGGGCGTGGCATAGAGAGGAGACCGAATGGGGATTGTTGGAGGGCCGTCTTGGTGGATGACGTGGTGATTGGACCAGGAAATCCTTTAGGCCGGGAAAGTAGACGCATCAGGCGCCGCGCAGCGGCTTCCATGGTGGGAAAGGAAGTGTCTACCAGAGAGCGTAGGTTAGGATCACCGTCGAAGCCACATATAATCATATATAACAAGACAGCCTGAACCGAAGCTAATGATTCCAGCTCGGGAGTTGCATCGGTCTCAGAGTTGATAGTTTTCAAAAGAAGACCAAGACGGGATCGAATGGTCCTGGTTATCATTGCCGCGTTTCTGTCATTTTTGGCTAGATATAAACCACTTGTTGATAATGCATCTTCAAGAACAGTGGGCATGTAACTCTGGTATAAATGCTTGTGGCACCATGGCGTGTGACCCTCTTGCACCATCATACGCGGGGCATCTTGAATGACAGATCGAGCAAAGGAAAGACGGGTGTTTATCTCGTGGCGGGGAGGATATAAAATAGGCACATCTGAAGGAGTGGGCGATGAGTCGATGATACGGTTAAGGGTGTCTAGTGTGCCGTTTTGGGCAAGGGATTCAATCAGGGCAAAGTCATCAGCCGATAATGGTGGTAACCCGTAAGAACCCGTAATACCCTGTTGTTCCATTTGGCCTTGCAAGTCCACATCCATATTCGTCTGAGGCGAGGAAAACGTCATAAAGTTGTGTCTCGGCAGGTCAAGCGGGACCTGATACTGGCTTGTCCCGGAGACTGTAACCGGGGTCTCCACTGTTTCCATGGGACTAGAATGCTTTAAAGAGCCGGTTCCAGAACTGGTATTTGGCGAGGGCTCTTTAACGGTAGAAGTTGGTGGTGGCCGTCCGATATAGATACATTCTAATCCCCGTGCCACACATCGTGTACATTGTGGAGACCCCAACGAACAACGTCGTTTCGCCTTAACACACGCAGCACACGACTTTCTTCTCGGCGGGGGATTCGCCCGCTCTATTGTCGACAATGCAGGCCCCACGGGGGCCGGAGTTCTCGGGGCCATAGTATTTCAGTAGCGAAGCGAGAGTGAGATTCACCTGTGGAAAGGATGAACTAGGTGACACGGAAGGATGGCGGCAAGTCGGCTGCAAGGAGTTAATGATATAACAGAGGTTTCCAGAGAATAGGTTCTGACGAGTGCTGAAACTAATGTTGTTGGGTAAGGCGGGTCAGCGGAGTTGCGGCACTTTATAGAAAAATGCTTGTGCAAACATCGCGGTGATGTGCATAGCGACCGGGTCATTGATTTGCGGAACTCCGCCGTCTGGGGGGTATTAGTGGATCTGTGTGGTCAGGGTATAAATCGGCGGAATCCTCCGGTTTGTAAGCATCAGGAACCAGTGGCGAAGTGCCGATTGTCACAGCGTTTTATTCCGGCAATCTCAGATCCCTTTACATCAGTCCTTAAATATCTCCATCACCGTTTCCGCTTCCCCGCCTTGGGGTCAGCTTTATAAGCAACATTAACCCTAATGCATGGCCCTAGCTCTCATCTAGGGAACACCGAGAAGAGAAGAGAGGATTACCCGCGAATGTGGGTAAATTAAGCACAGAGATTACGTTTTTTCACTGAATTTTTTTTTGTTGTTTGACGATTTGAAAGACTAGAGGCTTGGCACGAGGAGGAAGAGGGGTCTGTGAGTGGGAGGAATGAGGACCGAGCTAGATTGTTGGCTATCATTGTTAAGCATAAGAACGTGGAAATGTACATATGTACATGTGCATAGATATATAGGCTCACAGGATTGGGGAATCTTGACGTTTTGACAGGTGGGGGGCTCAAAAGTCTCGGCGTGGGAAAAGCCCGATGACCCGGACATATACTGACATCTTGGCTACATCTCCTTCCACAAGCTAAATCGCCAAATCCCGTCCCCATCGCCCCACTTCATCTGCCGACTCCTACTTGCAAACTAATGAGCACTAAAAAAAATCAAAAATCTATCCACCGGCCTGCCCTGATCAAGCTAAGCCAGTCATCACCAGCATTCAGCACATCTACCAACAAGCCATCCCTCATCGCACAGACCGCCAGGAACGTGGAGGATGGAGAAAGTTTGCTTGCGTGCGTGGGAACGATATACAGGATTATCATGGCCGGTGTGTGGGTACACATCTTTTGGATATAAAAGGGTGCCATGATGACCGGGGACGTTAAAACCTCTAGTTTCTTTCTTTCTTTCTTTCCCTCCCCCATCAACATGTCTATATCCCCCGCCCCCCGTGACCCGGAATCTCCGGCCGCGGCCCCAGCCCCCGCCGCTTCCGCTGTGCCTACCGTTCCTGGCACGGTGAATCTCTCAGAATCTACTTCCCCCTCTGCCTATGGACAATCACTGTACCCCGTTGCGCAGGCACCTCACGACCCTCTTCTTTGGCCAAGTACTAAGAAGACTCTTATCCTATTGACGTTATGTCTGTACTCATTCCTGAGTAACTCTGCGTTGATCGGTCCGTCAGTGTTCCTTTCCACGTGGGCAGAGTTATTTGAGATGAGTGAGAATAAGGCGGCGCATTTGGTGTCTTATTCGAACTTGGCGTATGGGTTCAGTGCGATTGTCATGGTACCGTTCTACTTGAAGTTCGGTAGACGCATTTGCATGATTATTTCCATCATCATTGTAAGTTTCTCTCAACCCACTTGATACACACCTAAACTAACTCCCCCAGTACATCGCCGGTCTCCTCGGCTGTGCCCTCTCCCAAAGCTACGCCTCCCTCATGGTCTTCCGCGTCTTACACTCCTTCGGCGCCGGTGTCTGTGAAGCTCTCCCCGTACAACTCGTCAACGACATCTTCTACCTCCACGAGCGCGGCAGTAAACTCGGCTGGTACACCGCTGCTCTCTGTCTCGGCGCCACCGGACCCATGTGGGCTGGTTGGATCGGCGAGTGGCGTACCTTTTTCTGGGTTGAGATGGGGTTAGCCTGCGGCTTGTTACTTCTTGCTGTGGCTGTAGTTGAGGAGAGTTACTTTGAGCGGAAGACTGTCGCTGTTTCTGTTTCCGAGACCAAGGTTGTGGATAACACCGATGAGAAGGCCGCTACGCCTATGGCTGCGTCGATTAACGACTCGGATTCTACGAGCCTGGTTTCCCCGGCTGGTATCTTTGCTCCATTCACATTTACTCCGCCGAGCACGCCTCCTCTCTCCGTATGGACGGTTCCCCGCTCCTTCACGTACTTCCTCGTGCCTCCTCTGTTCTGGACCACAGTAACCTACGCGTTGTACATTTCACTGTCAGCCCTGACATTCACCTACACCTTCCCCCTCCTCGTTCTCGCCGAGCCCTACAACTGGCCCGCCCACAACACCGGCCTCCTTTCCCTCGCCACCTTAACCGCCTACCTATGTGCCCTCCCCCTCCGCCACATGTCGGATAAGCTCGCTGCGCGGTTAACTCGCAAGAACAACATGACGCGTGAGTCGGAGATGCGTCTGGGTATTCTCCTCCCCGCGGCCTTCCTTGCCCCCATTGGCCTGCTCGTCTATGGACTTACGGCTTTTTACCAGTGGCATTGGTTCCTGTTCTTCTTCGGTGCCTGGCTGGCCCAGTTTGCTGGGTTTTTCTACTTCACTGAAACCCTGGCTTATGCTACTGAGAGTTACACTGTGAACCTTAGTGAGATGCTTATTGCCACCAACGTTGGTAAGCAGGCTATCTCTTTCGGCCTCAATTTCGATCTTCTTGCGTGGATCCTCCAGCATGGATATGCCGTTACCATCTGCGGTATCTTTGGCTCGATCCTCTTCATTAATAACATCATGGTGGTGGTCTTCATGCTCTGGGGCAAAAAGATACGCATCTGGTTAAACAACACCAAGCTTGCCGAGATTCACCGTCGGTCTGTTTCCGAAGTGGTCGTCGCCTAAGCACCCACACACAAAAACACATTTTCAACAAAATTTTGGCTTCAACAGCAATATATGTATCATGACTCAACTCCGGATCCCTGCCCGGTTCTAATAAATAACGACCTAGTATAATAGACACAGTAATAAAAAAGTAACCCGTCTCCACCCGGAGACTTTATAAATCCTCTAAAAACGCCATGCACCCAAAAGTGAAACAATACCAAATTACACCCGCCTAAAACATACCCCCAGGCATCCCACCGGGCATCCGCAACTCATCCGCCGGAGACCCTTGTGCCGAATACCCCGGAGTCGGCGGCAAATGCGGGCTAAACAGCTCATCGTCCTTGCCACGAGCACTTCCCATGTGGTTCCGTCTGCGCGGGTTAACCGGGGGAATTGGCGGGGCCGTCTGCACATGAAGATCCACCATTGGCCTATCAGCCAAGGGGACCCGCGACGTCGACGAAATCAGTGTTGGCTCGCTAATATCCTTCCTGCTAACTTTCCGGCGAAGAACATCGTCGAGACGCATGGGCGAGTTGGGCGTGGAGGGGAGAGAGCCGTCGAGACGGCGGGGGCCGGTGTTGACGGATAGTGGGTGGCCGACTGGGGAGGCGGTCCGGCTTGGGTAGATGCCTTGGGGGTTGGGACCACGGCTGTTACTGGATCTGACGGAGTGGTGGCCGGTTCGACTGCTGTTGCTGGCGTCCGAGTTACTCCGATCTCTCCCTTCATCCTCGGATGCTCTCGATCCAAAACTGGTTCTTGAATCCTCGTAATCTCTCCGTCCATATGACACAGGTGGGCGGCTGTTATTTCTCGTGCGCGAGGGACTTCCAGGTTCCCCATTCTGCGTCATCTGTCTCGCCATCTCATTTCTCGCCTTTCTAAAGGCCATTAACCCCGCATGAACCTTTTCTCCCTCCTCTACATCTTCCAATCCAAATGGAGAAACTCCCTGCTCAGTCTCATCAAACATGGAGCGACTAGGACTCGTGATGCTGCCAATGGGCGAGCTAATGCCCAATTTCTTCATACTTTTACGCTCCTTCAACGACCCTTTACTGGCCTTTGAAAGAATCTCGGGCCGGTGTGCGGTGGAAGGCGACGGGAGTGAATCGGTGGTTTCAGCATACGAGGTAAGTTTCTCCCGCACTATGCGCGCCCTGTCGGCGAGCTGATTCGCAAAGTCACTTCCGCCGGGCAGCGGCTGTCCATCTCCTGACGGACCGGGGGTTCGTGCGCCATATTCATCTGGAGATCCAAGGGTCCTGGGGGCAAAGGTGCTGTTAGAGTACGAGTCCTGCGACGCCTCCTCGTACACCGAGGAAGCCATACTATCGCTTCTCATATGCGCGCGAATCATACCGCTGAGTCCCGCACTAGCTGGGGACATTGTATTTTCCGACACGGGCGAAGCTGTCTCGGTGAGGATGGCCGGGGGCATACCGCTGGTAGGGGGGGCATTTGTGGAGACGGACGACGCGTCGAGAGAGGGTGTGGAGTCGCGAAGGGCCGGGTGGTCGTTGTGGTCGACGTAGGAGATTCGGGAGGCCGTGGTACTGACGACTGAGGGGCTGCGAGTACGGTCGTCGGATGGGTGTTCCTCCGCTTCGAGGAAGGTGAGACGGTTGGGGTCGAGTTTTCCGGGCGTTCTACCGGGGATTAAAGGGCGACGAGTTACAGGAGGCAAAGGCGACTCTGAACGGGAGCGGGTAGAAGAAGCATCATCGTTTTCCAGCTTCAAGGAGACTTGACGTTGACCGAAGCGTTGGGAATCGCCAGTTTGTGAGCGGAAGCCAGGGCTTGGCAGGCCACGCATTTTATCGACCTTTAAGTGGTCCATCATACCGGAAGAAGAAGAATTGGAAGCCGGACGTGTCTGTAGATTGGGCGCACTAGACTTTGCTAACAGACGACGGTCGGGACCGACACCACGATCGATAAGCATGTTGCCGATGGGATGTTCAGTGGTTCTGGGGCCAAAACGACGGGCAAGTGTGTCCATACGGTTGAGTGCCGAGGCCTGGTTATCCTGAAGTTCCTGGGAAAGCGACTGTTCATAAAGCCTTCTTGTCCGCGCTACACCCTTATCAACCGACGGAGCCGGCTTTTGCGGGGTAGTGTGAGTCTGAGTATTGGAAGTAGTAGACATATCCGACTCAGATGGCTTCTCCCGTAAACTAGGCGGGTGGGAAAACACTGAACTACCCATATCCAAGCTTGGTAGGGTTGGTAAGGACGACATGGTCGGTAAGGTCATGGGAGTGGGGATCTTCTTCCTTGCAAAGCTGGTGGGTGGGGGAGACTCTTCTCTTGGTGGCGGCGACCCGGTAATCTCAGTGTAGCGGGCGGTGTCTTCGGCTAGGGTATCTTCACCAACGTCTTCATTCTCTCGTAGTCTCCGTTCACGCTCTTCAACGCGCCATTTTTGAAAGGCTGACTTGGCAACGTCATCTTCATACAGAGCTTTGCCCATATGTCCGGATGGTGAAATCTTGTAAATCTTTTGACGGCCACCAAACAAGTTATTCCCATCTGTAGGTTTTCCGCGGTTCATGATGGAATCTGTACGGTCATCATTGTCGAGATATGAAGAAGGGCCACGAGTATACGGTCTACTATGAATAGACTCGACCTCGGAGATATCACCCAACCCACTCAACAAGAAATCAGCACCTCTAGAGCCACGCTTTGGAAATAACACGCTATCGTCACTAGCCTTTCCAATCTTTGTAGTGGGGTCATCTTGTTCGCGAAGCATAGAGAACCGAGCAGACAGGCCAGTCATGAGCAGACTTGTACGGAAGTCATCTTGTTTTGGCAGGGCGTTTTCGAGATCGATTTCTGGACGGAACTCGTCGATTGATTTTTTGGACTTGTTGAAGAGTTTGAAGGGGCCGGATTGAACGGAGGAGGAGTCTTCAGTTGGGACTCTTTGCGGTGGAAAAGTTGGTGTTGGCGGGAGAGAGTCCTTTTCGGCTTGTTCTTTGGCCTTGTTGCGTTTATTGCGGAAGCGGTTCATTTTTTTGCTGGGTGGGACGGTTGGTGTTAGTTTTTTTGGTGGTGATGGTAGTGGTAGTGACGATGGGACAAAGTCACGGCTTGGTGAATTAGAAGGAGAGAATGATGATGACAATGAAGACGCGAAGAAGGAAGGATAAATGATGACATCCAGGGGCTCTTGTTTTTTTTTCTTGTTTGGTTTGGTGAGTTCAGGTCCCTTATCCACTTGGTCAGGGATTATGTGATTTAAAAGGGTACGCTGGTCAGGGAGAAAGCGGAGTGAAGCGTGATTGACGGTGGAAAACGGGGGATTTACTTGGGCCCTGTATCTTTTTGATGGAGACTATGAAATGAAGTTGGAGGGAGGAGGTTATGGCGATTATCAGGAGCTAGGATATTCCGAGATTGGTGATGACTGACTTTGTTTAAGGTTTTAGTGATTTGCGGTGGAAGTAGTTTAGATGAGTATGTAGATGTAGAGTAATACAAGTATGAAGAGAAAAGGAAGAAGTTAAAAAAGAAAAGGGGTATCTCCAATGATGGAATTTTAAACAAGAAGAAAAAAGTAAAGTAAAAGAAGGATATCTGCAGGAACCAGTGGAGATCAAGTTTGTAAAGAAGACAACAAAAACGATAGTATATGTAAATAAACAAGAACAAAAGAGTCAAGATCGGCTACAAACATCAATTGTATGTATGTATGTATAATCGCGATCAAGGAAAGCCGCAGTGTATCGGGTACCGGTAGTAGTGTCAGTATAAACGATAATTATAGACAAGTCATAAAAAGGAAGGGACGTCGTCAACTTCCAATTTATCAAGATCGATCGATCGAGTCCAAAAGTCGAGTCTAAAAGTCGAGGTCAAAGAGAGAAAGATGGCAAGTGCCAAAAGGAGAAGGAAGTCAACGACGTTAAGAAGATCGGTAAGAAAGGTGTCACTGACTGATTTAATTAGCTTTTTTTGTTCCTAGAAGGAAAAAAAGGAGTCAGTGCAGATAGAGATAGGTTGACAAACGAACGAGAAGATGGAAATGCCTGTGCTTGTGGATGGCCCGGGTATATGTATAGTATGCAGGAAGTCTAGATTCTGAAATCGTCTACATAGACTTTTTTTTCTTCTTCCAGGACGAGGCCCACGAGAAAGGGGAAATCGGTCGGTGGGATTCGTGGAGGATTTATCTCTTGTGGAATAAACAATGCAGGGACAGACGACTTATCACTGGCTGGTGGTCGAACAAAGTACTTTTATATGTGTACAACAGGTTTTGTGGCGGGTTATTGGTTGGCTTATATGGGAAATATATATTCAATGAACCCCTTCAAACACTCCCTACCTGTGATGAGCTCCCTCGGACTATGTTTCTATCTATGCATACTTTACCAAAGCCAAGATACTCCACATCTTCCAAACACACTCCATCATCTCAATCCAGGCGGACTTGTTCTTTTTGTCCGGTATGTGGGTCGACCCATCCGTCGTATAGACAACTAATCCCAGAACCACCAATCAACTATCCTTAACGCCATGTAATACCATGTAACACCATGATCCAAATCCAAAAAGTAATAATATACAAAATAAAGAAGTGAAAGAGTTAGGGTTAGACCCTATGATAATGTGGGGGAGTATTGGAGAAACGACTAGGTTTTCAGGGATATTGAAGACTCCAAACGTCGATCCTCACGTGGGGGAAAAGAGAGTTACTCGGTAGGACCATTTGAACCATTTGAACTTGAGTTACTATCACGTCTCTCCCTCTGCAAGTCCATGAGTCTCTTCATTTCCTCCTGGGCCTTAAGCCCTGCTATTCTCGTGCGTTCCTTGACGGTGCTCATCCATAGATCCCACTCGTTGACATCTCGCTCTCGACGACGGATAGTAGAAGAATGTTGTTTTTTGGCGGCACGGACCCCGGCGTCAATGGCGGCTTCACGATCAGCGGCGTTTTCTTGGTATCCGGGCATAGGAAAGATGGGACAGGCTGGACAGGCGGGGTGGATGCAGAGAGAACAGGTTGGTGAGATGGCGAGGGGTGTGTTGCATTTGCAGCAGCGGGTGTAGGTGGACATTTTGAGGGCGTCTTTGTGGGTGGATTGAAATGGAAGTTATGAGTGAAGATTCTCAATATAAGTCATGGCTGATGGGATATTTCTCCCCTTTATATAGTCTTGTCTTGGTGTCTTATATCAGGCCATTTATGACGTCGTTAAAAGTCACCTCATAATCACCCGACTAACTAACTAAAATCCCAATCCATGGTCCGTACAACCTTCCTCCCACCCGACTTCTCCAATTCTGAAATTATTCACACGATTGACAAACAAAATACGCGATAAGCATCAAAGAAGGGACTACTATATGTACATACAAACATAGTCATTCATTCATTCACCTCTAATCCACTTTACAAATACATCATCCTTATCCAAAACCCCCATAACCACCAACGAACTCCAAAAAACCAAAGAATCACCTCCTCTAAATCCTTTAATACCCCACTTCTTCCCGTTCCGCAAAACAGACAACCCACCCAATCCAACCATCAAACTACAAACCTCCCGTCTTCCAAAGTTCCTTTCAAACAATGCAAAAGATCCCGTTATGAGACCTCCCAGAAAGAATCTCCGTCTTGCTAGTATCCTTCCCGGTAACCACCTCTGCAAGAAACATAATGTCCCCCAAAACGAACATATAGACGTCGTAACAAGTCCCGATAGTCCAAGAGCCCGGACTGCCGTGTCTAGAAGACTTATTCCACGACCACGTCTACTTTGTATAAGAAGAGACAATGTAGATACCAACGGGATGATAACTCGTGCGATATGTGGGAAACTAGACATGTAGAATATCAAGAAACTCTTAAGACAAGATGCTTCCCCCGCATGTATCGCCGCACACGAAAGTTTCTTAATAAGCGGCGACGCTCTATCCGTAAGTTTCCCAACAACGTCATCATCCCGCGTAGTCACCATAGGAAACAAACACGGAGAAACATAATCCCTAAAACAGTCAGCCATTCAATCCACTGCACACCAACCAACTCCAAAACTCACGGCCAATTCATCTTCTCCATCCCCCTCAAAGCCCCCACAACATCCTCACCACCCGCCCACCGACCCCTCCACCCCTCCGGAGCCCCCCGTAACTCCCTTCCACAAACGTCCAACATCCTCCCCAAATAGACATCCCCCTCCTCAGCCAACTGTCCCAACACAACCGGAAAGACAATCCACCCACCAACCCACCACGGCCTCCCCTTCCAAACGTCCCGTCTCTCAACATTCTTCCATCCCACATCCACCGCCTTAACAGCCGCCAGAAACGAAATTACCCTTCGAACCTCCCCCATCGGAACCATCGATAACCCCCCCGCAACCAACGCGGAGCCCACAGATGGGAACCATTGACTTGTTAATAACCCGCCAACCATCCGATTCCTCTCCAGAAACGGGATACTACCAGGCCGAAGAAGCCCCTCTCGTAGTCTTCGTAGAAACCGTCCTATCATTCGATATCCCCAAAGGATACCTCCCAACACTGTCGCCACTCGGTATATCCCGCCCGTCTTTTGTCGTGATAGTCGTTTCCAAAGAGTCAAGAAAAGACCTGTTCCTATGGCTACTCGGAAACTGTCACGGATTGCTCGGGTGTTGAATTCACTTGACTTATCCCCCGGCTCAATAAGATTCTGTACACGGCCTGGTGAAGGTACACGCTCTTTCAAAACCGCCGACCGAGAAAGAACATATTCATGTATCGCCTCATACTCCCTCAAAGTCACAGTATAACGAAGAGCATTTCTCAAAATCAAATCATTCATCATCATTTCGACCACCGAAAAAAAAAACTTGAACAAAAAGAAAAACAAAACAAAATCTGCGCACAATTACCTCTCCAACAAGTCTATTTAACCCCCTGCATAACTCCAAAACCTGCATAAACCTGCATAACCATGACGTCATCCTTCATTACCCAAAAATCTAAACTAACCATAATTCATAAATTCATCACAAACACACGCTAAGGAAACATTCCAAAGCCCGTAGAATCACGGAACCCCTCGATTCCTTCCCATCTCCAGCAAATCTCGAACCATCCGTCTTCAAAGTCCACCATTTCCCGCCAACAAAGGACATCCCAAGACTCTCCCATGAGTCCATTATAACTTCCCAGACGTGCAAGAATTCCCTTTTTATCCTCCGTCATTCCACTTTTAAGAATCGCCTTAATCATCCCGCTTCTGCGCTTTTCACGTTCTTCAATCACCCGTTTTACAAGTTCCATCCGTGCCATCGCCGTTGGAGCTCCAGCGTGACATTCCTGAGTGGCACTTTCCAAAACCTCCTTCAACAAGAAATGTGGAAGATTAATAAGAATTTGTGAGAGTGTTTTGAAATGTGGTGGACTTGGAAGAACCTCTGGTACAGTCCCTTTCTCAGTCTCTTTCTCAGTCTCTTTTCCACCATCAACCTCCACCTTGGCCTCTGAAACCTTTGGCGACGTCACCGGAGTAACCTCTTCACCAAGAGTAAAATCTCCAAATCGAATATTCAAAACATTCGAAAACCTCTTTTCACCCTTTGGTCTCACGATAGAAACCCTCTTTGACTCATCCTCCAAATTCGTCGGTCCATTAGCAGCATGTGAAGAAGTTGGCGGAGTAGGTGGACTCTTCACTCTGACCGGAGCCTCTATTGAATCCTTCTTTTCATCCTCCGAGTCCTCATAGAAATCAACCGGTAAAGCCATTGGCAATCTTCCCCAACCGACTCCATCACCAACTTGAGTATCCAACTTAAACTCCGTAGGAAACATGTTAATCAAGAATCGAAGAACTCCACGAATAAGACAATGCTCCGCCTCGGGAAGTTGTTCTGGTGACTGAATAAATGCCCCAAGTGATTCATCCGCCAATGTAAACGCCAATGCTGACTCAACCGTATCCCAATTAATCAAACTCCCCGCAATCTGCGCTCCTCTCAGTCTAACTGCCGGAAGATTCAACGTTTTCCCCGCCGAAGCATACCCCAAAGCAAAGTTAAACTGTGCCACCGCTGACCCTGCAGCCATCAACGATCCCGAACCCGAATCACTACACGGGCTAGTTGGACCGCCCGAAGACATTGGTGGTGGGATCTGAAACAACTCAAACCCATAAAGATGCTGCAACGCATACATAAAGGCATCTGGCCGAGCATATTTGGCATCTAACTTAACTGTGATGCGCGAAATAACCCCCAAGTTGTTCGTCCCTTGCGTTAAAAGTTCCGCCAAAGCATCTGACTGCGCGATAATCATGCGATGAGCAGGTATCAATAACACTTGATGTCCACCCTGCCGAACATCCAAGTAGCAGTCCGCCAAGTTCTCGTTGTTGAAATGGCTGCGTATGTGTTCAACAATGGGAGAATACGGCTGATCAAATTCAGGTGGTGGCCGTTGATTCATTCCCATTGGCGGATACCCCATCGGGTAACCTCCCGGTCCCGGATACCCTGGCATAGCCATATCAGCCATATGAGATCCCATATGTGGCGGAAACGGCGGATACATGTCTTCTGCATATCCATCATGGAACCCATGTGGTGTAGTCGGCGGTCCATAAAACCCCCCATACATAGCCGGCGAATATCCCGGCATCGGCTGTCCATACATATCCACAGGTCCATAGTCACCCGGCATATGCGGCGGCAACCCCGGGTGATTCCCATACGGCCTCGGCATCATTCTCCACGGCCGTCTCCCCGAATTTGCCTTACCGTGATACATGGGTGGTGGCGGTGGCGGATAATTCATTGGCCCCATAGGTTCCGGGGTACCATCGGGATACATGAATGGCGGACGTGTATGATATTGGGCGTCGGTAGGTGCATATCTAAGGCGGAGAGGCGTCGGACGTGGCCGGTTAAATTGGTTATCGTAGGCTGGGATATAACCCGTCGGTGGAACGTCGTCACGAGGTGTCGTCATGTCGATTTGCGTGTTATCAGGCGGATCGGAAGTATCTTTCGTAGGCGGACGACTTGTGTTTTGGACAGGATCAGAAGCGGTATTTGTAGCTTCAACCTGTTGATGGTCCATAGTCAAGTCCCCAAGACGAATCGACCCCACCATATTTTGACTGCTAGGAGTTCTCATCCCAAAGCTTTAAAAAACGAAAAAAAAAAAACGATCCAAGAACCAGAACCCCTCGTCACATATCCACGCGATCGCGACCCAAGAAAAAAAAAACCCGTAAAATAGAACAAAATACAGCGACCTCGGAAGACCAACAAACCCAAAAGAACCTTCTCAAGACTCTTCAATAGTCCCCAAAGAAAAGAAAGAAAAGAAAAAACAAAGTCAACCACCAAATCTAAAAGAATAAAGAAAGACGTGTAGTGTAGATGAAACCAAAAAAAGTCTACCACTAAACTGCGCGGTTCTGAACGGACGGTGGTGGGATGACTAGATTCATAATATGCCTTCTTTTTTTTCTTCCAGCTTTTTTTTGACTCCTCGGCGTGCTCAATTTGGCAGGTTTGATTCGGGTGAGTAAGCAGTAAAGTGGGGTTAATGGGAGGAAAGGAAGGAATGAAGGAATGAAGCAGGGAGGGAAAGAACTCGCTTGGATGAGATCAGAAGGTGACCATTCACTTATTGGATAAAACACATATAGTCATGGATGAAGTCAGAAAATACATGGTTGCACCAAGCGAGTATAGAAATAACTAGTCCGTGTCCTAGATTCCATCTCATCCTATACTGATCAACGTCAATGATCAACGTCACACAATATCAACACATTCCATCTACAAGTGAGTCTATAATCTAATCTAATCTAATTTACTTCTTGGAAGCCCAATCACCAAGCCATCTCCTCATCTTATCTACATCACCATCTTCTGCTTCAGCAGCAGCTGCACACCAACCTGCTTCATATACTCCATCACTTAGAACCTGTTGTAGTGCCTTTGTCCGTTTAGCACTAATCTCACCAACACAAAAGAAGCCATCTTTATCTTTATCAAACGCTTCCTCCATGAACGGTTTAACAGCTTTAAGATATTCCGCCGTTTTACTTCCTTTTGAGGGAAACCCTCCGTTGATTTGTCCCGTCTTACACCACGGATTCAAACACCAAGTCTTCCCACACCCCGTCATAAGTTGTTTCAAGTAAACCCGTTCAACCCGTCGTTTCATGGCCTTTCCATCTGGGTCATTAACTCGTGCATATAGCGGTTCAAAGCACCCCGAACAATATCCTAATCTATCGATATCATCCGGTGCCTTCCCCATCGCTACCTTTCCACGCGGGCCAACACCAAACCGCGTTCTTCCACATTGTGTATTTCTACACCGAAGAGGGGTAGATCGAGATGCCTTGTCTAGTTCATGAGACATCATATGTGTATTCATATCGCGAAGACGAACAATCCGGTCACACAGATGACATTCTGTAGTTCTCCCACCATCAGCAAGTTCATGCGCCGATAACCCTGAAAGAATCTGTTCAGCCGTGGGACTCAACGGGTCTCCCTCCTGTGGAACATCTAGATGACAGAATTGACAGTAGATGATCTTCTCCGGACAAACTGTTGCTCTATGATGAGCCAAGAGGGGCAACGTAGGAAACGGTGGAACAGAACACCCCGAGCAAGAAACCTCAGTATGATAAATCTCCTCATGTTTCGCTCTACTAGCAACTCCGTCACAAGGAACGTCATCCAATGGACAATGCCAGTGACTTTCCGCCTCCACAGATCCTTTTTGGAAAACCCGGTGACATGTGGTACACGCCGTATTATTTCTCCGACAGAAATTCAAATGTAACATAGCCGAACGCTGAGGAATCCATTGGAAACAGTTCTCACACTTGACTTCATCCTTTCTCACCTCCTCCTCCTCTTTGTCTTCTTCCACCTGCACAGCTCCCGCTCTAATAGTGAACCCCGCCGTCCCCCATGTAGCATCCGGTCCAGACCACCCATAAACCGAAATCATCAGTCCTTCAACTCCTTCCAACTCCACATTCGAAGGCTCCAGGATAACCTTCTTTTTCGACTCTCCTCCAAAATCTCCCCATAGAGTCTCATCTCGTCTTGGTGGAGTTCGATGCTTATTAGACCGCGGTCTAACCAATAAGTCGACCGCTGTGCCATCTTCCGTCTCAACCTCAATCTGTAATGCCCTATTCTTATCCCACGTAGCCAAGTCAAAATCGACATAGTCACCTACAGCGACAACCCCAGAGATAGCCTTGAAAATTGTCAAGTCCCCACCTGCACTAGACAATGTCGTACCATTCTCTCTCCGTGCCGCCAGAATCTTTGCAGTTTCCAATGCTTGTTCCACATCCAGCGGTTGTATATCCACCTCCAAATCCGTATCCACCACACAAATCGCCCCCAGCTCATCAGGAACAACTTCATCAATCTTGAACGAAAACACGTCCATACCACGTTTAAAAGAGAAAGTCCCTCCTTTAGTCAACGTCGTGTATGTCCCCCGCATCTGCAACTCTAACAGCGCCTTCCAATCATCCACATCATACCCCGCCTCCAACGGCACCAATCTCACAAACGACCCCCTCGGGACCTCTACCGCAGAAACCTCCAAAATAATCTCGTCATCCATACCATCTTCTTCGAGCCCCAACAACCCCGCAAGATACCCACCTAAACAAACCGTCCCCTCCTCCGCCGTAAACTCGCGGATCCCCGCATACGCTGTCTTCCCAGCACTCCGCAACTTGAACATCAACGGATGTGGCAGCTTAGCATTAGCCGTAGATTCACCCAAACCACTGGATCTAGCAGAGGCGGTAAGAAGATCTTGTAGTGCTGATGGAGGGAGGATCAGTTTATCGCCAGTGAGATGATTTGCTTGGGTATCCGATGGAACGGCAACCCGGAAACTAGCCGTCCATGAAATTGGCGGGTCGGAAGACATGTTCTTTTATAATGACGCTTAAAAACAAGAAAATTGAAATGAAAATCAGACAAACCCCTCTCAATAGTATCATCAACCTACAAAAATATACGTCAACTCCCAACTAGGCATCCCAATGTCGTCATAGACAAACCCAGCTAACCCTAACTACCTCATGTGAAAAACCTAACCCGATGGTTTTCGATTAACCATTTCCTGATTTGGCCACACGCTTATACATTTCAAGTGCCATGGTTTTCCAAACCGACCGAGCAAATCAGCGTGGTATCATGTTGGTGTGATGATGGAGTCAGGCCATAGTGGGGGTGACTTTCCACGGTAGCACAGAGGATTTGCTTGTTCGAACGTGCATATCAATAGACGTGAGGTTTTGGAGATTTATTGGAGGTTGGTTTGGGGGAATTCACCTGTATTGCGGCCTGATGAGGTCATTTTTCAACAGTCCAGCCATATAAACATGTAAAAAACTATACACCCTCCCTGTTTCTTTCTTCCGCCTTCCCCGCCAAAAAAGTACATTAAGCCTAATTCGGAAATGCCATCAATAAATGAAATAAACCCCCCCAGTCAACGAATCACCATATATAAACCGGCCCAAGTCCGTCTTCTTCATTGTCTAGAAAGAGACTCTTCCAACCCAATCAAAATGGCCTCGGAACGCCCCCCACCTCATGTCACTCTGTATGATATCGCTACCAATGCTATTATCTTAGACCATATCCTCCCCTATCTCTCCGCCCACGACCGACTTCGATTTGCCGCGACCAATTGTTCATTCCGGGATATCTTGAAAAGTAATTCGCGATTCTTCCGTTACCTTGATCTATCGACTGTTCGAGCCGCCAGCTTCAAGGACTCCCAAACACATGACGCCAACCCAGACTATGAACAAAACCACCAAGTTCGCCAACTTCTCACCGAAGATGAGTTCGTCTCACCACCTCTTCTATCGCCAAGTCCCCAACTAACGAAACCAGATTCATGTCCGGTCCCATCCTCGGTCTTCTTTCCTCCCTCCGACGAGCCTCCTTCCTCCCCCAAATCACCACCTTAATCCTCGACCGACTCCCCGTGCCAAGCGACGTCGCCCTATCCCTCTTAACAAGCCCATCACCAATCCGCCTACTTTCCCTCCGCGCCGTGACAGCTCTCGACGAACCCTCTTTGATCGACGGTCTTCTCGCTTACCAACCACCGTCCAACACCCCGCCTAAAGGCCTTTACATATTCACTTCTCCCGACGACTCACCCACCGCTACCACCGCAGAGACATGGTATCGGACGCGTGGCCAGCTGATTACCCGGTCCGTTAACCCCTCATGGGCCAAGGTTCTTTCCTCCCCACATTTCAAATTCGACGCCGTCCTTTGTAAAGGGCCCGCGCATGACCATACAGCACCCACGCCTCGCCGTCCTACCATAGCCCGATACTCACTCTCCCGATGTGCCGGGTGTAACTCCGCCCCCGAAGGTCTAACTCACAACTTTGATCGCGACCTACCACTCCTCAGTCCCCCTCCAGTCTTAACATCGACGGTTCTCGCCGCACAAACCCCCACCTTCACAACGGGACCCTCGCGCAACCCGCAAGACTTCTTCGTCGCCCGCTGCGAAGAATGTGTTCGCGGCCGCATGTGTCGCTGCTGTAACAAATGGTTCTGCGAAACCTGTCTCCCTCTCTCCTCGCCTCCGTCTACTCGTCCCGTGACACCTACCCCTACCTCGCCAATCACCACCCCCGGTTCTCCTACTTCACCGCTCACCGCCGCCCTTGCGGCCTCGACACTATCGAGTCGACGAAGCTCAACATCTAGTCTCTGTCCTGAATCTACGCCTGTCCCCGTAAGTTACTTCTTCAGCTATCCTCTTAGTCGCCGCACACGCGCACACACGCACGTCCGCCCATCCCGCATAAATACGAAAACGAACACCCAAATCGTCGTCTTTTCCGCCGCCCTGTTTCCCCAACTACCTAGAATGACATGTGACGATTCCTCCTTCCTCCCCACTTTCCTCCCCTGTCAATACCCCTGTCGCCATGCACCAACTGCGTCGTCTCGGATTTGACGGATTTGACGGATTTTCCGAGCCGACTACTCCGAGTATAATTTATTGAATCGTCTGATACTAACATGATTTCTGAATAGATGGGGATAGCAAGACAGTGTATTGAGTGTGGTTTTAATGTGGGTTTACAAGCTGCCCTTTAATCCCTTTGCTTTTATTGCGTTGCTTCTTTTGTTTTGTTGTGTATGACCGAGGAATACTGTACTCGGTCACTTGCGAGTCTTTGATACCACCAGTGGCTTTAAGAGATGGAATTTGCTTTTTTTTCGTACTTGTTGTTTTTGTGTCGTTGAAACCATGTTAATCTCCAAAACCGACAGTGTCTACCATGTTTCGCCCGTCATCAACGGCTATGCAAGGGCTGTGAAAGACCCTTTTGTACAACACACAGCGAACGCGGAAACCCAGATCATGTATGTCTGATGCCATGTCATGCTATGTACGGTTAGGGTTTATAACTAACTGAACTGAACCGCCTGGTAGTGTGACTTATGTATTGAGCGCCAGAGAAGACGAAGTTCCTGTTCAACGGCCACGGGAAATAGAAACGGTATACACACGGCGGCGTGGGGAAACTGGATGCGGGGACAACAACTCCGTGCTGGAGTCCCCGTACGAGCACAAAACGTCAGGTTACGAGACCGTATGTAACTCTAATGAACCATCACGATATCTAATAAAGAACTCACTCCCACTCAACTACATTAAGCCCTCCCGCAAACCTCTTTGCAGTCCACGCCCCACCGTGCTCTTCATACTCTGCCTTTGTAACCACCACTTTATTCACATCCCCACTCCAAACCATATGACAGCCCGCTTCCCACGCCGCCGTAACGGGGTTTTCCGGCTTTCCTACCCGCACCGTACACTCGGCAGGAGCGCGTTCCCGTAGCTCTTTTTCAAGCCGTTCTCTGAACCCTGGGATTGCGGCGTTACCACCCGTGACGATAATGTTGGATAACATGCCTGGCCAGAGACCAACAGGTAAAGTCTCAAGGGATTGCATGATCAAGTCTGGAAGTCCAGGCGCCAGGATATTCACATCGCCAGGGGAGAATAACATCTCGGGAACCGTGAACCGCTCGTTCCGGAGCGTAATGATATCTCCATCCGATTGTCCCGCCGATGGCGGCATCCAATCTCGTAATTCCCCCGTCATCCGTCCGTGAAAGTCCGGCAACACATAATCCTTTGCAATTCCTCCGGAGCCCATGTCAAACTCCTTGCGCCTATCACCCTGTGGTCCCCGCCAACAAAGCTCCAGATCCTGCGAGAAATCCAGTGATACGAATGATGATAACTCTTTGATCTCGTTGACGATTGCCACGTCATTTCGCATGTCGTAGTGCCGGGTGGAAAGGAGCTTGGTTAACTGGTTGGTAAGATGTTTCCCGCCTACATCGAGTTGGCGTGTAGCTGAGTGGAGGGGTCGGCCGTGTAACAGAGGGGTTATCTGCGTATGTGAATATCCCG
Source organism: Huntiella savannae (assembly GCA_001483325.1). Taxonomy (NCBI): domain Eukaryota; kingdom Fungi; phylum Ascomycota; class Sordariomycetes; order Microascales; family Ceratocystidaceae; genus Huntiella; species Huntiella savannae. The sequence continues at coordinate 203,223 of LCZG01000012.1, read as the reverse complement.
AATCGATAACCAGCGTTGTCTCCGCGGGCGTCTTCGCCGGTGATGGTACTGAAGGGGTAAGGTAGCTTTGAATATCCCCCCATGCATTCCAGCTCGACACTATAATTATTAGTAGTTTAACTCATGGATTGTATCGGCCAACTCACCCGGCATCCGTAGGTACCCTGCAAACCCGTACTCTTCAAAAACAATCTGATCACAATGTCCCGCCAAAACCGGCAGCCCACCAAGTGCCTCACCCAGAACCAACGTTGTCTCCGCCGGATCAACAGCCAACCCACCAGCAAACAACTCAGCATCCCATATCTCCTTTTGTACCTCCCAACTCACAATGACGCCCTTCTCCATTGGTCTCCGGTACGTCAACCCCGTATAATCACGAATAGTAGCCACATCCCTCCCCACATAAACCTTCTTATGTCTATCCCGCGCAACCGTATTCGGAATAACTCTAACCGCGGTCTTCTCCCCGCCCTCTTCCGCCGTCGAAGGAATAACTCCCGCTTTTAGACTAAACGCGCCATTGTCGAGAAGGAGGGTCGTAGACGGGAGTGACGGCTTGGCTTTGGCCGGTTTGGACTTGCGTGGGGCCATTTTTTGGAGGGGGATGGGGTGGTATCGTTGGGTGGCGTGTAGGCGCGTTGGGGAATGGGATTTGGAGGGTAGGGGCGTGTAGTGACGTCGTTTGCGCGGTGGGGTTTCTATGGAGTTTTCTTGGCTGGTGGGATTATGCGGGAGGATTAGATGTGGAATGCTGATGCTGGTGAGTTTGCGACTCTGGAGGTTGGGTGATTAGGGTTGTGATCAGTGTAGCTAGGGTTCGTGATACTTGGCACTAGTGTGGGGTTGACGGCTTATCCCACCTAGCGACCCACAAATCCATAACGTCATCATGCCGTGTGAATGGAATCGTAAACTGCCAATTCATCTCCACCTCGTAGTTTCTCAAACCAACTCCCCCCAGCACCGCCAAAATGTCACTTCCCCCACTTTCCACCGTCATCCCCCCTCTAATCCTCGGCACCGCCACGTTCAACCACCAATACGCCGACGTCGCCACCCTCCCCGCCATCCCCATTGTCCACGCCGCCCTCCGCAACGGCATTTCCGCCTTCGACACCTCCCCCTACTACGGGCCATCCGAGACCCTCCTCGGCGCCGCTCTCTCCCACCCGACCACCACCCCTCTATACAACGGCCGGTCCTCCATCTTCATCTGCACCAAAGCCGGCCGTCGGGCGCCCCAGTCGTTTGATTACTCTGCTGAGAGTATCACGGCGAGTGTTGAGAGGAGTTTACGGAGGTTGAAGACGGAGTATCTAGATCTCGTGTATTGCCACGATGCCGAATTCGTTACCCCCGCCGACGTAATCACCGCCGTCACCGCCCTCCGCGCTCTCCAAGCGCAAGGCAAAATCCGCTACATCGGCATATCAGGATACCCCCCAGCTACCCTCTCCAAACTAGCTCTTCACATCCTCCAAACCACCGGCCGGCCCGTCGACGCCGTTCTCTCCTATGGACATTTCTGTGTACAAAACACCCTCCTATCTACCCCGGCCCAGCTCTCTTCTTTCCAAGAAGCGCAAGTCCCCGTGCTCTCTAATGCCTCTATCCTTAACATGGGTCTGCTCACCACCCGGGGTGTTAACGCCGGCCCGCAAAATATCTGGCACCCGGCTCCACATGACCTGCGTGTCGCCTGTACAGAGTTACAGCGGTTAGTTCCCCAGGAGAAGGAGGAGACACTAGAGACTGTGGCTATTCGCTGGGCAATTTCCCAATGGGCTGAAGAGGGCAAGAGTTTTGGAGCTGGGAAGGACGGTGAGAAGGTGGGCATCACAATTATCGGAGTAACGAGAGTGGAAGAACTTGAAGAAACTGTTAGAGCCTGGAAGGACTCAAGAGAACCCGAAGGGACTGAAGGCTGGAAACGCACAGAGGAAACCCGCAAACTGGTCCTGGAAATGCAAACGAAACTCGGCAAATGGAAGGATTACTCATGGTCCAGTCCCGAAGAAGGCTTCGTTAACAAGCCAATGGATGAACCCATCGGTGAAATTTAATCACTATATATATTGACATCATAATACACCCAATAAACGTAAGAAACAAATACAATAACAATGTAACAAATAAAAGCTTCCTATCCGCTACCTTCGGTTCCGTGACCCCCCAAAATGCCCAAACAAAAGAAACAAAAGGAAAAACGCCCCTACCCTACCAACCAAATAGAATATCCTAAGACGTCGTTGTAGTCACAACTTCCCGTGTAACAGCCCTGACAGGTTCGCCCTTGTCATCTCCACCATGAGACTCGACATGTTCGGCATGTTCCGCCGTACCCTGTTGCTCATTCTTACCCTCACCCTGCATAGCCCCATTCTCAATGTCCACACCTACAATCTCCGCGAGACTGCGAAAGTTGAACATGGGCTCGTTACCAGCACCACCGGCATCTTCATCATCACCCTCATGGAGAGCCGCACTGGCACTATCAGGGATTACAGAAGAACAACTCGAAGACTCAGACTCGGCGGGGCCGCTGCTCTGAACAGGGCCCCGGTCGACGTCCTTGCCCTTAGCGTTGGTCTGGTCAGGTTGGTTGTTTTCTGGCTCAATCAATGGCAGGTCTACTTCAGGAATCCTAGCCGGAGTAACTTCTACCCGTGGTGCCACCTGAGTCGCCTTAGATGAACTGAGACTAGCAGAGCTACTTCCGGCAACGGCGTTTTGGTTGGTACTCGAAGAATGATGACCAAAGCCCAGACTGTAAAAACTACTCCGTCTGTTCTTCTTCTTTTCCTTCTCAAGCGCCTTTTTCTCCTCTTTTTCCTGTTTCTTGGCCTCCTTGGCTGCCGCCTTTTGCGCTTCTCGCGCCGCCTTATTCTGGCGCTCTTGCTCAGACACAAGCGAAAGGCGCATGGCTTCCGCCATCATCATGGCATCAAGCTCGTTGATATTACGAGCACGATTGGAGGATCCCCGTGCTACACTACTGCCCGGGCCATCGTCAGCAGAGTGAACAGAGGTAAAACTAGTAATAGTACCAGCAACTGGCGGGTCAAGCGCACCTCGGGGAGGGCCCTCGGTGGGCGGTCTCGCGGCCTCGCCGTTGGTCGGTGGCTCGGATTCTCTGTCCCTCCGGTTGCCACGTCCAAAAGAAAAACCTCCGCGAGTTTCATTGGCCCCACTCCCAACTAGAAACGCAGCATTGTGTAAAGCCGTGGCTGCTGCTGCTCTACGAGCCAAATTGTTTCTTTGGTTCGCAAGCTTGGTAGCCCAGTCTGGCCGGACACGATCTGTGCTTACAACAAGCGGACTGCTGGCCGAAAGACTCTCGGTACGTCTACGACTACCCATCGGTGAACCCGTCGAGTTTATCGATGTACGTGATGACATTCCAGCCGCAAGAGCTGCTGGTGATTCGTAGACAATACCCCGCTTAAACGGGGGTGGCTCGTATGTCACGCCAAACTCGGGCTGTTGACAATATGGGCATTGTGCCGGCTCGGAAACAAGCATCTCTGGTGGCTGGTCCTCTGGATCAGGCGCATCTTCGCCATGGTGCTCTGGGAAATGCGGATCGGGGCGCTTGATCTGGACAAAGCACTCGCTGCAAATCGGCTGATCACAGCAACGAGTGTGGTTAAGGAATGGTGGATAAGACAAAAAGCAAATCGGACATTCTGAAGCGTTGCGATATAGGTAAACCTCAAGCGGCTCACCATTGACAAAGCCATCTACAGGAAGGTGTGTCTCAGGAGGCGTCGTCAGCTCTACCTGTGAAGTGTTGCGTGACGTTGCGAGGCCTATCGCAGCAGCCAAAGCCCGCCTTGAACGGAAGTGGCTGGAGCTAGGGCGCAGAGCGGATAATCCACTAGCGTGATGTGATGGATGTTCGGATGCGGCAGATTGTGTGCGGGCGAGAGGAACCGTCAAAGCGTTGATATTGAGGTTTTCGGCTGTCAAGCTAGAGGGATCCAAAAGATCGGCCGGCAATTTCGCCTCGGAATCGGGAACCGGTTGGCCTCGGACAACGGCCACAAGTTGCGCATCGGTCCATGAACTTTCAACATCGTTGAGTCCTCGCCAAAATGGCGCCATTTTGCGTTCAATCTATTAGGCAACGCTCAAGGTTAGCTACACTACGCTAATTGAGTGGACACATTATAAACTTATTAGACTTACAATTAACTGACGCACAATGGCCTTGTTAAAGTCTTCGGGGCCGACATAAGTGCCGAGGGTAACGAGAAAACCTCCGTCGACTCTTTCCAACCTCATACTCCGCTCGCGCTCTTGTTCGCGCACAATGCGCTTTTCCTCACGCTTGCGAGCTTCTCTCTCAGCGCGGGTTTCCTTGTGAGTGAATGGCTGGTTCTCATCATCGGCCGTGTTGCCGCCCATAGTAAAAATACTAACAAATGGATCGACAACTCGACTTTGACGCCTTTGCGTGCGACCAGAAGCGTCCGGAGTAGCTCCGGGTCCCGCTGATGGCACACGGCCAGTAGCCGCCAGCGACAAGCGACGGCCGCCGTGGTCACGAGCCTCTCTGCCTTGGGTGTTTCCCATTGTTTGGGGGCGTGTGAATGGTTTTGGCGCAATGGTTTGCCAGCCAGATATAAGAAAAAGAACAAAAGAGAAACAAAAGATTGTAAAATAACAAAAAACGCAGTGGAAAAAGAGCAACGCACACAGTATATCGCACACTTTAGTGATTTACTTGCTCTTCCCAGACAAACAAGGTGATGAATGGATTTTGGCCGCAGAGCCGACACAAATAGGCCTGTGAATTTCGGTGGGCAAAATTGGCGGACCAAATTAGCAGGGGCTGGTAAGCTTGTGAGAGCTGCAGAGTAGCAAAGATGGATTTTGAGGGGATGCAGGATGGGCAGGAGGGGCGGATAAGAGAGACAGACAAGGCCTGTTAGCGATGATGTCAAAGTGGGGAATAGGACGGCAATCCAATCGCCAGTACTACTGATTGCCTTGTGATGAGCAGGGAAAAGGAAACACGAGGACTTTTCCCACCAAAGACTTTAAGAGCTACAGGCACTTGATAAAGCCGTTTTGCAGGGCTCGTGCTCCTGAAGTGTGTGGATGGACGGTAGTAGTGATTAGCGATTGGACGATTTGCTAAAGAAAAAGGTGTGAGGGGTCCGATTCCGCCAGCAAAAGGTCGAGAAGGCGGCTGGCAGGCTGGCCTTGTTTTGGCAACGGATGGCGAGATGTCTGACGGATAAAGTACCGATTTTTGTTAGAGACGACGGTAAAAAGTGGAGGACGGCGAGGGGCTCCAGACGAGGGAACAGGAGGCAAAAAGAAACAAGACAGGAAAAGCTGAAAATATGCGCGGCTTTTATTCAGCAGTGCGTGGCACACAAGACGAAGGAAAGGGAGGCTAAAAGTTACCGACTATGGGATTTGTTTCTAGCTGTGAAAAAGGAAACAAAACAATCTTATCTAAACGGCTGGATGTATGTAAATAGGTTGCTGTCAATTATGTAAAGGCTAAAAAAGAGGACATAAGAATGAGATATTTAGTTGATGTTTAAAGAATAATGGATGATGAACTTACTCAAGAAAACGAAACCAGAGCGTGAACTTTCAGCTTCACAGTATATAAGTATTCCCCGTTTGGTTGTCAATATTAACGGTCAATGTGGAAGGGAAGCTGCCGATCGTAGATAGGAGCAATTTAGTGGACCAGATTCTAAGACCAAGCCAAATCATACAAGGCTCTGTGGTATATGCAAGGCTATGAATGGTGGATATAGTGGGTTCTAGGTATTAATGTACAGCCTCACTTTTAACCATCCAAACCCGATGCTTGTTTCCTGGCTTTTTATTCCCGGTATTTGTGTTCCAACCTGAGTCATCAACCAATTCCTTAACATGTTGTCCATTAAACCCTGGACATACCATTGTTCTCGTAAAAGCCGTGACCAAGTCCACTTCTTTAACCTTGAACACATGTCAAAAGGCAATCACAATTCCGTCGCAACTTATTGTCAGGATAAACTTTATTAGAACAAACTTCAAAAAAATATTCGTTAATCATTATGACGTCAATCATCATGGAACCCCACTCGAACAAACACCACAAACACCACAAAACCGCCAAGTCCCCGCTCCCCACTCTCACTCATCAGGTCCGTGCTCTCTAGCCTGGACCTCGCCTAGCTCAATTTCCGGAGTGGGTACAGGAACTGACTCCGGAAGCTGCATTAAGCCTGGACGATGTTCGTCATCAACGTCGAGCCACAGACCACGCATCTCCCACATCCCAATAGCTCCGAGCATTCCTGCGAACATGGCCAAAACTGAGACTGCAAACAACCACTGAGGCGGCTTTTCCATGCCATCCCAAAGAACTCTCCAGACAATAGACCCCACGCTACCAGATGAAACGGTAACAGCGATGCCGCGAGATCTGAAAGGTCCTGGGAAAAGCTCAGTTCCAATAGTCCAGGTGACAACCAGAACACTGATGCTGTATCCCAGAGAATATAGAAAACACATGGCAATCCTGGCAGCGTCTACTTCGAGCAAGTCTGCTTCCTTGTCGATCATTGGCAGCAACACGTTATACTAAATATCAAGGTTAGCATTGGCACATAGACAGAACGCTTGCTGAGTGGGAAACTTACAAACAGGATGTTAGCCATCATCCCGTATCCTCCGTATATACATATCCAACGACCGTGCCGATCTACAAGCATAAGACCGACAAAAGCAAAGAAACAGCGCATCGAGATCTCGAGCTCGGCAACCATTTGTTGGAGCTCCACAGGAGCCCCGGTTTCCACGCCTACGAGACTCGGCATCTCCCACATGACTGCTGACAAGCCACAGAGAGAACCGCAGAAAGCAAACAAGACAACACGCCAAAGACGAGAACGCACACGAGAGTCCCAGAAAAACTCGCCCCAAGTGACCCCAGTCCTACTGCGGCGACACTCTTCAAGCGAGTCTTCCAGTTCAGTCTCCGTTTCGTCTGCTTGTTGTTCGCCCTGGCGCGCCCATTGCATCACTCCGCGAGCAACGTCAGTCTTCCCAGTGCGCATGAGGAACCCGGGGCTCTCGGGTATCGTGTTCAATGCTATCGCCAACAACAAAATGGGCACGATTCCCACAGCCCCAGCTACACGCCAACCAAGGATATAACATGGCACGCCATGCCAGAAAGAAATGGCGTATCCCACCCATCCGGCAGATCCAGTTCCAGCAGCGCCATATATGGCGCCGACAGCCAGCAGACGACCACGATGTCCGGCGGGGGCAATCTCGCAAAGGTAGATTGCGAGCGACGGGACAAGGAGAGCAAACGAAAGACCGAGAAGGGTATTTCCCATAATCGTTGCGAACATGGCGACGGGCGAAATTGCAAAGACCCTGGCGATTGTACCAGCGACGTAGAGGGCGGAGCCACCAAGCGCAGTGTGCCGAGGACCGATGGTGTCGAGAAGAACCGGGGCAAACACGACCGAGAACACAGCAAGAGAGACGAAGAACGACAACGAAAGGACCATTGGGATGGGGTCCGATGGAACAAGCCCGTGGCACGACTTCCACCCGTGATGGGTTTCCATCATGCTAGTGGCACCAGCATGGTAGCTATGGAAACAAAAAGTTAGTACTCGTCAACTTATGATCACAAAACAAAACTCACCCAAGAGCAAAGAAGCCAAGGCCAAGGTAGAGCGCAAGCCGGTAAACCCGGCCTAGCGCAGGCGGAAGATCGAACATATTCAAAATAACCAACGTAGATATCCAAGAAAAATGACAATGTGTCTTATAATCAATCACAAGCAACAAAATTGGCGATGCAAGTTTGCAGTTTGCGATGTAAAATAAGATGAAAAGAAGAAGAGGAGAATCAGAAATTCTGGGGGGGAGAAGGAAACGGGGTCCATTTTATTTCAATCTTGTCCTAGACTTCTTCACGCACACAAATTAAAAATTATTATCTGAATCTCCTAATTTAGTTGTTGTCATAAAGGTAATGAACACCCGTATGTCGTTGCTCGTTGACAGCAAAATGTGGGGCTCATCGTGAAGTGGTTTCCCATTTTCGGATTTACAACCGTCCAAATCCGGCATGTCTGTGTCACCATGCTGCTGTATCTAGGGTGATGTAACCCTACCAGTGACCAGTGATCATGTTTGTGATTGCTCAATGTGGCTTTGATCATCAGGTTATGGTCATTAACTTGTTTTCCCCGCACAAACAGTATCTCAATATACCTCAATAACCTTTGAACCTAAAAGATCACGACAAAAAAGCCACCCACATCAATCACCTGGTTGCATCTCGAGATCCCTCTACCTATATGAACCCTTATCAGTAACCCTCTCGTCGTCATCGCTCCACCCCAGCCATTTCAGTGTCCGTCCGCCGACCCCTCGACGGTCTCCACGTTACCAGCTTCCCACACAATACACCCTTAAGCCAGAAACAAACAACTAAGCACCATGGATATCGCCTACGACCATATTCAGGAGACGACCTATAGCAAGGATCCATCTGCTGACAAGGCCGATGGCGACAGCGCGGCGCAAAAGGAACGGCAGCAGGAGACACAGGCTTCGTTGAACGAGGATATTCAGGAAGCTTACAAGGCGATTTCGTCCAGTGTCTGGGGCGCCAACATTGGCGGATTCTTTGGGTCCGTGATAAAGCAGGTTAGTGCGAGGGTTGAAGTTACGTCATAGATGGTTCAAAGCTAATGGTTGGCGAATGTAGGGCGAAAGTGTGTATCAAACTGCGCAAAAAGAACTCACAGCTGCTAGCGGCGAAGCTACCCGCGGTCTCGACACTCTCAAAACCACTCTCATTGCGCAAACCCGCAACCTCTCCCTCAACCAAGACTCTACCAGCGCCGAAGGTTCCTCGCGCTCCGTTCCCTCCGATGGCACCGCTACAGCCGATGGCGACCTTCTTGGACGTCTCCGGACAACCGCCGCCCAGCGCCTCAAGGATATTCAACGCGCGGAAGATGCCGCCGACGCAGCTCTTTTGCAGTTTGGTAGTAGTGTGAGAGATTTCCTCAAGGACGCGATTACAGTTGCGCCCTCGGGAAGCACTTCGGCTGGTCAGGCGTCAGGAAGCAAGTCGGAGGGCTTTGAGAGTAAGGATGCTTCTGGCAAAAGAGTTATTCATTCGACCAGATTTGAGGCGCAGTTGCATGTCTTGCATAGTAACCCAGAGATGTTGCTACGTGTACCAGAGGAGAAGGCGGCGTTTGAGAAGTGGAAGGGTACTTTTGATATCAGTGGGAAGACTGAAGAGATTACTGATGATCTTGAGGAGTACCCTGAGTTGAGAAGTACGATGGAGAAGTTGGTGCCAGAGGAGGTCACCTATGCTGAGTTCTGGTGCCGTTACTACTTCATGCGCCACGGCATCGAGACGGCAGAGAGCCGGCGTAAGGAGCTTTTGAAGGGTACGTATTACATCATTAAACAAGAAAAGTCTAGAAACTAACTATATATGTAGCTGCTGCTGCCGGCGATGACGTCTCGGGTTGGGGTGACGACTCGGACTCAGAATCCGAAGTTGAACCAGCCGCCCCCATCACTACCACCAAGAAGCCTCTCTCCGACTCCGAAGATGACGAAGACTCTGATGAAGATTCCGATGCGGAAGCCTCTACCTCCAAGGCCCCCGTAGCCCGGCCCGTTTCCGCTGGTTCCTCTCGCACAATCCAACAGAAGAAGCCCGATGCAAGCCGCACTTCTAACGAAACTGACAGTGACACGAGTTACGATGTTGTTGGAGCGGCCAGTGGCGCTCCGAGTAAGACTCAGAGCAAGGGAAGTAAGGAGGATAGTGATTCAGATAGTGAGGAGGAAGATTGGGAATAAGGAAAGGTTCTTGGTAGTTAAGCGTGGAATCGTTTCAAATCATAATCTATATCAGCTTTTTTGGTCTTGTACTTTGGACCGTAGTGTCTACCGTCTCTTCTTGCTGACAACAGTGGTGAAGCCATCCTCATCAACCTGCGGCTCAGCCTTTTCTTTGGGAACGGCAACCAGCTGCGGCGCTTCACCCATCTCATCGTCGGATCCATCCTCGGAGTCATCCTCGGAGTCATCCTCCTCATCCTCATCACCCGGTGCCCGAGTAATCACGGGGTCACTCTTCTTCTCAGCAAATCTCTGCGCGACTTTCTCGGCCCCAGCAAAGCTTCCCTCGGCAATCTCATTCCGCAGCTGCACAATGCTCTTAGCAATTTCATACGGAGACCCATCATCCACCACCAACTCAAACTCATCCTCCATCACCTGGAGAATAGTCGTCTCGACATCCTCAACCTGCTCCTCCCCGGTAACATCAGGGGCGTTCTTGGCCGGAGGCGCATCACTGATGGGAGGGAACATGTCCACCAGGGCACCGGCGAACCACGCGCGCTTCTCGGCGGCATCGGGACCACCCCATCCGTTGGAAACAGCCGCAGAAAGTGCAGGCCACAGGTGCAGAGTCTTGACAACGGTCTGCTCAAAGGTTTCCTGGCGAGCGGCTGGTAGGAGGGTTGGGTTAGTCAGCTGAGCTACCGGGACCGGGACTTTGGATGAGAGACTTACCGACTGAGGGGAGTTGAGAAGCCATGTTTGGTTTGGGTGGTTGTTGTTTTTTTTCGGGGGGGTATCTCGTTGCGGAGGAGTTGTCTGATCGGTTTGCCGGGGTTGTTGATTTATTGTGATTTTTTGATGATGCGGGATTTCTTTTTTTTTTTTCGATAAGACTTATCGGTAAAAAATGTCAAAAATGTGATGGAACTTTAATACCGGGGATATAGAATCGCCACACCAGCGTTTCGTTTGATCAATGGACTCTGGAATTTCTTGGTACTGCTTGGTCTCTGGCAATGCGGGCTCTAAATTCTTTTGGCCTTTCTTCACAATCCTGTATGGCTTCCGTCTAGCTGGCTGCTTCGTTTTTCTCTCTCGGAATTCTACACGATTCAGTGAAAATTTGTCTCCATTCCCCGTCCGGCTTTTGTGGGGCGCTTCAAATGGAAAAAGGAAAGTTGCTCCACATTGGACGTGCGTTCCTTTCACTATGGTTTAATTGAATCTGTTTTAGGGAGCTACTGTTACGCTATTTTGACGACTCGTCGGGTGGATGATGCCGTGGTACTGGATTAAATAACCAAGGATTAGCCGGGCTAGATTTCTGGTGATTTGGATTGGTGATGATTGTGATAGATTCTACCCCGTTTTTGAATGACCTGTCACTTAGTAAGAATACATATTCATCACATTGAGAAACAAGAAAATCAATCACACTTTAAGAAACACGCTCATGTCGACTGGAACGAAGTTGAGAAACAACAGTGAACGATTTAACCAGCTAGCCCTGCGTCGCCCTGATTTGGCGCATTGAGACAGATGCTATATACGGCCCACAGACGTAAAATGTCTGTATGCTAAACATTGTTGCTTTTTTATCACCTTTACTTCTGGTAATCCATGAACTGTCCATGTGTCTTACTTACAGCTGCCGGAACGAGATGGATAAGAAGGGTCCGCGCGCCTGGGAATAGTTGAGGAAACTGGATGGGGCTCGGGCAGGTAAGGCCTGACCCGTCCAATGCCTCGGTTCTCCTGAGAATGTTTTCTCCTTGGTTAAAGGCAGAGAGGATGCGGAGAAGGGAGTGCATATCCCGAGTTGAACTTCATGCACGTCAACTAACCTTTGGAAAGCCTGCAGATATAGTTTTCGGGCATGTACATACATACATATGTACATGCATACATACATATCTACGTCTATATCCCGACTCGCCGAACAACAAAGCGAGAAGTGGGGAGATGTGACGATACCGGTGCTTCTCATGTTGTTTGCATATTCAGTGCGCGTGCCTCCTGTCAACTTGGCTTGACAAATACATACGCACGCCCTATGGTTGTACTCGCCCAGACTCGGTTCCTCTCAGTACCCCTCTTTCTTTCGGTTCTTTCTCCTGTTCCCCTTCTTGTCCCAAATTCCGGTCGACCTGAAAATAAAAACCAAAAAGTAGATGAGTGTAATCCCGTATCTCCCGGAGTTTGATTCTGTATCCACCTTCTATTGTTGTTCCAGTAGAGTAATTCCATTTCCCTTCTGAACTCTTCTAGCGGCTTTTGTAAGGGTTACAAACGTTGTGGGCCACGAGAACCCCTTGACCTTGACTACACATCTACGACCCAAGACGGAACGAGCTCGGCTGTTTAGATAATCATTTGCTTTTTTTTCTTTTTATTCCCTTGGCTTCCTTTGCCGTTCAAATGCCGAAGAGTCCAGCTTTATAGCTTGAGATATATCCAACTATGGAAACCTCCGTCTATGCCCGGATATAGTAACCGTGCCTCAAGCGGCCTCAGTATCAAAACGGAGTCTCGTGTATGGATGTCCATACACATTAAAACTTCCTCGTCGCCGATATAGCCGACCCAGGTTTAGGATCTACCGGAGAGAGAGGGCTAGAACCTTCATCAAGCGACCGAACAGATGTAAAAAGATGAACAGACCACGTTTCCTAGATTATAAACAGCTCAAAGTGATAGGGATCTCTAAATGCTCCGTGAATGTCACATCACAACGTTACAGTCAACCAAACTGGCCACCTGTGTGCCTGTAAATCCACAGGGAATATATGCAACCTGTGATGCTCCCACTTTCGTGCTGCAGGTGAATATGCAATTCGTATTTCTGATAGGATAAAAAAAGAGGTCTGAGAGGAAAGGGGCCCATTGTTGTAGTGGGCACTTTGGTGATGTGTAGTTTGCTATCAGAACAAAAGACGACACTTCCAAGCAAACACTCAAACTAAAGCGACCGGTGTCTTTTTTTCCCATTGATACTACAGGCCATCATAGCTAATCCTATACCATGACACCATATCTGTACTTTTTTCTGTATGCGCTGTGCCTCGTCTGTGTGTATCAACCTCGTTTTCCTATCGAGGCCACCGTTCGTGGCAAGATTGTAGCTCTGTATAGCTCCTGGGACGTGCTAGGATCCTTATGTGTATTTGTCTTGGCTATCTCATATATTCCATCTCACTACGAGCCATTCTTTCATGATGCCCGGCCCTGTAGGATGACGTTGTCTTTCTTTCCCAAAATAGGTAAATTCTGTACGTAGACTTCTCCCGTCATACAGAACGTGTATCGATATAATACGACGTTCCAAACTACAAACACATGGTTCAATAACCTCGTATGGCGTATCAATACCTTACGAATCAACGCCACTTCATCATCATCCGCCCGCCCGCTCCCGACAGACTCGCTCGCTGTCCGTTTCGGCCTATTCCCTTGTCTCGCCTCTTTGCCATGCTACTTTTCGCCTCAAGGGTCCCGTCAATACGTATTCACAACGGTAGAAACAAAGGAGTAAAGCTGCCTTCCCAGCTCTTGATCCGCACTTTTGGAGCTTCGTGCCTCGCTAGGCCAGGGGAACAGCAGGAAGGAACGAGGAGCCACCTCAGGAAGGGGGCCATATTGGCGGTGCTTCCATGGCCGACTGGAGGACCCCTTGCAGCGATCCGGTGATATGCACCATGGGTAGTCTAGTCTGGTAGTTATGGCAGAAAAAAACCCTGTTTCGTGTGTTATGGCGCTTGTGGGAACAGTATCTTTTTGCTTCGTTTGTCGGATTTCAAATTCGCGGGATAGAGTTGAACTATTCACTGCCGTGTCATGAGCTGGTTGTGGATTCGCTGCGGTCCTCCCGACACGCTAGTTTGGCACGTTCTCCCGCACCAGTCAAGTTCTTCCCCCGTTGTGCTTCCTGGTACGAACATCACTATTTCCCGGGATCAGGGGCTCGTCCATGTGGACGACGCTGCCTTGACCTGCGCCTATTGCATGGCCCCCTTCTCTAGTGTTCCCAAAAGTCACATCTAGAAAGAAAAAGGAAACTCAAAGCCAGTTCGGGTCATCACTCACCCCATCTTCATGCTGTCTTAGCTGCGTGATTTACCATTTGTGCATTTTTTGGACCTGCGCATCACCACATCATTCTGCATCAAAAACCCCCACTTCAAGTCGGTATCAGTCACCATGTATCTGTCGGATGTCCTTCAATCCGCCAAAGGCTCGAGCACCGGCGGCCCGTTTGGCTCCTTAAGAATATGCCGGTGTCAGTTCCCATCAAAATGTCCTCGTGCAGACATGCAGACGTGCTGTCGTGCGTGCAAAGGCCTTGTTCTGTTCCAACGATGGGGGATGTAGTTGCTGAAGGGACCAGGGTCGGTCGTCGATTACCGCATTAGTCGAAAATACAACTATTTGAACGGTCTTCGACTTCTTGTTTGAGCTATATTCCGTTCCTTGCTTCCTGGCTGCTTTTACACATGGAGGGAGGGACTGCTAGAAATGCGTATTCCGTGCAAGTTGTAGTGTAGCTTCGTCCGCTTGTCCGTTGTGATTTTGGGATATCTCATGGGATTCTTCGTTTTGCTTTTCTTTTCTTTCTTATTTCCCGATTCTGCTTGTTTATAAGTGTTTTCATTAGTATTGAAGAAAGTTCAAGTACCGAGGCAACTTGCATGTTTTCCACGTTGTCGCTAGTATTTCACGAGATTACTTTTCGTGGATTTCCTGCTTGTGACTGACTTATTGCTTTTTTTATCCTTTTGTGAATATTGCCATTTGCGACTTTTCTTTTTCAGTTTTTTTTTTTTCTCCAGCTCCTTGTAATTAATTTACTTCTTGGAAGTGTTGTCTATCCAGGGGCTTCAATTCTCGCCCTCATTCGGTGCCATTCTTTATTCTTCTTGTCCCTTGGATACAGCCATTCTTCTCGTCAGTTCTCTTAAACGATCTTCTGGTTCCCGGAAATCATACACCCGTTTTCCGTTTCTGTTTCCGCGTTATGCATCACTGATATCACTATCCCTTCCCCTCTTTTTTGTTTTCAGAACTTACCCCATATATACATCCTCGCTCCCATTTGTGTCCCAGCGCAACAAACCGGTCTTTGCATTTTCCTTCGACCCTCGCCATTCGTTATATACATCTGTTGTGCTTGCCTCGGCCGCCGCTGTCCTAGCGTAATCTACGGTTGACATTCACACCATAAGACCATCACTATTGCCACGAACCAATCGACATGTTCCTGTGTGGCGTAAATCTAACTCACGACATATAACATCACCATTTTATTCTTGCGGTTTTTGCATTACACAGCAGTAGCTTGACAGTTCAGCTTACACCACATACGTTATACTCGCCTCGTGCAACCATCAAACGTCATTCCCCAATCCGGACCGGTACCTTCCATCTAAAACATCTATCTTTCTTGATTTCGACATAATCTACATGATTCTACCGCTATTGCGGTAGGAATCGCCTTCACACAAAAAGACATCATGAATGTCACTTCAGTGTCAGTAGCGGAAATTCCAACCGCTTTCAAAACTTTAGTATCACATGTAAGCATTTATAGTCTTAGCAATTGTCCTGGATGGATCTGACCATGCCTCAATCTTACAGTACAGAAGTAAACGGGATACCGATAAACCAACAAATTCCCTTCGTTACGACCAAGGCCTTAACTTAATAAGAGGTTTCCTCGAATTCGGCGCAAACCACACAGTCGAAGAACTTCAGTCTTTTACCACCCAATGGGTTCCTCAACCACCATGGGTTCGAGTAGAGAGTCTTGTTATTCCCACATCCTATCAAGATCAAGCTGCTAGTCATATTCAAGCTGAGCTTGGCGAAGAGGGTCTCAAGGCTGTTGGTGGTAAACTCTGGTGGCAATGGCGTTCACCAGGGAGTACCCTCAAGGCTGAATTCGTTGAGATGAAAAATGACCACCTCACGGCCCTTGAGCGGGAAGGCCCTGAAATGCGCGGACCATATGTTGCTCGCAGAGTCATGTTCTACTTGCACGGTGGTGCCTATTATTTCGGTGGTCTCAACGAACACCGTTATCAACTACAACGCCACGCCCGGAAACTTAAAGCCCGTGTCTTCGCTCCAGAGTACCGTTTGGCTCCGCAATTTCCTTTCCCATGTGGTCTTCAAGACGCTTTTGCCGCCTACTTGTTTCTTCTCGAGTCGTACGATCCTACAGAGGTTATATTTGCCGGTGATTCAGCAGGAGGTGGTTTAATTGTCAGTTTGTTGATTGCTTTGCGTAACCAGAATATGCCGCTACCCGCAGGTGCTATTCTACTTAGTCCATGGGTTGATCTGACTCATTCGTTCCCGAGTGTTTCGGCGGATCCCTCGATGGATTATGTCCCAAATACTGGGTTCCACCACAAGCCATCAAAGGCGTGGCCACCACCGACGTACGAAGAATGGGCCGAGATGGCACAGGAAGCTGCCGCCGAAGGAGCCGAGGGTATCAAAAACCATTACACTCCACCAAAACCTACTCGTGATACGATACCAGGCACAGAATCTCACCATATCACCATCAACGTAGCCGGCGAA
The DNA here is from genome assembly GCA_001483325.1 of Huntiella savannae. Classification (NCBI taxonomy): domain Eukaryota; kingdom Fungi; phylum Ascomycota; class Sordariomycetes; order Microascales; family Ceratocystidaceae; genus Huntiella; species Huntiella savannae. Next base: position 186,780 of record LCZG01000012.1, on the reverse strand, counting down.
CTATTCACTGTCAAGGAGCAAATCCACATGTATGCGCCAAACCACCTTCTTCGTCACCCCTTAGTCAGTCCCATCATGCAAGCCACACTTGGTGGTCTTCCGCCTATTCAAATTATCACCGGTGGCGCCGAGCTTCTCCGTGATGAACAAATTTACATGGCACACAAGATGGCGAATCCTCCGAAATATGCTCCGCCGAACATGACCAAGTTGGAGATGGAACAACTTATTAGCTACGCGCCAACACGCGTGCAGCTGCAGGTCTGGGACAATATGTGCCATGTCGCTACTACTTTGAGTTTCACAAAGCCGGCCAAATACATGTTTCGGTCGATCGCGCAGTTTGGATCGTGGGTTTTTAACGACCGCCCAAATTCATCTCATGCTTCTTCTCTATACGACGCCAGTGATTTGGCAAGTCTCGCTAGTAGCGCGGATGCCATGACTTATAGGGAAGACAATGATATGGATGTTGCCAAAGCCACTCCCATCGGGAGGGTTGGTGATGCTGGCGTTGCATTGCCCGAGTTTGTGGATAACATGATTCGCCAACGTGTCTCGGCTAACGGTGAAATCTACGAGCTTGCTCCGGCGAGTATGTTCCCATATTGTGACCCACCAGAATTTCACAAAATCGGTCAAATTAAACCTCTCCCTCTTAAGCGCTGGCTGGAAACCAGGGAACAGACCGATGAAAAGTACGCCAAGCTCCGCGCTACTCTCCGTCGCGAGGCGATTGAGGACATGGTTGGTGGTTTTATCAAGCATGGTGACGGCGAAAACCCACCACTTTCAGCACTTGCCGGCAGATATCTTCTCAACCCAATTCCACGGAAATCTCGACTCAATAAGATTGCTCCTATGTGGGCTATTTGGAGTTCCAAAAGCGACGGCCACATTATGCAAATTCGACGCAAGCAGGAGGAAGTCGAGGCAGAGGAGCGTTTAGCTCGTATGCAGAATCGCAGACGGGAGTCTCATGGTACGCATGATGCAGACAAGTCTTTTATGTCACACAGTTCGCGCGAGGAAGAAAAGGCAGAAGAAAAGGAGCGCAAGCGAATTGAGAAAGAGAGACGGAGGCAAGAGAAGGAGATGGGACGGAGGAAGCTTGTCCGGAGAACCACTATGGACAGCAACGGCGAGGATGACTCGCTCGAGGTTGGATCTATTCGGTCGTCTACTAAGTCTAGTCGGTTCTCATCAGATACTAACTCTGGAGCTTCTACCATGACTAACAAGGCTATTGGACACGGCGAGACTAGAGAGGTTGTTATCCCCGAGGATGATGAGGGTGACACCAGTAACAGTCTGATGCCTTGGGAACACGGTTCTACTTCTATGGGCCCACAGTCCTCTGCTTCCAGCCAAAAGTTTTCAGTTTCTTCGCGTTCTGTCAGATATGGATCAACTAGAAGCAGACAGCAAAGTCTTTCTAACGTCGACTTGATGCCTTGGGAAGCGGATACTTCTGGTCCCAGATCTGGTGTTTCCATTACGGTCGAGACTCCTCCACAGCCAACACTTACACGTTTCGAGGAGAGTCTTTGGCAAGGTTATGCTGCTCCAAGTTTCCACCACGTGCGGAAGGCCTCGCCCAAGGCTCCCGAGCCTCGGGAAAAGGAGAATAAATCACCAGTTTCTCCGTTGTCGCCGCTTTCCCCGGTTTCACCCATGACAAGCACTTCTGTCACGAGGAAGCCCTCATTCAAGAAATCTCTTCCTCTTACTCCTTTGGAGCAGCAACTTTGGGGATGTTACACTGTTCCTTATACAGTTGAAGTCAAACCTGTCGAGAAGCAAACAAAGATCCAACCGGTAGCTTTGCATAACCTTCCTCCTGTCATGCCCGCACCAAAGTCGAAACTGCCACCTTTACCCCCACCAGGTTCTAGACCCCCACTTTCCCGGTCAACTTCAGCATCTTATCTCCCGGCACCTACTCCACCACCACGTTCTGCGCTTCCACCCCCACCTAATATTCCACTGCCAGCCCCTCCAAAGGGTGCCGGCCCCCCCAAAGCCGTCAGTGCGCTACCACCACCACCCAAGGGGCCCCTTCCGCTACCACCTTCCCGCGCAGTCTCACGGACCAAGTCATTTGAGCGGAAGACTCCGATTCCGTTAAATCTCGTTCAAGCCTTACAAAACAACGTCCGACCTGTCATGGAGGATGTCGTTGGGGAGGAAAAGTTTGCGCGGTTGGACTTTACGAGACCGGCACGGCCACCCTTGAGGACAAGTCCGTCAATGCATGGCGTTACTTCTGTCCACTCGTCACCTGTCCATTCTTCGCCCGTGCGGTCATCTAGTCGTGCGGCTTTCATGAGACACGAGATGCTCGATGATACCTCGGGGGGGCTGGAGCAGTTCCCTTCGCCTGTTATAATCCAGAGCACTGCCAGCTCTCCACAGATTCCTGCTATGTCTCCTCCTCGTAGTCGTTCCAATACGCCTATGACCTTTTTGTCACAAAAGGAACAACTTCTCCAAGCCAAGAAAAGTCAACAAGCAAAGAACTGGGCTGATCTTCAAGGTGTCGCCGACGAATCTGGTCTTGATATTGCGCCGTGGGAAACTCAACCTGCCCCCAAAACCTCTCTCCCTTCTACACCTTTGATCCGCACCGAGCGTTCCTTTTCCGACAACGCTTCAATCGCCGGTCAAAGTATGGTATCCACGACTCCTTCCGACGGCAATTCGCTTTCCCGTAAGAGTACCACCACCATGTCCCGCATGACCAAAGATAGCAAGCGTTGGGAAGACATGCAGGGCGTCGCTGATGAGAGTGGCTTGTCGCCTATTCCTTGGGATACTAGTCCAGCTATTCCTCCCAAGGATACTGCTCGTCGTCCTAGCGTCATGTCGTCTCCTCGTGCGACCAATTCTCGTGGAAGTGACAAGGGCAGTCCGCCAGAAGAAAAACAGGAAAAGAAACGACGCTGGAAATGGGGTCGCTCAAGCAGCAAGAAGGATCAGGATTTTGGCCTGAGCTCGGCGGGGTCGGGGAGTAGCCGGCCGAGCGATTCTGATGGCGTGTCAATCTACTCCAACAATGTTCAGAGTCCGACGATGACGGACGGTGTGGTTAGCAGTTCATCGGCTGTGTTCCCCTCGGAAGCGTATGCTCATACGCCTTTCGGTATGGGTAGGGCAGTAGAGATTCCAGAGGAATCTGAGACCATGGTTGAGGAACTGGTCAGAGATAGACAGAGACGGGAAGCTGAAAAGGCCAAGATTGGCGAAATCGAAACTGGTGTTATAGGGAAGAGACCAATGTTGGGTGGCATTTCGTTGCCGTTTAGTTTGGGGAAGAAGGCTTCTTCGTTGAGCTTGGTTACGCTGCATTCTGATGACGAGCAGACGGGTATTGCTATGTGAGGATTTGATTTTTTGATTTATTTGGTATGTTTGATGCATATGAATTGGTAGGCGTGGACTAAAAGGCTATGCATTTCCTTTGTGGGTTTCGTTTCTTTTGTGGGTTTGATATCAATTTGTTGGTTGGTCTTTTTATACACATGCAAGAGTTTTTTTTTCGGTTCACTTATCTGGCTTATTGTGATGTGAATGTATTTGTGTTTGTGAAAAGTTGATGATGTTTCTTTTACATCTTCATGAGTGACTGGATTCCTTCTATTCGTACAACAATTAAACAACAATGATTCCCAATACTCTGTTACGCCCTTTAATCCACACCATTCTCTAACTTCCACCGGGCTAAGTATTTCGCTGCGTTTCTGGGACCGTCTTTAATACCGGCGTATTGGTGCAGTTTGGGCAAAATAGCATTGGGGACGAATGGAGTGAGCTATAGTAACAATCAGTTTCTGTCCTTCAACATCCAACTTCCTGCACCTCAAAACATACCTTGAAGCCGGTCAAATCAGGCACAACATAGGTGCGCACCTTGTTGTAATCAATAACATAACCACCGTACTTGGTATGGCGACCCATAGCTCCCGTCCGGTTTCCCTTGTAGAATCCCTTATTCACATCCTTGACCGTCAGCCGCAGCTTTCGAAAGTCAATATGGAGAGCGCCGGTCGCACGCATCGTCGGTTGTCGTTGGGTTTCGTCGTGACGTCGTGCGAGGTGCCAAGTGACTACAATCACTCGATGATAATTTTCCCTACACTTGTGTCACGAGTCGGGATTCCACTTCCCCTTGCTGATCTGTGGGGCCTAGGGTTGTTCTATAAGGGTTAGACAGGGATAGCATGTGACGGAGGTGGCGGATTGTTGGATGATGCATGCGCATCGCAATTGCCATTGAATCCATCATGTTGTGTGTAGCTTCCGTGTGCGTGACTTCGCTTTCTGGGAGGATTACTGTGACGTTTATGTTTTGTCAAACGTCAATTGAACAGAGTTACAACGCTGGCTCACACTCCTTTTTTTGTTTGGTATACAGGACTTAGATTGGCTATTAATTTCGCTCCGCGCATTCAGTTTCCTTGTTTTTTGTCTTCTCTGTTCTTCCCTCCTACATGAACTCTAATTGACCACTCACGACTCGTGCGCAAACTGGATTCTTGCCTATACCAGGCAAAATATAAACACACAAAATCCACGATATAAGCTTCGACTATGCAAACCACCGTTCGCAACAGCCTACGCCCGTCCTTCCCCTCATAGCTCTATAAACGCGAAACCCGCCATTGTCCACCTCAATTCCGCTACATAAAATGGACAAAACACCAGAGTCTGTCCGTCCTCCTCGACTTCGAACGCCCTCTCGTACACAGTCTAACGGCAACTCTATGCTACGCGTCCTCACCGGCCGCTCCCGTAGTCATGAACCATTATCTCCAGTAACCGCCATTACCCCCGGCGACTCCTCGCGATTACCAGATACAGAAGAAACACGGCGGACGGGCGGACGAATGAGAAGCGCTACACATACTGTTAGGCCCGTGGTCACGGAAAGTGGTGGAAATGGAGCTGCAAGTGCCAGTGGGAGTGGTAGATGGCGGAGGGCGGGAGTCAGGCATAGTGGCGGGTTCCTGCTAGCAGACGCTTTTAGTTTGGGGAGGCGGGCAGAGTCTAGAGAAAGGGAAAGGGTGGACACGGAATCTCAGGAGTCTTCGCCGGCAGTCAGTCAGCAGGATATTGCTGTGAAGAACAGTCGGGATGTTGTAGAGGATACAGTTGTAGCGTTGCAGGCACCACCGCCACCGGCTGCTGTGAATGACACTACAGTCCCGCAGCCACAGCAGGAACAACCGCAAGATAATCGTCCTTTGGACTCTGCGCAGCTTGTTGATATGGCTCTTCGTATATCCTTTGCAAAACGTGCACATACACAAAGACCTACAATACCGACAGGAGAAAGTTTAATAGGAATGACTGGCGGTTCTCTTCGCAAACACCTCAAGGGGCAACGGACTTCGTCTCCTAGAGCCGACCGTGGTCTCCGTCCCCTAGATTTTGGCGCCGAAGGAGACGTCGTTGTGGTATTCTCCCAATCGACATTGAGCCGTGTGGAAAAAGCCAAGACATATTTCGAACTGCTACACCATTACCGAACCCTGGCACAATCTCTCCCACCTGTCCCACGTCGGGCAAGCCTCGGCACAGAAGAGGCCCCTGAGTCCGGACACACAGATCGACCGCGAGCTTATAACCCTCTTCAGTATATCCGCAACCGCAAGGTCCGCGCACGAGAACGCACGCCAATCTCCGGGGTAGCACAAGGCTTTGGAGATCCCGAAATGGTTCAGGATTGGGTTGAAAGAGCTTTAGACTACCACAACAATGCATCCGAGACACCGGGTTTGTTACCACCCTTTGAACCGGCCGAGCGCACCGCTTTGGAAGCACCGGCGCCTGTTCAAAACATGAATAAGCCGAGGAGATTGAAGTCGGATTGGGAGGTGGAGCCGGCGGATTTGTTGGCAGATTTGTATTGGGTAGAGCACGGTGCTAATTGGAGGTTGTTGGTTGATCGAGAAGGAAAACAGTTGTATCCGTTTGCTAAGGGGACCGAAGGGAGAAGTCTGGCGACTCCGTTGCGGAATCAGGACTCACTTACGGGGATTGGTCGGTTGGCTATTGACGGAGGTCTTGGCGAGGGGGCAGTTAGACCTATGGTCGCTCATGATACGGACAACGGACTTTCGGACGGTATATACCAAAGTGATACGGGCCATTCCCAAGGTCACCACTCCAAGACGGCCCGGGCAAGACACAAGCTTCACACCTTTAAGGCAAGTCACGGACATTCGCCTACTAGCCATACACACGACCTTCTGCGTCGTGGCCGGGCCTCAGCATCGGAAGACTCAGAAAGCGAAATCGAATCCCGCTATCCTCGGCCTAACCGCAGTGCCACTTTGACGACCGCCAACAAACAGATTCTCGACCGCCAAATGCAAGAATATGCAGCTCGTCACAATATAAACTTCAACCAGCCTGTCGTTCCGACACCCCATGTTGGGTTCATTGACAGTGAAGCAGAGGAGGATCGAGATATCACTGTACGAGAGAGAGAGAATGGCAAACGTCCGAGTATCATGTCGCCTAGAGGGCGCAAACAGATTCCACTCAGACATAGAGCGTCTTTGGAGGTGCCTACGTCCGGACGTCAGTCTTTGGAGGTTGAAGGTGAGGATTCCGTTTATGCGTCGGATTCTTCTCGCGGCACGTCGCCTTCACGCAATCCGTTTTCAAGAGTAAAGAACATGTTGAGAGACCGTAGTCGGGAGAGAATTCGGGAGCAGTCCATAGAAAGGGTCCCCGAGGAACCTGAAGAGGAAGAGAAGGATAAGGCGGCGGAGGCAGACGGAGATGGAGATGTAACAGTGATGCCGACAAATTCAGCAACCACTATGGGGACGAATACGGAAACCACCACAGAAGATCCAGAGCCCAAGAAACTTACACGTAGTAGTACTGTTCGTTCTGAGGCTCGCGAGATGCTTCGTGCCCCTGGTGCCAAGATTGACAGTGTTATTCGTGGCGGAATCAGCAAGTTGGGCGGCATAATTTGGCGCCGTGAGGATTCTGAAGACTCTTCGGACGATGAGCCGGCTCGGGCTAACAAGCGAACAAGTCTTCTAAAGGACACGTCTGCCATGGGTGGCCTTGGGTCACCAAAGAAGATGGCTGTGCCGGAGACACCGCCTCGAAACAAGAATCTTCTGACGCCTAGGATTGATATTCAAACCGCCTCACCGATTTCCGAGAGAGATGAGCCCATTTTAAACGGTAATGTACGGAGTAGCTCTGCGTCTGCGTCTCTTTCGGCATCAGCTTCAGTTTCGACCGGTGTTGCATCGACAAGCCATCTTGCTGCAGCTCGCCCGTCCATGGTACATTTGCCCAGTGAGGCCGCATTCCCACCGCAGCCCCCTATTGCTTTCCGGACACGCACTGAGAGTGGTGCACAGAATGTTGTGATTTCTAGACGTGAGATTGCCCGCATTAGAGCTCTTTTGATTAGCTCTGGTATCAAAGCAAGAGAGCTTGCCAGAATAGCACAGACACCCCAGTTCAAGTTCCACAAGGATGAGGCAATGTCTTGCATGTCTACAAGTAATAAACCAGCTGTACAGGAAACGCGGATGTTACTCGAAGATATTGCCCGGTTGGCTGGAGCAGCTAATGCGGCCGCGGGAACGAAGGGGTCACCTTTGGTAGACTGTGACCAGACTGTTTCGCTGTTGAATTTGCATCCTGTTGCGGCTAGGGCGTTGGGTTCAGTACTGGCTCTAAGGGAGGATGAATGGAGACAAGCGGCGACGAGATTTTCGACAGTCACCGCCCGTTTGCATGCTACCGTGGAAGAAACTAGAGGTCACGGGGTAGACAAACTCTTGCTAGAGGCGAATCGGGTCGGAGATGCTGCGGAGGGGTTGAGTGCTGAGATTGCGCATCGGCAAGGCTTAGCAGTGAAAGCAGTTGAGGCTCGGATTGATGCCATGTTGAGACGGAAAAGACGGCGTTTGCGTTGGGTGAGAAGGGGTTCATGGCTGGTTGTGGAATGGATCCTTGTCGGTCTGATGTGGTATGTTTGGCTCCTGGTGACCATTTGGAGAGTCGTCAGTGGCGTTGGGAAAGGCGTTATTGGTGGTGTACGTTGGCTTTTTTGGCTCTAAGAGCAGGACAGGACAGAACAGAACAGGTTTGTTTATAGACACTAATCATACACATTATCTTACATACTATGCTACCACCGATGTGCACCGGGAGCAGAGGGTTTCTTCTGCAGGGGAAGCGAAGCGCCAGCAGCGGGGACATTTGCAATGGCGGGGTTTCTCGACGATTACCGTGGCGATCTTTTTGCCTGATAGGAGGACATCTTCTGAGTATCTCCATTCTTCAGGGATAGCCTCAGGTTCAGTCGAAACAATATCTACACCAGAGACGACGAAGATATCCGCTAGTTCGTCTGAGTACCGATCCAACTTCTCAGCAACACCCCCTTCACAAACAATCGTGGCCCGTCCTTGGAGAGACCCGCCAACAACCTTATCACCTCTTGCCTTTTCCAACCCCGCCTTAACAGCGCCATGCACCGCATTAACCGTAGCTAAGTCACCCCGCAACACATCCTCTGACACGCCACCCTCCGGCCATACCCGACTATCTTCTAACCCGGGCAATACATCCCAAAAACCTTGTCTAGACGGCGCTATAATCCCCGGATACTCTGCTAACCAAGCCGGGCGAGCTCTCCATGCTTCTTCGGCAAGGAGCGGGGCAATAGGGGCGAGCATGCGGAGGAGACCAAGGTATACGGCTACCAGGATGCCGCCGCCATCACCGCAGTAGAGTCGGTCCTTGAGAGCTTCGAGGTAGAAGGCAGAGAGGGATACCGAGATGTAGTTGTTGATTGCGGCGACGGCCTTGTAGAACTCGTGGGAGGTATATGCGGCGTGTACGGTTTTCATAGTGTCGAGGAGGTGGATGGATGCTACCTTGTCGAGGTTGGTTATCGGGCTGGTTAGACTTTCCTTGTGGAGACTTCCAGAGACCATCTTTAAGATTGTCCTGTACCGGCTTAGGGAGGCGTGGATGGGGGTTAACACGGTGCTTCCAATGGCTACGTCTTTGGTGTATTCGGATGCTGCAACCCATAATCTCAATACATCAGGGCCTGCACTCGATGGCCCTCCCTTATTCTTTTTCCCTGAGGCTGGAACTAACGTGCCGTTCATGACGTCCTCTGGAGAGAGCACGTTACCGATAGACTTGCTCATCTTCGTGTTGTTACTATCCAGGGTGAACCCGTGGGTTATGAGGGTTTTGAAGGGTGCTTCGGGCTTCTCATTACGCGCCTGGGCAGCAGCGATACGGGAAAGCAGAGATGACTGGAACCAGCCGCGGTGTTGGTCGGAACCCTCAAGGTAGACGTCAGCGGTCCCGGGAGTTTGTGTCCAGCTAGAGCCACTGTCAAACCACACGTCCATTGTGTCCGTTCCACGACGAAGTTTCTGGCCTTGAAGAGAGGGGTGGAGCCAAGCACCATCACTTGGGTCATCGGAGAACCAGGCGTTGATTCCGCGGGATTGGATTGTGGCGATGATGTGTTGGACGGACTCGGGCGTTACAATGGCCTCACCGGCTTCAGTGTATAGAGCGGGAATGGGGACACCCCAGGTACGTTGACGGGAGATGCACCATTCTGAACGACCAGTGACGAAGCTTTGAAGACGGTTACGGCCACTGGGGGGAATGAAGGTGACGTTTTCGAGGGAGGACAGAGCGGCGTCTTTGATGCTTTTAACGTCTGCGAACCATTGCGCAGTGGCGCGAGTTACCACGGGTTTCTTGGTGCGCCAGTCATAGGGGTATTTATGGACAAGCTTATGCGTGTGGAGAATATCATCGCCCATGATCTCAAGAACAGCCTTATGACCACCGTCGAGAATCGAAGGGGCCGAAGTCAAACGTTCGGGGTCCGCCGGGTAGGCTTCGGCAGTGAAGTGGCCGGAGTCAGTGATTGGGGCGGCAACCTCGAGGTTATACGGGGCACAGACTTGGTAGTCATCCATTCCGTGGCCAGGGGCAAGGTGGACGAGACCGGTACCGGAATCGGCGGTGACAAATGGCGCGTGGATGATGGGTTGGGATGGTGGCGTTGGGCCGCGCATCTTGTGGGTGTATGTTGCGCCGACAAGGTCGGAGCCGGGGATCTCGTCGATTACGTTTTCGATCTTGGTACCTTCGGGGAACCATTTGGGCATGGATTCCACGCGAGACTTGGCTATAAGGAGTAAATCGCCGTTAACCCGTACTAATGAGTACATAATCTCATTATGCACAGCAATCGCCCTGTTAGCAGGCAGCGTCCATGGGGTTGTAGTCCAGATAACGGCGTAAACTGGCTTTCCTCCAGTCTCTATCTTCCCCTCCAGTCCAGTGACGGGGAACTTGACATACGCAGCCGTAGAAACGTGGTCATCACGGTATTCTAACTCCGCCTCAGCCAAGGCCGTTCCCGATGAAACAGACCAATATACAGGCTTATGCCGTCTGTAAATCAACCCTCTTTGAACCATAGCCTCGAATAACTGCAGCTGTGCAACTTCGAATGTACTGTTCATGGTTAACCATGGGTTATCCCAATCAGCCATAACACCCATTTCTCTGAAAGCCTTCATCTGCTTTGTCACGGTTTTACTCGCCAATGACTTTGCCGCCTTACGGATCTCTACTCCAGTCAGCTTAGAAGCATCCGAGCCTAACCCCTCCAGGGCCTTCATCTCAATCGGTAACCCGTGACAGTCCCAGCCGGGTCTATAGACTACCCTCCGCCCATTTTGAATCTGAACACGCAAGATCATATCCTTCAGCAGCTTGTTGAGCGCATGACCAACATGGAGGGGTCCATTAGCATACGGAGGGCCATCATGGAGTACAAAAGCCGGCTCGTTAGCCCGCTCCTTAGCCTGCCAAGCATAGAGCTCATCCGCCGTAGCCCGAATAAGTTCGGGGCGTTTACTGGGGTCCGCCCGGGGCCTAGGATCGTCAGTGCGTGTTATTTTGATTAAGTAGATGCCGAACTTACGGGAGCGACGACTTGGGAAGTCGTAATGTGGCCGTCCACTTTTTGGACATTTTGGAGCTGGGTGGACGGTATTACCGGGGTAGACGGAGCTGACGGCGTCGGACGTGCAAATTGGTGGGGTGTGTAGCTAGAGTGGGGCTAACAGGAATTGGCCAATCAGAGGTCTGCATTTTATGCAAGGCTGTAAAGCTGTTGTGCAATGAGCATAAGTGGTGACATCATTGATGAGATGGAACTGATATTGGGAAAAAGGTGAATTTATTTTATCGCAGAAAATGGCACCATTAACTAGGTACTTGCGAATCTCAACAAGTACGGTCATAGAGACTCACATTTATACGGAGCCACCATCGCTGCAACATACATGGTTGCTTAACCCTCGCAATGAAATGCTTAGTGAGATCATTGATTTCATCAAACCCGCCGTGATACCGAAGATCCAAAAGGCTAGGGAAGACGATGTTTGGAATAAGAAAAAGAAGCCCGTGAGCAAAAAGCCAGAGACTCTCTCTACAAGTGTGTACTACAGTCCATCATTCAGACTTACAAACTGACATTGTATAGATAATTTCCAAGTCTCAATTACCCTCCTCCCCACGGAAGAACGTCATTCAATTTTACAAAGACATAAACACTTAAGTAACCGTGCCAAATACAAAACCACCTCTGGCTCTCGCGGCCTAATTGCAGCCTCTAGCGTGGCGCCTATCGATGTAGACAACCTTCCCGAGCCAGATCCAGTCATCCCCGTGGAACCAGAAGACGACAACGAAGTTATCTTTTCAGCCCCCTGGGCCGAAGAAGTCACAACAGCTCCAAAACGACCACATCCCGAAGGAGACGACGATGGCGACGCAAATGAAGATCCAGGGTCCGACTCAGATGGCATGTTTGTACCCGAGGAAATACCGGAGCCTGTTGCGGCAGCAAAACGCACGAAGCAAACGACACTTACGGGGGACGAAAAGAAGAAGTTGAAGATGGATGTTAGTTATCAGGGTTTCGCAATCTATGGACATATTCTCTGTCTGGTTATTCGGAAACCACCACCACCTGGGTCGGCGAAGGGTAAGCGGGGGGCGAAGGCTGAACCGGCGGTTATGGAACAGTGGCTTTCAACGCAGATTCCGAGAGAAGACGATGCGGATTAGCCATGAGTACTCAAAACATGACCGACACTTCTGATGAACATATATACTTATCTTGTTCAACCACGGACAAAAAAGGTGGGAGTAAGATGAGGCTTTAGTGTTACATAGATACCTGATGTAAAGTATTTTCAGTAAACCTTGTACTACCGTCAACTACCTTCGTCCCAAAGGAGGGCTTATTAGTTCTTTGGATCACATCACTATCCCCACGTTACCGTTGTCCCCAGAAATCTACCAACAACCCTAACGATACGAAGCACCGTAGGGTTAAAAGCATTTTGCACATTAGTGACGAACACAGAGACAAACTGCAACTTGGTGTCATAGTTTCCAGCAAGCAAGTGTCTATTGAAAGTCAATGCGAGTCAAAATCTAGTGTTGGCCGTGTATAATAAACAGAATGACCTCGTTATATGGGACGCCGGAGAGTACTTGGTCATCGTCAACCAACTGATGTACCACCCTAGTCGGGGTTTAGGATGTTGCTAGTCGTGTGTAACCCGGCGTGGGGTAAATTCCAACGTCATAAGTGTTAGGTCAACAGCACTGATGTTGAGGCTCTACGATTGGAAAGCCGGAAACTGCTAGATTTCATAGCCTCCTGCAAAGCATGGCCTTGGGGAATTGGTATAACGTATTGTAACATAAACATGTGGTAGCTCGTTGCATGTATCATCCATATCAACTCAGTCCACTCTTTAAATCAGAACTACACGCGATTTACCTCCAATATTTTACTTCAGTTATTGTTTGGTACAATTGGTTGCTTTACATATATCACACGAAATTACCCATTGTTTACATCGTACACGACGAACCCATGGCAGGCTTTAGGAACAAAGACCAGGCTCTCCGGCGGTCTGCGAGGTTGAGCAAATCATCAAGCCTATCTTCTTTGCAATCAAGTTCTGATGAAGATATCTACCGGCCCGGTTCAGATGAAGATAGCCTGATGTCTCCAATTACCAACAGCTCTAGTAGCGAACAGTGTCAGCCCCCCCACGACAACCTCAAAGTGCCAAGAGAAGTTATGGAGGCTGCCGAGATTCTAATGGTTCTGTCTCGCGGGGAATGGAAGACACCAGAGTTACAGGCAGGCAATTCGACACCAATAGAAGAGAAGGACGACGAACTCCGTTCCGAACGCGATGAGTGTTACGATTCTATCAAGAGACGAACAACGAAGTCGAAGATTGTACATCATGAAGTCACAAAGTCCATCGTTTGGGACCTGAGTTTAAAAGGGCTAAAGCACGAAAGCATCGCGCAAGTTGTGGGTATATCGAGAAGAAGCGTTGGGAGACTCTTGAAGATCCAACGGGTCGCCAATAAGGAGAGGACGAGTCTGTCTAGACAAAATCCGCGAACTGGCTTGTCTAGAAGAACATTGCCGCCGAGATTGACAAAACACATGCGAGAGCTTTTTGAGACGAACCGTGGAATGACGGTGAGACAAGTCTGCCAGGATCCTAGGTTTGAGGGATATTCGGAGCGTAGGATTCGTTGTGCAGCTCGGCACGAGGGGCTGCTGTGAATGAATTCTTTGGGAGAGAGGCACAGGAAACGCCGAGCATCATGGTAGACTCTTGGCCTTCCGTCCATTATATATTACGCAAACTAGGGGACTAAAGTAACTATAGTGTATTCTGTTGTTGTGAGATGTGTGACGGTTAACCTTTGAAATATTACTAAATACATGCCATCACTGAACTTAATCGCCTCGTGTAACTCTTAGGAATTTATGTAATTGAATCGCTACTTTCGCCAAATATACCTCGAGAAAATACTGTTGTTCGAGTTCCATAACTTTCATGAAGCCGAAGAACGTCTATCATCGTCTTCGTAACTGTGCCAAGTCACACAGCAACCGCAAAATGCGTTAAACGCAACTAACATCGGGCAACATACGTACCTTCAAGAGCAACGTTGTACTAACCCCATTCGGGAACACTGATTCCAGTGCTTAGGCTTTGAATGTCAAGACGGGGGAACTCGATGTTCTGACTGGAACTCAGTCAGTGGACATGGTGACTTGGGATACAGTGGTTGACAGGTTAGGCTACCAAGGTCCTGCCAACTACTGGAGGCAAGTTACAACGTCATAGATGGACAATTAGAAATCAACAGAATGAACTGCACCTGCATTGTTCATCACGTAAACAACAACACACAGCCTGGCAATTGTGCCTGGCTCAAGGTACTAGAGGGAAGGCACCATCGAGGCCTACAAAACCACAACACGAGGCAAAAAATCATAACATAGACCTTTACACCATCATCTCGATCACCACTTTCATCGGAGTTTCAAAGATTCTGTTGAAAGTTTGAGTTCTTTTCTAATTCTTCAAATACCTCTGTCTCTGACTTCGCTTTCCTACCGTTATCTTATTTTTACCCGAGGTACATTACTCCAAAATGGACCTCGCCACTATTCTCCATCATCCTGAAGATGTGGCTCCGCGTCACAACGTTGAAGCGGCACCCCAAGACGCTTCGTCCGCGCCCAGTCACCCTATTGCGCTCGACGATGGCCAGTACTATCCGTTGGCCGTATGGCAAGAGTTCAATGCCCAACAGATGCAGGCTCTGCCGGTTGAGCAGCCATCCGACATGGGCTACATTTCCTCGGATTCCACCATCCCGATTGAGCAAAGCGATACTGATGAATCGGACCGCATGATCGTTGCGCAGATTCTCATTGACATGTCTCGTGGCCGTTTCGAGCCCAGAACCGCTAAAGCTCCTGCTCCCCGCCGCAAGCTGCCCAAGTCCCGCCGCAAGCCCGTCGCTTCTCGTCAGAAGTCCCCCGAGAACGTCCCCGAGAGCTCCGCCCTCGAGGATGAAGAGGAGAATACCTCTGAGACCGACCAGAGACGCCGCCCCCGCGTGACTGCTACCAAGAAGGCTAGAATTGTCGCCAAAATGTTTCGTGCCGTGAACAAGGCTGAAATTTGCCGCACGGAGAAGGTATCCATGGCCACTGTCAATTTGATTTGGCGGAACTATAAGATCAGTCAGCAGGAGACCAGGGGAGAACGCAAGGGCCTCCGCCCCCGCAGAGACTAAATTTCTACTCGTCTTCAAGCATTCGACACCAAAACGCCACACATCCGGTCGTCACTATCTTGGAGGGGTATCTGGGAACGAGGTTGGGGAGAGAAGATTCGGAGAAGGCTCAACAGAGCTTGATGAGGGGTCATTTTGGAGGAAACATCGGGAGAGAGGTGCGAGGAGATCGTTTTGGGAAGTGAGTTAGGAGGAGGTCTGGGGAAGGAGGGGTGGAATGGTGATTTTGGAAGGCGGTTGGAGAGGAATCCCAGGAAGGAGATGAAGAAGAGAATGGGGAAGGAGAGATATGAAGAAGAAGGGGTATGAAGAAGAAGGGGTATGAAGAAGGAGGGGTATGAAGAAGGAGGGGTATGAAGAAGGAGGGGTACGAAGAAGGAGGGGTACCAGCTTATACTAAGGAACTACTCAGAAACTCAGACCAAAGGGGGCGCGGAGGAAGTGAGTGAAAACACGGATTGTGGCAAATTGGACTAGAATCGCGGAAAGAAGAATTCAAATCATAACATTAAACCAATATTTTCGTGGCGGGTCACCGGTGAAACTTTCAGTGTACATTTGAACTCCTTCAGGCTAGTAGTCGTACGAGCTATCCCAATTAGGAAACAACGTGGTGATGTTTACTACTACATGACCGTAACTATTGTGGAAGGAAGGTACCAAGATGTTTAATCGCCCTTCAATGCTGTATTTGCTACAGTACGATGTCCGTGAATGTACTAGGTGACCTGAAAATCTGAAATGGATATGGACAGGATCAACAATATATTTCGTACTTGCCGCTTTAGAAAATAATTACCAGAACCAGAAAAAGCGGTACATTTTTCGAATGTACTTGCCAAAAAAGTCAACTACACCAGGCTGGAGGCTAAAAGTCTAGCCACTCTATGTGTCCTTACAATTATTTTTCATTTTGAAATATTCTCCGTCTTCAAATCTTGTCTCCATTCAAGACATCAAGTCTCTGCATATAACTCACTTGTAAGTAAAAGGATATCTTGCTTCTCTATTCGTGGCTCGTTTTACCTGCCTAGTCACTTTGTTTTTAATTTACACATATTGATGAAAGTCTAACCGGAAAACATTTCACACCACAGTCCCTCTTCGATCTGTGGCTCCGACAAGATGTCCGAATCAGCGGATCAAGAAAACACAGACTTGGGCCATGTCAGACCCTGCCCCGAGCCCGAACGCCCGCCTGCACGTCATCACTTCCAACTCGACGAAGCCACAAAGTCGCGAATCTTCTCCGCATTCACCGCGCACTATCCCGACGATATTATCTGCAATGTTGAAAACGTTACTCTATATGCTATGAAGCGTCTCCGGCGTGAATACCGTCGGCAGGTCAATGGCCCGCGCAATCGTTACGTCAAAAAGGTCGTTCCTGATGCTGTGAAGGTGGATCTCATAGCTACGTTGATGATGGACCCGTGCCCCCCCTGGGAAGTCATCTTGCAGAATCCCAACTTTTCCGAGTATGGTTATAAGGCTCTTTCGAAAGTTGCCCGGGAGGCGGGCATTTTTGAAAGATACCCGGCGAACAGACACAAGAAGCCGCGCGCACCTGAAGGAGGAAATGACAACTGAGATGGGGTTGAGGTCAGTGGAGGTGGATTTCTAGGAGAGTAACTCAAGAAGGGTACACAAGATGCAATAGCTACGCTACGAAGAATGATCATAAGATGTTGTTATGTACGCTTTGATTACAGGAGATGATCCTGAGAATCCCCACACACTAAGTTCTCGTTTGTCATAATTAATGATCAGTATGTGATAAAGTCCACTTGAACAGTCTACCACCAAAGTTGTCCATTGTAATGTAAACCCTGTTTTATGGAGACTCTTTGAGGGATTCTAAAGGACCTATATGAGCCATCACAGTTGCTAGTTTACATTTCAGTCAACCCAATGTTAAACTGTATTCATAGTGGTTGACTCTGAGCTTTTGGGGGCCTATGTATGGCTTTCTTTGGATATGGCTATCCAGGTACCTTCTTTCCATTTGAAATGACAACCTCTGTAGTTTCTTTTCAGAACCTCTGTGTTTGCCCAACCCCCTAAGAATAGTGGGTTGGAGGTGACTGTATTTTCACACCTTCCTTGTTTATGTTTTACAACTGGATGCCATTTCATCCCGCCATTTGGTAACAGGAATCCAACATCCATCAGCCCCTATAGCGCATTAACCGCTGTGTTGGGAATCGCACCTGCCACAAGCTTGAGTAGATAAAGGGCTGTGACCTTTCTTGTATTCACTTCGAACTTGCCCAGGATTTGACGTTGTTGTGGCCCATATTGCTGTGGGCTTCCCAATGGTGTAGCCCTTCCCGTAAAGATGAAAACAGAGCCTCTATCGCACCAAAAGCCCTCTTATCTGGACTTTCACACAAGCTTAAAATATCAGGCAACATACTGATTGCACTACTGGCTTTGACAATTCCACCCACTTGGATCTTTCTCATTCATCAACAGAAACTTGGAACCTTGTTTATTCCGTCTTTCTTTCATCAAGAGATGCTACCAGCTGAAGTTCTTTCGACGCACCAGTACCACTTCTGTTAGTATACAAACAAAAGACCCATCATGCAGAATCGTGGACAGCCTTTGCCGGTTTCCACCGTGCAGGTAAACAATCCGTCAGCATTGTTGCCATCAAACCCACCTGCAGCCCAACCTGTCCAGGTTCCCTCCCAGAATCAGGCAGCTCATCAAACGCCTTTGGTGCCTACCCAGAACATTGAAACCATCGACCCTGATGTTCTTTATGCTGCGCTCTGCCTCATCCAGATTTCACGTGGTGGGGTGTCCAGAGATCCCAGAGCCAAGTCTACGACTCGTGGACCAGCCCCGATTGTACATTGGCCTAGCAGAGTCGGCAGGGGCATGAACCAGAGCAACTCAGTTCGGCTCGGGACTGATATTGAGGTTATTGGTGATGGTGATACGAACACCACCGGAAAAAAAACCAGAGAGACGGGACCGGACGCTACCGATGACAATCAAGAAGCCGGTAGAGAGAGTAGTGGCGAGGATTTCCACGACGGGGACCTAGACGACGGGGATTCCCACAACATTGGTGCGGATGACGGCGATGATGGCGATGCAGATAATGAAGACACAAGTCATGAGGACGTTGATGGAGAAGAGGATGTTGACGGTGAAGAGGCCGAGGGTTCGACTGAACCTACGCAAGCGGCACACCTCCATCCAAGACGCAAGGGGGCTCACCGTGTCCGTTATCTGAACAACAGCAAAAAGGCCAAAATTATTGCTCTATTTGCAGAAGGGCGATCTCTGCAGAGTATCGCCGTTGAACTCGAGGTAACCTGCCATTCCGTGACAAGGACCATACGAGTCTATATGAAGGAGAATGACGACCACGGCCTCCCTCCCATTCCGAGGAAGCGCAATATCACGGTGACTGATGAGCTCCGAGCCCGGGTCCTGTCTAGACTTGCTAGCGGCCTTTCTATCGATGATGTCACTAGAGAGGAGAACATTTCAACTGCTACGGTTTACCGAATCATGGCTAAGCCGAATGAACCTACCAGGCCGGCTCGCAAAGGACGGCAGAAAATGACGATGCCGGAAGATGACAAGGCTCATCTCCTTGCGTTGTTGAAGATTCAACCCCCGATGTCTTGGGCAGACATGTACAGGGACCCCAAGCTCGAAAACTACAGTCCTTCTCTCATCCGACGGACTGCCGACGAGATGGGCATGCGTCCCGTCAACGCACGCGGACGTAGACGGGGCACAGAAGCTCAATGAATAAGCGTTGTTTACCAGGTACCTTGGTCGTTTCTACCATGCATGAATCATAGGAGAAACAACCATACACGTCTTGCATCGCCTATTCACCATTACTATCTGTCGATCAAACCAGATACTAGCTGTTATCTTGATGCTGCTTTGCTACTCGCCATCACAACAGTGTGTCTTTGTATCACACATGTGATGCCTGCAACAAGCATCCTTGGCAGGTTTGCGGGTTTTGCAACATTTTTCCAACAATACGTCTATATCTGTCGACTGCCAGTAGCCTAGAACCGCTGCCTCAATTAGCATTCATCTGTCGGTCAGTTGCTACCATAACCATCACTCTTTTTGAGCTTTGCTAACTTTTCACACTCTAAGTAGGAATCACCATGGTATCATCGCAGTACAGTTGACTCTATGATTTCCGCACGAACGATGATAACTCGATTTGGTTGCCTACACTGGGCTATCTCCCTTCAACAAAACGTATTAGCATAGCTTATCCCATTCTACATCCCGAAGACGTGACCAGCAATCCATATGGTTATTTTGCACAAACACCGTGATACTTCGATGTCGTGTTGATGTTGTGAATTATCTTTACTTGGGAAGGATGTAACTCCGAGTTCACCTTACTTGTTGTTGTCCTTGGCCGGGGGATAACACGTCTGAGATCGGAAAGAAGTTGGGGTTGTGTTGGAGAGTAGTTGGAAGGTCGATTCTGGATGGGACTATATTGGATACATCGAGTTAGTAATTTTCAATACAAGAAGGTCGCTTGCGGTGGGACGATAACAACGGATCGCCAATATCTTGTACGTGTCCTTGTAAATTACACTGATCATTCATGTTACGCATGCGGCATCCCTCGATATATCTTAGAGTTTTTATTCTACGGATGAGTTGTTGATTTTTGTCCTTGAGTTATCGTCCTTCCCTATCGTTATCATGCCGCCCTAGCTGCGTTGACTTGGTCGTAACGAGGCATTGCTTACAAACCTCATATTGTTATGGTTCAATTCGTCTATGTAGTCTTTGGAAGAAACTAGTGAACTTGGTTACCGAGTTTTCTGATTAATACCCTACCAAATGGGCTTGAGTAGCCTGTAACGCTCAAGGGCAAATCTAACACACCGTGTTCAGGCACATATACCAAGTTTGCCGCTGTTCTAGTGTAGTTGGTAGCTACATGCCGAGGGGACTATCCGGTTACCTCTTTTGGAGAACACAACAGTCTATATCTGTGTTGTTTTAAGGCGCAGCCTGTACTGTACCATCAACAACGCCTTTATTGTTTCCCGTGTCAAAAGACATCACTCCGATTCAGCAGTATACAAATATTACATGCCAAATGCCCTCGATGCCAGTTTTGGTAACCGATTCTTAAATCTATCTACTGTACTGATATCTTAAAATCTATTGCACGTGTACCTATCTTGACTTCTTACAAGAATATTATCAACACTCTCAACTTCTCTCTAGTATTCTTTTTGTTTAATCAACCATGGCCAAGAATAAAGGTCGTGATGTGGAGGCATCTCTACCTTCACCCCCCGAAAGTTGCGCCCCTGCAACTAGCCCTCCTGCTCGCCATTTGTCAAGGACACCCCCCACTGTCGTACCGTCGTCTCCAGGTTCACGCGTCGCAGTCCAATCACCCGACAAATCACCAAAAAAACCATCAGAAAAATCATCAGAAAAATCATCAGAAAAATCATCAGACAACGCAACAACAGCAAAGCTGCCGTTGGAGGCTAGGGTTGTGGCCGAACTGTGCGAAGGTGCAAACAAATTCGCACTCAGTCGAGAATTAAACATCACGCTCTCCGAGATTGACAATATTTTCAAACGCAATCGATCAGCCATTACACAACTACGCCCAAAACGGTGCAAGCGCAGAAACATAGTACCGCTCACCCCGGAACTGGAGGACCAAATTCGCTCCATGTATCTCGAAGGAATCAACCCGCCGCAAATTGGAGCAAATTGTTCGTTAAGCACCGTGACTGTCGTGAAGGTCCTCGTCGAAGCAAAAAAAGACCCAACCTTCCGAAAAGGCAAAATGCACACCAAAAGGACAGCCTTTTGGGATCACAAAGGAAGAAAGGTGTTGTTGACGGAGGAACTGTTAAATCGCATCATTGCAAAGCTTGGCCAGGGCTTGCCTATACCAAGGATAGCGACAGAAGAAAATCTTGAAAAGTGGTTGGTGTCCGAAATCTTGAAGCTGAATAAGGACGAAGTCGACGAACTTAGAAGGTGGCGTCGTTGGACTAATGCATCGTCGAGCAGACCTGGTTCTGCGTAATCTACGGGGTTCTTCAAGCAGTCATCTAAGGTGTTTCTACGTTTTTCCGGTTGTAGAGCAGGCGTATGACCTCAAATCCTGTCTTTTCTTGGCTGATTACACGCATAGGTTGACTCTAATCAGGGGCCGTGGCTACACCGGTTTGGGGTTGCATGTTTCGGCAACATTGTGTGATCTATTGTCTTTGTTTGGTTTAGTTTCAACGTTCTAGGGATGAGCATTATATTTGGTGATGTCAGCTGGTCTGGCACGGGGTCGATTGCTGTTCATTTACAGAAACTGTGACCTTGACGAGTCCGAATTCTATTATCTACTAGTAAAAATATACTTATGGCTGTACAACTATCCGCTCATATACAATGTAGTCCTTGATTTCTTTGATTCGGAACTTTTCCTACTGTTCAATTAGTTCTCACTGGCACTACTTTCTACATAGCTGACTCCTAGTAGCGTACAGCTAGTTTATAGTTTGAATTGAATACCACAATAGACTGACGGAGTTTGAGAGTCGATACCCTTCATGCAAACAACCCTACCATTGGTCGTGTGACAAGCTGCTGGTGACACAACCATTTTGAACTACTGTGCTCCGTGTATTACCGGTTCGGCTCTGGTGACATACCGTTTAAACCGAACACCATGACAATAAGGATTATTGATTCCTTCAGGAGCTTTAAAAGAAGACAAATCATCAAACCTCTCGCTCCATAATCGAATTAGTCACAATGTCTACGAACTTTTCCAGACCGCACAAAGAGAGGTTCGAACGGTTTTCCCTGCCATGGTGTGGTAGCAACCCACCCATTGGACTATGGAGCGCCTGGGAACTCCCTTGGTAGCACCAAGCTATGAGAGACATTTTTGGTGGTATGAAGTGCTATGCTACCTGTTCGGGGGCCCGGCAATTGGAGCCAATTTGGACCACCGGATTTGGGCGTGCATGTGGCTCGGCCAGTCAAGATAATGCATATATTCCTATCACGCTCTGGTGGTCTTAGATCACAAGTGATACCAAACAGACAATAGCTTGTGCTAAGTCTGGCCTTGGTCTCCCAGAAGCACACTACTAACAGGCACAATGGTACCTCACTGCCTAGCATCATTTCAGCGCCTAAGCCATCACGAGTATGCTTAGCAAGCCTACTCTCGATGAATCGTTGCAAGCAGAGCTTCTAACAGATTCCATTTTATCATTAGGGCTTGGGTCTATGTTTGGGTACATACCTGATGCTGTCTTCTGTTTTGAATCAAAACAAAACCTTTCTCTTCACTGTTCTTCTTCGTTATTGAGGTTGACTCTTTTCATCCCAAAAACCATTGGTTTTACCCTCTCAACTGTCTCTACGATGAAACGTCGTCGCACCTCACTCCCTTCCTCCTCCTCGCGGTCGAGCTCGCCTGACCCGTTCCGCCCCTTTAAAAAGCAATGCTTCCGGCAATATTCGGCCCCCGCTGGAGTCGCATCTGCCGGGGTCACCTCCGCGCCCTACGACTCTGCAAGTGAGCTCGTTCCAGCTGAAGAACCTCAGGAGCTGCCTGCTCTCCCACAGTCTTTTGATATTTTGGGTCTGTCTGATGGTGTTGCTGCTATGAACCTGGGCGTGGACGGATCGTCTGCCGCTTCTTCTGGCCCCCATGTTAGATTCACTCAGGATCCTGCCACTATTATTCCGCTGCCTCCCAGTGAGATGTCTCTTGACTCTCCCGTCAACACTTTTGACAGCGACCCGGCCGCTTCTCTGTCTGATAGCTCCTGCCCTACTCCCACGACTCCTGCTACAACTCGTTACCTCCGTCGCGCAGATGCGAACAACAATGAGATTAGGTCTGACCCCGTTGTGGGAAACCCCAAGACCCGCATCTACGACGAGGAGAACGAGGAGAACGAGCCTGACAATGAAGTTCCCAATGGGCCCAACAGCCCTGGCAATGGGAGCCCCGATGCTGGCGCGTGGTAATCCCCCCAAAACAACACCACCATTGGTCTCCAGCGCTGTCGTGTCTGTCAACATTACCTACGGTCTCGTGTACAGTAGATGATGTTATGATTGTTTCTGTTCGTTGCGGTTGGCGATATTGTCTTCAAGAGACTTTCATTTGTGCTCGGAATTTTCAAGATGATGGAACTGAAGGCGGGATCAGAAGGGCGTTGGGGAACTATTCTAAATGTCTAAGTATCATTAATAATAATGAAAACCTCTGTTGAGATTAAACTTGTCTGATATGTAGTGGTGTGGTATGTTCATGTTGTGTTGACCATGTCTTTTTCAATGGAGCCTTAGGCTTGTTTCCTAGTTCACTTTTGCAGTTCAGGTACCGCAACATATAGGCGGACCGTAAACAAACACACCAACGCCATAACTCCACAAAGCAATAATGGCCCCGTGGGTTCTGATTGCTATCAACTAGATATCAACCTAAGCCTAACTATTCAAGTCGAACGTACTCTCGGTCCAATACAGTACCCGCACATACGAAACCACAGACCCTCTCTACACGGCTGCACGTACATACGTATATTTAGCCTCACCTAGCTCCTCGGTAGCCACGAACTCTCTCAGGTGCGCCCATTGTCGTCTTATTTGATACTTGAACGTTAGCAGTGTCATTGTGGATACACACGAGTTTCTTTGTCGATTCATCTCTGTGGTCTGATGTGACGATACATTCATCCATTGTTATAACGGGACGTCTCTGCTTTGCTGAGCTTTGAGCTGTTAGTTCACCCACTGCTTGGCTATACTGCAGCTAAACGTAGAGCATTGTTTGGTGTGTTTGGGGGGTTGTAACCACCTTAGTCTACACCCCAAGTACCAGGTTACCTTTCCGGTGTACAGCATGTCTCTCTATTCTAACCATGTCTTTCTGTCATGGTACTGAGTGCTGTGGTCTTATGTTACCTTTCATGTAGAATTCGTTTTGTTATTGCAACATGTGATGTCATCATGTACGCCGATGCTTGTTTCGGATACACAGGTTCCACATGAAGCCCCCTTTACCACAGAGACAACAATGAAGTTCATCTCTTAATTGGTTGAGTACATGCATTGAACGAGGAAACTTTCAAAGCATGTAGATCTCTCTCAAACCGGGTTTCGGTACTTGACTTGTCATGTATTGATTACTTTGCCGCGCATGTTTTCACGAGAACCAGAACATTCCAAAAACATTTTTCATATAATTGAACCATAGTAAACTAACTAAGTCGAGCGACTAGCCAACCTGTCGAACACAACCTTTGTCGAATGAATAATCTGCATTGGTGGAGACTGTTACGCCGTGAGAAGATATTGAAGTATGATGAATAACCCCGAAAGCTCATGTTCTAGTGGATAGACGTGAGCCCAGGAAAAGGTAAGTAGTTGATGTCAGTGGCGCTAATATCCCAGCAGTCCCCAACTATAGCCAGACAAAGTGCCGAAGTGTAAACCTGTTGATGTCGTGGAGCCGGTTTCAGTCTCAGGCTTTACTAGTTGTCGGCATGGTCGTCCTCCTGAATCGTGGGAAAACCCTCGCTGAGGCTAGACTCAATTCGTTTCGCGGTTTCATGATCAACAGTTGATGGCATGGTTCCACAAACATATGCGATCTCATGGGCATCCATCGATTCTCCAGCCTTGTCAAAAAGCCGCTTGACTGAATCAAAAGGAAGCCCTTCGACCTGGGCTATATCGAGCACATCTTCCCCTCTGGAAATTCTCCTCTGGACTCGCTTGCGCGTCACTGAGTCAAAGAACGGGATAGTTTCCCAAGCACTCTTTTCAAATCTGTGGTAGCTCACATATTCTCCGTGCTCGGCAAAGACCTTGATTATCGTGCTCTCCGTAACCTTTTCCTGTATAGCAATATCAAACCAGCTCACACGCTTGCAAAGCTTGCGTAAAATACGAGAGTTCAACCCATCGCCAGTCTCCATGTTTTCGTTTTCAACGGGGCTCTTGGACCCAGTACTTTCGTCGTCTTGTGAATCTTCGTTGCTGTACTTTCGAACAGTCGACAGAGAAACGTGCTCCTCTCTGGCAATGATGGCTGCCTCCACGCCTGCGCGGGCCTTCTTGATAATTCGAGCCTTGGTGGAAACATCTACATGTGCCCAGCTTCGGTGTGGTCCTCCCATAGGAGCGTGGATCTTCGAAATTTTGACCCCAGACGGAAAGTCCCGAGGGGGTAGGCGCGAACGTTTGCGCGAAACGTCGGCCCAGCGAACCGCCTCAGAGGAATCTTCCTCCTTGATTTTAGCCATGGTTAACTCAGCGGATGTAACCCAAAGAGGCCGAGCAGAAATAGTAGAATCTTTTGATGACAATTGAATTTGCTTTGGTGGTGAAGTAACAGTAGATGAAGTGCAAAGAGAACTTGACGGCTTCTGAGAAAAGAAGAATGAGAAGAAGAAAAGGTATTCTGTTATTGTTGAGGAAGATCAACAAAAACAGTTGGTTTGGAGGATAGAACAGAAAAGCGGTAATGGCTAAGTATGACTGCCCATTTGCAACATCCGTTGTCCTTTACATCAACAGCCTCGATACGCAAGGCATCCCATATACCCCGATACAGGCTCTAGGCATCTGAGCCAATACATTGTATGTCGAGATATATTGTTGATGAGTACTTAACATATACTGCACCTTAGTGTAGCATACACACACTATTACTCCGCCAACCGCGTATTAAACAATAGATTTGATGTGATGCGTGACGCTATCTGAAGTAAAACGTTCATTGGGGTCTCTAAAGAATCCGGTTCAGTCAAGCAAGATCAATAGGCGTTCATTCAGCGTAGATTGGGTGTTCAGGTGGGTATTTCAAGCTCTAGCCGAAGAATTATACAAAATAATAAATCATCTAGAATGGTTTAGCAATGCCGCGTTGTATTGACGTCAATATTCAGTACATTGCAAAAATGAAGAGTGTGCTTACACCAATAGAGTCACAAGGCATAGTTGGCGGCTTGGTCTGCAAATTGCAAGGCTAGGAGCTTTGTTACGTACTGTATCAGCCCTCATAGTTTGGGGATCTAGCAAACCAATCATACTGTCAGTTTCCAAGTCAGAATGTAATTGAAACTTGCTTCGAGGATCACAGATTGCTTTATCATCCAGGTCGTGACGTCGTTGCAAGTTCTGGCAAAGGCTTGCAATCGACACTCATAACTCGGTGGCAAACCTACTACGGATCTCTACATTCTGTAGTGTGAGAGAATACCATAACGTATACGCTTAGACATTTGGCGGTCGAAGAAAGCCCCTGTGGCACCTAGCCTCATCTGTATATCAGACGCGCAACTGTTCTAACGCATACCGAAGATAATAACATACCTTGCCCTCATCTATAACTTCCATGGTTCTTAATTTGGTTCATGTTCACTGTAGTGGAGCTGCTGCATGACTTCCTGGACGCTCCTTGTATATGCCAAATGCGGGAAGAAAATCTGCCACAGTATAGACGTTAACCCTTGATGGTCACCACGCCATTGTTACACGACGAAATGAGAGCCTATTTTGACTTTGATCTAGTCGTCAAGGCTCGCATGATCCAAACGACCTTGGTTCATGTGCTCTGATCATCACGTCTTCCGCATATACCTACATTCTGACTAGATATACATGCTTTTTCAACTTTAGTTATGTTGTACCCTTATTCACTCAGCAGAACGTGTGGCCCAGCCTGTTTCCCTCTTATAGGTAGGTCCGGTGCGTAGGTACCTTCCTCAATGCCCCGGGAAGTAAGTACCTTCCTCGTTGGCCCAGCTCTTGCCATAACAATGCATCAATTAGGATCGTAAACAAAGCAATTTTGTGGGTGGCCGACCAGCGGTTTTGTTTCTTCGACAGCCCCGCTAATGCCCAACCACATTGTTCCTACTTTTTCTTCTGGGACAACGTCAAATTACACATTGGGCGATTTTTCGCGGTACACCTCGCTACCAAAGTCTTGTCTATACATTATGACCGACCCTCCCGACATTTCCGCAACCATGATGCGCGCATCATCCGAGCCGCCCATGGGGCCCAGATCCCATTCCGATTCTGCAGCCGCCGAAGAGCAGCCTTCCCAACTCCCATCTGCCAGAGCTGGAATCGTCTGCCCCCCGAATACTCGAGAGGATTCACCTTGCCCCGAGCTCACGACAAATGGAATTCCGACCTCTCCTGATGGCGACGGGGCGTCTGTTGATCCCCCTTTCTCAAATGGTTCTGTCTCTTTTGATCCCGACGAGACTCTCGCCCCTGTGCCAACTATTGCTCCCCGTCCTACAACACCTGTCAAGAAGCGTACACCCCTCCCCTGGTCCCCAATCCGTCCAGTTGTCAAGCCTGTCCCTTCTGGCAATACAACTGGTCAAAACGATGTTCCTAGTCCTTCGACCAAACTTAAAGACCCCCACAAGTCTGCTAAGGGCGGTGGGCTTGGTGTAAACTCTAAGGCCAAAGTACCCACTGGGTCTAGCACTAAAAAAGCCAAAGGCAAAGGTCGCAAGAGAGGCCCTTCGCAGAGCTCTGATGAACCGAGCAAGATCCCCCGTGTTAAATCAACCCGCGTTAGGTCAACCCGCACGGCAGCGACCAAAGACTCGACTAATGCTCTCCCGGACTCTGCGGCGAGCGATGGTCTAGAGCAAGAGCAGTCCCATTCGAAAGTCAAGCTCATCCTCACAAACAACAAGAAGCAGCGTGTGACTCTTCCTGGTTCTGCGCAGAAGAAAGTCTCTGACGAGACTAAGCAGCACCTTTTGGAGAAACTTGAAGGAAATCCTCAGATGCCATGGGAGGATATTTTGGAAGAGGAAACTCTGAAACAGTACAACCGGATGGATTTACTTCGCATTGCCAACGAGGCGGGATTTTATCCGACTAGAGATCGTGAGGAGGAATAGGCAGGTGGATATTCATGATTCTGGACTACGATTGATTTGATTTGATGATTTCTGGAAACATCAGGCAGGTTGGGCATTCACGTTTGAGATACTCGACAAGACAAAAACATTGGTAGTGGTTTCGGAAGCATAACTCGGCCCAGTACATAGTCAGTTAGTGGCAATATAAGAAAATATGGTCGCACATCATGTGGTGTTTGGTGATATAGTTAGTGATCAAAAGAACCTTCTATGCCGTTCACTATGTCAATATGGACATTCAAGATATTAGAATGGATTCCCCGCCAGGCTCTTTTGCCTCATATCTCTTTTGTCAAGAATACACATAATTGTTCTTTTGTTATCGATCGAACTAGTCATGGGGTGGAACCCCAAGGAGCTTAAGCTCCTGTTACTCCAATTCATTTCCGGTGTTTAGAATGGCTGATATCAGTTTCCAAACCTCAAGTGAAAGATCTCATCGATGTTGCATGTGATAGTGTTCTTTGTGCTAATCAGCCTATTCATAATAAATTCCTAACACAATACTAGATACACAGAATATGGTGCCAGTTACTTGACTCTACCATGACATGAATCATGCTTTCAGTCCCAGATCACTCCACCCAACCACTACCACTTCCCTGCATCTTCAAT
Source organism: Huntiella savannae (assembly GCA_001483325.1). Lineage (NCBI taxonomy): Eukaryota > Fungi > Ascomycota > Sordariomycetes > Microascales > Ceratocystidaceae > Huntiella > Huntiella savannae. Next base: position 157,969 of record LCZG01000012.1, on the reverse strand, counting down.
GGACCAGTATGTCTGTACTAGTTGTCAGATGATTGCTCATCGGACGTGTATAGCAAGAATAAAGCTTCCGATTGTCTTATCGTTTGAAATGGCCACCAAGTGATCTCATTACTGGTGGTAGGCGTATCGCTACAGCTTAGATAGTGGTCTAAGGGACACACTTCGAAATCTCTTAGTGGTAGCCGGGGCAACTCACATACTCTGGAGTATCTCAAACCCTAGTGTTAAGCACACTCAAACAAACATCGCCAATAGAGGCACATACACATACATTTATACATGTTGTTAATACTCGACGGTCAACTGAGATATGTATATCTTTCAGCAACTAGCTTTCACAACCCCATAGTGACGTTGTGATAGTAGACCCTAATATATGACGTATGTAAGGGTTTTTTGGTACCACCCCGCATCCCACCACGGCCGAACCAGCTCCGTTGCACAGGTCCAGCCAGGACCTTGGTGAAAATAGCTTCATTCACATTTGAAATGATCACATGAACCACGCATACGTCATGACAGCCCCACGACAACATTGGACACACTCACCCATTACATTTTTGCTCGTTCCTCCCACTCCTCCTTAACTACCCTGTTCATCGCAGCCTAAGCTTCCTTCCCTGCCATCTTCGCTCTGACGTCGTGCCCCTCGGATCGCATTTGAACTTTATCCATCTACCAGCCCAACAACTGCGACGCCTATCGCTGCGCATTACATACCCGTCGCTCCATCTCGATATCAATAACAGATTTGTCGCCGGACACCGATAAAATGGCTTTCTTGATTCTAGTCATTGGGGATATGCATATCCCCGACCGCGCCCTTGATATTCCCGCCCAGGTCCGTCATCATCCATAATCCAACTCATTCGCCTTGTCCATCTCCATCATCTACCCCGCTATCTCAACACAAACTAACAACCCAACCAGTTCAAAAAACTCCTTACCCCCGGCAAAATCTCCCAGACCCTCTCTCTCGGAAACCTCACCGACAAGCCTACCTACGAATACCTCCGCTCTATAACCCCCGACCTCAAGATCGTCAAGGGCCGCTTCGATGTCGATGCCACCTCCCTCCCGCTTACCCAGGTGGTAACTCACGGCTCTCTCCGTATCGGTTTCCTCGAGGGCTTCACTTTGGTGTCTAACGAGCCTGATCTGCTGCTTGCTGAGGCTGCGAAATTGGATGTTGATGTGTTGTGTTGGGGTGGCACGCATCGCTTTGATGCGTTTGAGTATATGGATAAGTTCTTTGTGAACCCGGGGAGTGCGACGGGTGCGTTTTTGAGTTCTTGGGGTGGTGACGAGGACCCGGTACCAAGCTTTTGCTTGATGGATGTAAGTTTGGGATATGATGGTAAGATAAGGTTGGTGATTAACAACGTGTCTAGGTCCAAGGTATCTCCCTTACTCTCTACGTATACCAGCTCCGAAAAGACGAGGACGGAAACGAGACTGTGGCCGTTGAAAAGGTCACCTACACCAAGCCTGTTGAGGCGACTGCTCCCGCCTCTTAATCGGCAGGTTCTATTCCTCTGGCAGATTTCTGTCCGCCCGAACATTCACGACATGACTAAACTGAATTGCCTTTGCCCTTCATATACCCTCCGTAATAAATCTCCCAACATCTCACATCTATACAAATGATATGATATCAAAAACTTGAATTGAAACGAAACCTGGTATCTATCTTCCGTTACATCATGACAAACGAAAGGAAACAACCCATAAGAACCAAATCACAGAAACATAACTCCTTCCAAGTGCGCCATTCCCCAAAATACAAACATGGTATCAAATCCCAAACTCCTATCATTCCTCTATGTCACTGTACTCTTTCTCCTTGTACCGACTCTTGACCTTGAACTCGCGATTTCCACTTCACTTTCTTCAGAGTCAAATAGGGAAGCTTCCATTTCAACTCTTGAGCGTTTAGACGCCGACATAGTGGCCCGTTTCTTACTCCCCTTAACTGGCTTCTCCACATGTTCAGCATCATCCGCTGATGAAGATCCCCGACGTCTCGCTGGCTTCTGTGACTTAGGCGATCCCAAAAGCTTATGAGGGTCAGCCTTAGTGCCCACTTCGATTGGTTCAACGCTCGTAGTCACAGGGGCCGCAATCGTAATCATGTTCCACGCTGCCGAAGACCGACGCTTCCTACGGTCGGTAACTAGGGACGTAGATACGTTATCTTCACCATCGGCATCTGAGCGAGCAGCTACATCAACTAGCGCGGCGGCTGGCTCTGGTGTCGGCTCTGTTGATCTGGAAGCAGCAGAATCCATTGATCTCCGTGCTGCGGACTGATTAAATGGGTCGAGACCGTCTTGGTTAGAGGCGGACACCCGACGCATATACTTGCCCTCTCCAGCAACAGCATCGAACAGGGCCTTTGTCGGCCGCCGCATCTTGTCCCTTAAGCTCGGCTCCGCATAACTAACAGCCGATCTAGCTCGTCTTGAGGGTCTCGAGTTCTCATCTTCTTGGGAAACGGTTGCTGGTGGCAGAGAGCTTCTCTCCTGTGATTCTTCACGCTCGATAGAATCACGTGGTGGTGGATTCGAAGCGGTTTCGGGCTCTGTAACATTAACTGTTTCGGCAATGATTGCAACAGGCGTTGGCTCCGGGGTCGCCTCCACAGATGCATCAATAAGGATCGTCTTTGGAACTTGATCCCGCTTACGTGAGCGAGCATTGTTGTGACTGATGGGCTTGTCCAACTCCGTGATCTTGTGTACAATGTCCTTTTCTCCCTTCTGAGTCTTTTCTGTCAGGCGACTTGTCGACATATCCTTGTTGATGCTTTTAACCGCCAGAGGTTTTCTTGGGGCTTCGTTGCTTTCGACGGTTTTTGGCAAAGTATCTTTTCGAGTAGATTCCTTCTTGGCCTTGATACGTCTTGTTGGTGCAATGTTTTCGTTATTGTCGTCTGTCGGTGTGATATCGTCGAGTACATCAGAGCTATGCTTGCGTTTGCCTGTCCTTGGTGGTGGCATAGGAACAGTCTCTAGTACAGCATCTTTTGCCTCAACAGGCTCGGTTTCTGGTGGCGGGGACGAGAAAAGATCTTTGAACATGGTAGGCGCCTCTCTAGTCTTTCTTCTGCGTTGGGTTACTGATTCGATAGTCTTTGTAGGTGTTTCAGGGACAAAATCGTCGTCAGCAAATGCGGATGGTCGTGGTGAGTTCATAACAAAAGGCGAGCTGGCAATGGGATGTTGTGGTGAATCGATAGGCTCAGGACTATATTCATCAAGCGTTAGCAACTTTACCTGGCAAGCGGTATTTACAAAAGACTCATACGTTATGGATCTCCGTGGGTAGGTATTGTTCTCCATGATCGGAGCGAGACGACCCTCCTCAAGAGCCTGCTCTTCCAAAATTTTGGCCATATTTTGAAGTCCACTCTGGCGCCTCCGCGAAACTGCCGTTGCTGTCTTAGTCTTGTGCTTTTCGAGCATTCGTCTTTTTGTCGGCGGTTCGCTTCCCAACGTAGACAACAAATCAGACATATCCGCTAGTCGAAGTTCAAGTTGCGCCTTGATCTGGAGAGCATGGTCGTTCAGGCTAGTCTCTTTGCTGTCTTCAATCTCCCTCTCAAGAGAAATTATACGGGCTTGTAAGGTCATGTTTTCTGATAACATGCGATTACATTCGCCTTCCAATTGGCGCAATCGGATTGCTTGTGTCGAGTTTGTTCGCGCCAGTTCTCTGTTTTGTCGGAGCATCTTGCGCCGGACTAAGAGGAAATAAAGTCAGTAACTATCCGTATATATGTTGCGATATGCGATGCTTACGCGCTTCTACCGTCTCTGCCGAGTACATTGTTGGTGGATTGTTGGTCTGTTGACCGGTAGTTTCATTAAGGCGAGCCATGACTTCGAACGTGTCGCTCTGCGCCGTCTAATCGCGTAAAGAATATACACCACAAAGAAAGTATCACCCTCTCAACCCCGAATAGGTGCCAGTACCAAGTTAAAACTAAAAAGAAACCTCGAATCTCTGCGTGTAACAAAGCGCAGACAATTTTATAAAAACGTGACGTTCTCGTGAAGTCGAAGATACCGCCAATGGCACACCTAAACCTAGACTCCCGCGAGGTAATTTGATCAAAGGGTGGACGGATGGTCGGACCACCAACAAAGAAGTTTTGGCGAGTCTATTATTTACATTTCGCCAAAACGGGACTAACGTCCATGCTTGAGCTTTATGGATGTTGCTGGGTACCCTGTCCGTCATGCAGAATTCTCACGTGAAATTAACCCGCGTTTGAGTTTATAGCTAGTAACCCTACCCTTGACATGCTGGTTGCACACGCGTGTCTGATATTGATGAGTATAAGTCAAGTTATATTTTCTGATGTAACCTAAACAATGGAAATCAATCTGCGCATCCACGATCTTCGATTCATCTAAATACCGCCACCTTTTCACTATACATAGAAGATCTAAACATAATGAATAACTGGGGCGCGAGTACAAGCCAATACAACACTGGCCAATCCAATGTCTTAGCCATTCGCATATCCGAAAAGAAACAGGAACTCGATAACCTAAGAGAGCTCCGTGATCTCAGCGCTGCCGTCGCCATGCAAATGGAACAGCTAGAGGAGAAACTATCGACGCTGTCTGACGGAACTGAAGGTATGCATGAATCCCATCCCAACTATAGGCGTATATATTGACTTTATGATTCAGCGGTCGCAATGGTCATGGGGAACTGGCATAGCGTTTTACGGGCTATCAGTATGGCTTCATGTGAGTAACCTTTGTATAACATGCAACACAATTCAATAAACTAACATCATATAGCAAAACTAGCACATACTGTGGATCCACAGACTGAAGACGCCCGGGAGTTCCCACAGACCCTGGTTCGCATCCCAACGGAGCATGCCCCAGCCGTCAACGATAGAGTTGATGAGATGGAAGCTGAGACCGGACCAGTGGTATCGAATGACTCATGATAGCCCATGCACTGATTTTCATATAATAACGAAGTTACGAATGATCGAAAACATTATCTTGTGCTACTAAACAAATATGTATGAATTATCAACCAACACACCGACAACCGGGTCAGAACACCTTTATCCCCACAACGGCGCGGTCACCTCAATAGCTCTTTCAACAACTGCTCTGACACGATCCGCAAATACCTTATTGCCCGACTCAATTTCACAATGCTCTAGCCAAACCTTAGCCGACATCTTATCCACAGTAACCGAAACACCCGGTACCGGAATCCCAAGCTTATGAAGTCTATCCAGCTCTTCCTTTTTGAATTGCTCAACCTCCTCCTCTGACGGCTCGTCCTGGCCCTCAGCCGTCTCTGATACTATACGCGGCTCGGCAATGGGGTTGACGTTGTCGGCGCCAAATTGGGCCTCGAGGAACATGAAGATGCGATCAAGACGTTCTTTGGCGTCGACATGGGCGTGTGGGTTCTCGAGAAGAGCCACATCTATCTTTTTATCGTCCCCATGAGAATGAGAGCAAGGAGTGCTAGACCGTTTGACAGCAGCGGGACTAGTTTCAGCCATCATTAAAAGAACAATGACGGAATCAGCCATGCTGTCGTTGAACATGTTGCCTTCCCACTCCAGCTCGACTTCCCTGTTACTCCGGTAATACAACTTAATACAACCCATGATCAGATAGGCAGCAAGTAACTGTGGAACCTCTTCATCCGCCATTTCGATATCCGTCTTATCACTAGACTTGTCTCCAAGCTTGCGCATTTCCGGCAACTCATCAATCGCACCAAATGTACTCTCCAAAATCCACTTAATCAGATCTGGCCCAGCGGCACCCATAGTAAATCGCTTTCTGCATGTAATGGACGTCGTGTTGAGACCTGCGTACTCACGGAGATCCTCGGGTGCCATGAGGGACAGTTTGAAATCATTCTGAACAAGCACACCAGTCATGAGACGCGCCTCATCACTCTCCGCCGAGATAACGTGGTCTGGGGGGGCAATCTCTGCCAGTCTACCCACAACCTTTGCGATCTTGTCGGTCTTGAAGGGAATCATGAGAACCTCGCAGTTTTTGGGACTGTAGACCTTGACCTTGGTGGTCTTGGCGGCATTGAGTGATAACAGCTTCGACTTTAATCTCATCATGTTGTGGACTTCGCCGTGAACGAGAATCTGATATAATGTTAGCGATAGTTACAAACAAATAAGCAAGGCATGATAAACTTACAACTACAGGAGCAGCGACCTCTTCAATGAATTCCCTGTTCTCGTTACCGTCTACATGGGCGGCAAACGAATATTCTTCTACACTGCAACGACGTGGAATCATTGTCTTTTCACCATCACGCCTCGAAGCAGCTCCCATGTTGCGAGACATGACAGCCTGGATTTGATCAGGTTCTTGCATAATCTGTTTTGCCATAGTTCCCTCAACACTGTAACCCGTAATGATGACACCATTCTTGTCACTAGGCGCCCATCTTTCGAGGAGTTCACGACTAACACCATTTTGAAGCATACCAGGACTAGCAAGCATAACACAGCTGCCCATGTCATCGAAACGATCAAGGTTCTTCAAGGATCTGATGAATTTGAAATCCCAAGGCCCGGCCTTTCCGGTAGCATCACCTGATGCGACAGCTTCGGCGAGACGTTCTGTGAATAGGCGTTTGATGTTGTCGTTCATGGCACCGACATACGTTTGGTATACCAACATACATTTTCTAGCCAGGTTACTGGCGTAGTAGATGGGTACCTTTTGGAACTCAGGGTGCTTATCCCAATACTCATCTAGAATGAGCAGTAACTCCTGGGCACGACCAAGAGCGAACACGGGCATCAGTACACGCCCTCCTCTATTTAATACTCCGGTGATTGACTTCATGAGTGCTTGCTCACGCTCCATTCGCGGAGTGTGGGACGAGACACCGTATGTAGATTCTGTAATGAGGACATCAATCTTGACGCCGCGTGGAACCTCAGCGGATACCAAGTGTCGATCTTGTTCACGGGAGTAGTCGCCCGTGAAAAATATCTTGAGCCCGGCAATCTCAATCAAGAACATAGCTGCTCCCAGAACGTGACCAGCAGGGTATGGTGTGATTCGAATGGATGATACTGTATGGGTTGTGTGGTAGTCGATTGCTTCAATCATCCCAAACGTGTTGAGATGGTCACGTTCTGTGTATACAGGCTGGGACTGTGACGAGGAACCGCCAACGCGGACACCATCCTGAATGAGCCATTTGTAGATGGCCTTGGTAGGGTGCGTCATGAAAACTCTGCCCTTGAAGTTGGTTTTGGCAAGCACATAAGGAAGAGATGCCGCATGGTCGACGTGAAAACTGGGTTACTTGTTAGTATGGCTTCCGTCATATTTGGCCTGCACCACACTGTTCACCGAGAGAGGGAAATCAAGGAATTGTGAAACGAGTCTTGTATTGATACGAATAGGAAAAAAGCAGAAAAATATACACCTTTTGCTCCATTTTGATAGCAAACATCTCGCCAGGCACACCTGCATCTGTGAACAGGCATGGCTCTGTGATCTGGATGTACTGTACTGAATATCCTGGGTGCTGTAGACCCCATGCTGTCTTGATAACTCCAACTCTTGATGTTCAGATAGGCTCGGTTCGGAGGGAGGCTTACTGGCTGATCAGAAGAACGTCGACAGTGCTCAAATCGAAGTCGTCGAAGAATGGAAGTGCCGCGAGGCCATCGTATGCAGGGTGCTGACCAGCATCCAACTGAAATGTGCATTAGTATTTGCAACATAAGACGTGAAATTGCAAGAAACTAACCATGACAGTCTTGCCTTTGTATTGCAAGATATGACACGACCGACCGACTTCATTGCCACCACCCAGGCACAAGAATTGTAGTTGATCAGCTGGGTCAACTGGATCATCATTGCCAGAGGCCATCGCGCCGGCTTTCCGCTTGGTAGCCATTTTGGTGGGCGTGTATGTGTGAAGTCAGATGGAAGATCTAATAAGTTTGAAAATATTATCTTATGTCTTGTTGGAATTGGTTGTGTTGGCTTCGTCAAAATATATCGTCTGAGTGTGACAGTAAACTTCTTCAACATCCTTTTCGATTATTTACGTCGCTTACTTGCAAGGCTATCAATTTGAATTCCACGCTGACATCACTGCTTGGACTTTTTCTACATTTAGCCCAAACGAGCGCAAGGCTACCAATCTTTCATATTTATTCTCCACTTATACCCCTGTTAACCCTTGCATTCATACCTTCGCGACGCGTTAACGGTCACGTGAAATATTCCACGTGATCGCATACGGGTCAAATTTCGAGAGTGTGGTTCTGACTTCATCCTGTATTGCCATAGCGGTAGAACAGTTCGCGACAAAATCGTCATTACCGCTCCGAAACCTTGCGCGCACAGCAATAATCATTGAAATTCGATCCGACAACCTTCAATCAACCTATTCCACTATTTGCGCACACGCCGCGACTGAAATTCGAGTCACCATCCAAAATTACAAATTGGCGACGCAGTACTTGAGAGCTTAGCTTGACTGTTTCGCGGGTGTTCTAGCCAACTACAACATTTCGTCTTGAGCGCAACTCCGGGTTGCAACAAGAATATCAGGCTGTTGAGTCTTCAGTTCAATTGCCACATCTACAGTCGCAAGTGCCAGGCTTGTCGCTTCTTGTCTGGACCAATCTGCAAGCTTGGTTCCTTCTAACTCAAGCTTCTATCACACTCTTATTGTCACCGCCATTGCCTATTCGAATAGCGCCATATTTTCGTTAAAAGAACCAGCACAATCGATGGCGGCTACAACCACACCAGTGCCGCCTCCTCAACAGCCAGGCCTCATGAATACCGGACTGCACCTCCCAGACGGGGTCAACCCCTCACCCGTTGCTCTTGCGCAGGCCCAAGTTCATGCGCAGGCCCAAAGAACAGCCCCGAATACGCCAACCCCAGTTCCTGTGCCATTACCTGCTTATACAACTGCTCCTATGGTTTCCATGTCTCCCGTTGCTGCTTCGCCCGGTATTATGACGCCAGGAATTATGACCCCCGTTCCGTTGACTCCCGGAGCTGGCATGCAACAACACCAGATTCTCCAAGCAAACCAATTGCAACAAAACATCGCCATGCAACAACAAGCTCAACTGCAAATGCAAAATGGATCTTTACCGCCAACACCACACCAAGCGACTCCCATACTGCCAGGGACAATGGCACCACCAGCACGCCCGGTCGGGAAGGATAAGGAGGAAGACTATGACCCTACGGATTCTTTAGCGGGAACAGGCGTTGATCTCAAGGCCGAGGATGCGTTCCTTGCCGAGTCAATGGCATTGTCGAAAGACCGGAGTTCTTACTTTCCTTTGATGCAGAATGGTGCACCTGGAGGAACAGGCGGTGGCACTCACCCTGTAGGGGAAAATGGCGCTCAGGTACCGGATCATGTCTACAACGAGGCTGTATCTAGGTGGGAGAAAATGAACGTTCACGAGATGAGCAACCCGTTTTTGTCAGTTGCCAACTTGCATTACCGGGCGAGCAAACTTGTTAGTGACCAAGGCTTGTCACTCAATCTCGAGCAGAAAGTCCATCCACAAGCACCAAAATCCAAGATTGCTTTTGATGTCGAGCCTGAGCTCAAAACAACAACCCAAATTTTGCCAGACAGCACTAATGTGATGGCGACGCATACTTCTGCCATACCAGTTGAGTCTAATTTGGCGGATCAAATGGCCCTTCTGTCCCTTGCCGCCAAGTACAGAGTCCGGACGTTGTTAGAGGATGCAGTTCGCATTGCCCGAAACAGACAAACGTCGTCCCATGGCGAGGTTCCCGATGAGTGGCAGTCGGTTGCTGCTGAGGTCAAGCCATTCTCAGGGGACGTTACTTATGATGAAGCAGGAAACCCCAGTGTAGGGTCGAAGCGTGAGTTTGATAGACTGGTTTTGCCGACATGCTTATTTTAACACCAATTTTAGGTCCTTTGGATACCTCAAAACCACACGAGAGTGCCCCTCCCAGCAAAATTCCCAAGTTCACCACCAACGCTGTCATCCAAACAGTGCGTGAAGCCGGTCGCGCTGAACGTGAATGGGAAGAGCGTCGCTTGCGTCGCCGCATGGCTAGAATCAACGGTACTACCGAAACGACAGCAGCTCCCTCCCGTGCGGCTTCAGTAGCCCCCGGTGCCAGCACACCCCAGGTTGCGCCTGAAAAGAAGGAGGCACCAGCGAAGAAGGAACCGAAACGCGGATCCAAGATGGCAGAAGCCAGTCATGCTTCTCAAAACATGACAAGTTCCATGTTCGCTGGACTGGGCGGTTCCGGTCTTTTTGGCAAGAAGCGGAAGGGAAAAACATACGACTGGATGAATGCCGGTGGAGGTGGTGGGGCAAATCGTAATGGCGCATCATCGGCTGGTAAGAGTACTGCAACAGCCACGACTGGAGCACCAGCACCTCTCACAACGGATACAGGACGGAATCGGTTGGGAACCTGGAGAGAGGATAAAGAGAAGGGCAAGCAAATCCAACTTCGAGATTGGGTTGCCGTGCTTACAGATGATGGGCTGGATTCGCAGGGACTACAGAGTGCGCTTAACAGGCTGGATTCTTCGGCCCCTCGCTGACCACCCACTTTACGGTTGGTGAATTGTTTTTCTTTTCATTCGCAAATACAGGGTTGTCGCATAGTTGGCCTTGAGCTATTGTATTTTGTTTCGTTTCCTGTTTATTGTTTTGGGTATTTCTGTCTTCCTAGGTTTTTTTCCATCGTTACTTCGGGGTGGGACTGGCGTTGGGCTGTTTTTCTGTTGGATGGGCTTTCTCTTTAGTTTCTTCTTTTTTTGTCGTTTGCGTAGTAGAAATGGACGAGCTCAATTGAATGTATCTCCTGTGGTGGGCAGCCAATTGGAGAGCCACGAGCTCGTCACAATTCCAGCGGTTTAGTCATTAACATCAAAAGCCATTGAGGCAATATTTCATTATACATTTTATATTTTAAAACTTTCAGTGAAGATGTGCAAGCTTTTGTCAATGTAGGGGCTTTGTGAATGTGTAACTGTTACCTAGAAAGTTTTTGTCAGGCATGGAATACTTATGGTGCGACGAAACGGACTCGGGAAGATTCGGCCTCAGGTATGACAATATTTTCAAGTACGGCAGGGAATACCGGATTGGACCATCAACTCCCCGTCTTGAGAGCTTATCATTGGTTTCGACAGATACCAGTTCCATGGCGAGCTTGCATGTGGCTTCTTGGCAGGCTTGGTATTTATAATAGGTGACAGAACAATGTTACAAACGATGAGGGCCTCACGATAACTACATAGGTATTGAAATGGACTCGGTAAGAATGCCAACCCTGGTCCGAATATATTGTGTCACCTCGGCTCCAAGACATCATCCAGGTATATCAGTGCCTCGACGGAAAACTACGACGTGTATGTCGAACAAGATATAGTCTGACGGATTGATAGATTAGATGCTACAATTGATAACCACTTGCATTATCGCGTGCCGTCCATCTAGATTCCAAGGCCACGTGCTCACAAATGAAAATACGATAACAACCCCGGATTGGTCACTACTAATCGCCTTTTTGCCCCGCCTCTTGGCAGCGGTGCTTGGCAGCGGGAGATGGGAAGACGGGGATAATATGGCGCCACCCGGTGTGGAAAGTCGCCACTCCGAATTGGAGAAACGGGGCCGGGTGGAGCTCCGCTGGTGGGAGAGCTTCACATTAGCAGCTAAAACTATCTTGATATCGCCAGACTAATGAATCCTTTGTACTGCTATAGCGTGTATTAACTGGCGGACAGTGAGACATTGAAGGGTTGAGAATGGCAATTCCCAGTTGGAGGTATTTGCCGCCAAGAAATAAGGCAAATAGTCCGGTTCACAATGTGTAGTTTCCGGTATGGGCTTCGCTGTTGTCTATGCCAAGAGTCGGCGCCAAGCGATGCCAAGATCGCTGCCAAGATGTTGGAATTCGCTGACGACGCGGGATAGAACGGTATCGAGAGTCGAGGAAAGATTCACTGTTATTAACACGGCATAACTTGTCTCAATCAAGACTTTCATAGCGAGATATGTCGGCGATGTTTCAGTATACTTGGTGCGATGCTGGCGGGATTTCAAGTTGGTATTGACGGTTGTGGTGTGAAGACTTCCGGAAAGAGCTTAAGTGTTTTGCTTTAGCTTGACTGGGTAGATGGTACATCTAATCAGCTGACTTTATTAGCGCCCATACAGCAATTCGTTATCAGCGCCAAGTACCTAGTACATGAAAAAAGTGGGGCATGTCTTATAAGTGCGTACAAGTCAGAATTTCCCCATTGGAGCTATCAACACATTTGGACATTCTCACATGTTGGCCAGATAATCGGGTTGTCTTTGCCAAAAGAGAAAAAATGAGATTGGAGACAGTGGCCAATTTTGTGAATATAAATAGGGCCGTCTTCCGCCCCTTTGGTTCTCTAGATTTAAGTTTTGATTTTCACAAAATAACTTTAAAAATATCAAATCGATTTGCTAGATCATCACTATCATCTGATCAAGACTTGGATTCAATTCACACGTGAATTAGTCCATGACACCAATAACACCTATTGAATCGACCTACTTTTTCGACCCCCTTGGATAAATTATCTCGACAACTTTCAATCGAACCGAGCCTTATATACTCCCATCGTCATTGTTACACGACTTTCCCTCACGATGTCTAATCGTGACACCATTCAGAAGCATGAGTTCTTGTGCTCTGTCGAGGAAGTCGCTCGTATCTACTCGACTGACATCAACTCTGGTCTTACCCCGTCTCAAGTTGAACAGCTTCAAGCTTTCCACCCCGAAAATGTGATTGCCGGAGATGAGGGCACACCTCTGCTCAAGATTTTCTTGAAGCAGCTTTGCAATGCCATGGTTTTGGTACGTTTGTGACACAAGTTATCCGGTCTGTGCGATGACATATTAACATGGTTTAGGTTCTATTTATCGTAATGATCCTCAGCTTCACCCTAAAGGATTGGGTTGAAGGAGGTGTCGTTACCGCTGTCATTATTCTGAATGTCAGCATTGGTTTCTTCCAGGAAGCCAAGGCGGAGCGCCGCATGGATGCTCTCCGTACTCTTTCTTCTCCTTCCGCCCGTGTCCTTCGTGATGGACAGGCTATCACTATTCCCAAGTAAGTTATCTCGATCGTTCAGCCCTATGTCCACCTTTACTAACACCCAAAAAAGTGCCTCGGTTGTCCCTGGCGATATTGTCTTCCTCAAGATGGGCGAGCGTGTCCCCGCCGACGTTCGTCTCTTCGAGGCGATGAACCTTTTCTGCGATGAGCAATCCCTTACTGGTGAATCCATGCCCATTGAGAAGATTATTGAAAACAACATCAAGATTGGTGAGACTAATGAGCTTGCTACTGATGAGAGCCAGGTTGGTATTGGTGATCGCATTAACATTGCTTATGCCACCACTACCGTTGTCAAGGGCCGTGGTGCCGGTATCGTCATTCGTACTGGCATGTTGACTGAGGTTGGCAAGATTGCCGCCAGCACAACTAAGAAGCACCGCAAGCCTGGTCGCTCTATGAACATCAAGAAGTACGGTGGTAAGCAGGCCGCCAAGGGCGTTGCTCTCACTGCTAAGGACAAGATCGCCAAGTTCCTTGGTTTGTCGGAGGGTACCCCTCTCCAGATGAAGCTTGCGAAACTCGCTTATGTTCTTTTCTTCACAGCCATCTTCTTGGCCATCATCGTGTTTGCGGTTAACAAGTTCCGCATCCCCGCCGAGGTTGTCATTTACGCTACATCTCTCGGTATCGCTATTATCCCTGAATCCCTGGTCGCCGTACTGACCATCACCATGGTCACTGCCGTCAACGTCATGCACAAGTCCCAAGTCGTCGTTCGTGATCTTGCTGCCATCGAGGCTCTCGGTGGTGTCACTAACATTTGCTCGGACAAGACCGGTACTCTTACTCAGGGTGCTATGATTGTTCGTAAGGCTTGGCTCCCTTCAAAGCACCTTTACTCTGTTCACGATGCTCATCGCTCTTCCGATCCTACCCAAGGTCGCGTAGTTCATCAGCGGATGGATGTCGAGGGAAAGAAGATGCCCTCCAACTCCAAGAGAAATTATGATGAGGAGCGTTCTGTCCACGCACTTACGTTTGATGTGCCTGAGGCGAAGCTTAACATGACTGAAAAGACTACGGAGATTCCTGAGGAGCCAGTTGAGATGACCCCTCACTTCAAGGCTTACGCGATGGCTTCTAGCTTGTGCAATGTGTCCAAGGTGATGTGCGAACCTGTCACCAAGAAGTGGCAGGCGCAGGGTGAGCCTACTGAGATTGCGCTCCACGTCTTTGCAATGCGTTTTGGTCTCGGAAAACAGGAACTTCTGGACCTCGGTTGGAAAGGTGTGTCTGAATTTCCATTTGACAGCACTATCAAGCGCATGTCGGTGGTATATGATGCGCCCCAGGGCAACACTGATATTGAGGGTTCGGAGGAGAACTCTATCATTTTTACTAAGGGTGCCGTTGAGCGTATCCTTGATCGTTGCACCATGATTGGATTCGGTGCTGAGGCTCGGGAAATCACTGAGGCGGATAAGACTCATATTATGGAGCAGATGTCGGGGTTGGCTTCTCAGGGTCAGAGAGTTTTGAGTCTTGCCTACCGTGTTTGGGATGGAAGATTCCCTGCCCCTAAGCCTACTGGTGACCGCGAATTGGACGAGCAATTCCGTGACAACGTTGAATCTAACCTTACTTTCCTCGGTCTCGCTGGTATCTATGATCCTCCCCGTCGCGAAACTCAGCCCTCTATCAACGACTGTTCCAGCGCCGGTATCCGTGTGCACATGCTCACGGGTGACCACCCCGATACGGCCAAGGCCATCGCTAAGGAAGTCGGTATTATCCCCAAGAACATGAGTGTTCTTCCTGAGTCGATCCGCAAGACTGTGGTTCTTACTGCTACTGAGTTTGACAAAATGACGGCGGAAGAGGTTGATGAGCTGGAGGAGCTGCCTTTGGTTATTGCGAGATGTGCCCCCCAGACCAAGACTAACATGATTGAGGCTCTTCGGAGACGTGGGGCTTTCATGGCTATGACTGGTGATGGTGTTAACGATGCTCCTTCACTTTCGGCTGCCGATGTGGGTATTGCTATGGGTTCTGGCTCTGATGTCGCTAAGTCGGCTTCTAAGATTGTGTTGTCAGATGACAAGTTCAACTCTATTGTCACTGCCATTCGCGAGGGTCGTCGCATGTTTGACAACATCCAGAAGTTTGTTCTTCACTTGCTTACTTCCAACGTTGGCGAGGTCATTCTTTTGGTCGCTGGTCTTGGTTTCCAGGATTCTACCGGTTACTCTGTTTTCCCCGTTTCGCCCATTCAAATCCTGTGGATCAACATGTTGACCTCATCGTTCCCCGCCCTCGGTCTCGGCCGTGAGCCTGCATCCGCTGACGTCATGCGTAAGCCACCTCACGACAGCAAAAGGGGTGTTTTCTCTAAGCAAATCATGATTGACATGCTTGTTTATGGTATCCTGATGGGTACTGCCTCTATCATGACCTTTGTTATCGTCGTTTACGGGAAGTATAACGGAGAACTTGGCAATGACTGCAACAAGAAGTGGTCTGAGACTTGCGAGCCTGTTTTCCGTGCTCGTGCCGCCGTTTTCGCCGAACTTACTTGGTTAATTCTTCTGTCGGCTTGGGAGTTCAAGGACCTTCGCCGCTCTCTGTTCTGTCTTGATTCTGCCAACAAGCGCTGGGATTCTATCTTTCGGGATGTTTACGCCAACAAGTTCCTCTTCTACTCTGTTGTTATCGGCATGGTCTCCGTGTTCCCCGTCGTGTACATCCCCGGCCTGAACACCAAGGTTTTCAAGCACACAAACATCTCGTGGGAGTGGGGTCTTGTCATTGGCTTCACACTTTTCTTCCTGGCTGGTATTGAGGCGTGGAAGCTGGTGAAGCGGAGATTCCATCTGTTGGAGGACAAGGCAGTGCAGCGCGGCGCTTATTCGCAGGGTGATGACACTGTTTCGACGGGATTCTTAGCTAGAACGCTGACAATGGTCAGCTTCCGGTCGTGGAGATCGCAGGGATCAACTACGACTCAAGAGCAGGAGAAGAATGCGCCCGGGACGGCTCATGTTTAGATTCAGTGGGATGGTAGATAGAAAAGCCTATTGGCATGTTGTATGAGTGATAAATATTGAGTGTTTTTTTGAAACAAAACTTTACGGTTTATTTCTATTTTGTGATTTTGGTCGTGATGTTGCCACTATAATGACGAATAGATCGGCACCCACAAAATGCCGGCTTACACATTTACATGTATCCTAGGGTTTCCTTACAACCTGTTTCGGGAAACTCTGCTTATGCATGCCCTAAACGTCCACATCCTCTTCACGCCGATTTTCAGTTTTACTTTTCGGATAGATGGAAGTGCGGAACTGAGGCTTGTAGTTCCCAAGGATAGCGTACTCCCAATTGGAGAATGTTGCGGGGTTTACATGGATTTTAAGGGGTGTGTTTTGTTTTGTATGCGCATGCTTGAGTGGTTGGAGATTCCATTTTTGGGGAAAGGGGCGGTTATGCTTGGAGTTTGGGGGTGTGAATATAGACAGATGTTTTGATCTACTTGGAGTGTTTTGAATGCGGCTGAGTGAGGCTATAAAGTACGGTTGATAGAAGGTAGTACAAGAATCAGTGAACGGCCGTAGCGATGTATAGCCGAAACAACGAAAGATATGCCTAGATTGAAGAGAATAGACAAGATAGAAACTTGAAGCGACGATTGCGGTAGTAGTAAACGCATTTGCTGGTTTGGAATGCCTTTTTTGGACGTTCACCCCTGTGTTTACCACTTTGCTTTTCCGGTATCCTGGCTTCTCATGTGCCCGATGTTCACAGGTTATTCACGGGTTATTCCCGGCCGACCAGTTAGAAAACGGGGATTTCGGACGGGAGGATAGTGTGGGGAGTTCTTTCACTCATGGGTGAATGAGTGTGGAGTGGTCATTTTTCATGTGTATGTGTGTGTGTAAGTGCTTTTTGATATGCGCAGTCTTTTTCTCCGGTTCTCCAACTTTCGGCGGATGATGGACGTGGTTTAGAGTGAGGCTGTGAAAAGGGAACGGATAAGGGCAAGATGTATGTATGTATGTATGTACATACAACGCCAAGCTTTGTGGGGGGCGGGGAGACATATATTTAGGGGAAAGAAATGGAAGACTTTCTCTTGGCTCTGTGGCGTTGCAGGTGTAGATCTGTGACGTGGAGATGTGGAAGCAAAACCAATGAATCGAAATGGACTATCATGATCATTTTAGGTATACAATCAAAGTTTACAAGTATACATACTATTTACAGAGGCTAGAGCCGCATCCGTGTGTTAAAACTCTACATTTCCAGTTCAAACACCCGCATCAAAGCATCAATACCCCGCCAAGCCATCGTGGCATGTTATAACATTCAAAGAAGCCCTAGCTCCGTCCTCATGAACCCTGGACTAAATCCAAACTCATGCGATAATGTTTCCATTTCGCCCGCTTACGCCCTTAAAGGAGTAGGACTCCCGAATGACTTGTCTAGCGTCATTCTTCCCCAGTTTCTCCCGAGGTGGGTGTCTTAGGCAATCCCTGGTTTGGTTTAGCGGGGGGGGCTTAAAACTACTCCTAATTGATGTCCTCATGACGTCTTTGGGGTCCGGTTGTCGGTAACTCGGGCCTTTCTTGTGGAATTTTGGCGTGGGTTATTCGCTTGGAGTTAAGATTCACACATAAAACACACGAATATGGAGTACTAATGAAGCTCGTTGTGGAAGTAGTGGCTGCTGTTATCCTGGAAGGTGATTTGCCCGTTGTATGTACCCCACATGATGACGATCAATCGTTTCCCGTGTAAAAGAAACATGATTTTTGACATGATGGTGAGGTTGATCATGGCTATTGAGACGCACGAATGATACGGTAATAGGCTATAGAGACGGGAGGAGTGGGCCGCCTTCCAAATTGTCCGGATCAGGAATGTAAGATGCTCATACTACCAAATTCAACGCATTACTTTGTAAGATAGTGTTACTTGCCAAGCCAAGATATTTTAGTACATACAGAGTCACCTTGCATACACTAACTTTCCTGCCTTGCGTATCTGCGTCAAAGCATCGTCAAGTGACTTGTAATGGTTGAAACATGCTGAATAAAACGGTAAAACATATATTTACCGACTAACAGAGGGCCTGTGTAATGCCCATAACCGCGTAGGGCAAGCAAGGTCTTTAGAGCTGGAGATAAGTAGTATAAAGAGCCTCATGATCCTCCTTCGGTGATGTCTTCTCCAATTCTGCGACAAGCATTCCCATCCATTTCAGTCCAAAGCCAGGTCTCCGGTAGTCCTAATCTCTATCTATAAATCTCTCTGAATACCTCACTTTAAGTGTCTATAGCTTTACTAGCAATACACACTTTTCACTTCAATTTCATCTTTGCCCTACTCTTCTACTATCCAAAGCAGTCACATATTTCTCAATTCTTTCTTCATCTTTGATACCCCTCTGTTCACAATGTCCGCCGCTGTCCAAAAAATAAACTCTATCTTGCAAAAACACTCCGCAGTGGGTACCGATACCAAAGATAAACTTCTCGGTGCCTCTCTCGTCGTCGTCAACAAAGATGGTTCGTTGTCTCCAAAAAAAACACTGTGATGACATCATTTCTAACCCCAACCCTAGGTACTCTCTTCTCCGGCGGCGCCGGGCGTATGGGCTATGACGTCAAGTCAGACCCATTTACGGCAGACTCAGTGACCTGGATCGCTAGTATGACCAAAGTTGTTGCGTCTACTGCCATTCTGAAGCTCTGTGACGAAGGGTTGATGAGTCTGGATGATGATGTTCGGTCAAAGCTGCCCGAGCTGGCTAACCTGCCTATTCTCACTGGCTTCGATGAGAAGACTGGTCAGCCCATCCTTGAGCCTTATGACAAGCCCATCACCCTTGGTTCTTTGTTGAACCACACCAACGGAACCGCCTATGACGTTTTCTACGAGGATCTTCTTCAGTGGATGGAGGTCACTAAGCGGCCTATCAACTGCTTCCACATGACTATGGAGGGTTTCGCCGTTCCATTGGTTGCCCAGCCGGGAACTACCTGGCGCTACGGTTACGGTATCGACTGGGCCGGTATGTACCTCGAGCGTACTCTGTCGACTCCCGAGAAGGAGGTCACCCTCGGTAGCTACATTCGCGACAACATCTTCCGGCCTCTAGGCATCCACGACGACCATACATTCTACCCCGGTTCACACGTCAAGATTGTCGAATTCACTGACCGTAACGCCGATGGAACTCTGAAGCCTGCTCCTCCGATGGGTCCAACGGGACCGAACCCCACCATTCACTCCGGTGGTGCCGGTCTGCACATCTCAGCCAACGAATATTCCAAGTTCCTTCAGGGTGTTCTCACCAAGAAGATTGTCAGCGAGAACGTCTACAAACACATGTTTGCTGACACGCTGACTGATCCTGCCCTCAAGTACTCCTTCAATCACAGTATCTTTGAGCGTGAGCCGGAGATGCCGCCTTCTCCGTGGCCGATTACCCACAGCTATGCGGGTATGATTACGGAAAAGGATGTTCCTGGCGGTAAGCGGAAGGGTACTCTGATGTGGAGTGGCATTGTTAACCCCAGATGGTGGATTGATCCCGAAAGTGGTATTGCGGCCGTGTTGATGTGCAATGTTGCGCCATACCAGGACCCAGTCTTGAAGAAGCTCTATGTTGAGCTGGAGGCTGCCATCTATGGTGACCTTCTTGGAAAGAAAGATTGATAAACGGGAAGCTTGTGTTTCTATTTAATGATTTCCCCGGCATATACAATATGAATGAATAAATGTCAATAACTAAACTTCGATGGCCCACACAGCCTGCATGATGACAACCGAAAAGCTAACGATCACAGCCTCCCCATCGTAAGGCCATAGTATGACAAAACGACGATATAGTCGATCCATAACAGTCTCATCCATCATCTAAGTATTCTGGCAATAGTAATCTTCATCAAAACAAACCACCAAAAGTCTCTTCTTCATGACCGGGCATCAAGCCCCTTCATAACGAAAAGAAAAAAGAAAGGTAAGGTATCAAAAATTACACTCACGATGGCCCACGAAGGGCAATCGACACCCGGAAACTCCACGCTGTGCAATGCAGGTTCCCGAGTAT
The DNA here is from genome assembly GCA_001483325.1 of Huntiella savannae. NCBI lineage: Eukaryota > Fungi > Ascomycota > Sordariomycetes > Microascales > Ceratocystidaceae > Huntiella > Huntiella savannae. The sequence goes on along the minus strand of LCZG01000012.1, from coordinate 137,740 downwards.
GGTCCCGAGACTTCATGATCTCCCGGAACCCAAGCAAGGTAAGTATGAAAAAGAAAAGAAGAAAACAAAACCTAAAATGTTGGCGGCTTGGGGAGATATTTATACCCCGTCTGGTGGATCCTAGGCGCTGACTGATTTGGGCGGTTATAGAGGGTTTAGTGGGTAGATGGCGAAGCTTCAGTGGGGGCTTGGCAGTTTAGTGGGTTGGTTAGGGGGTTATTTTAGTGGGTCAGGAGATTATCAGGGCGGTTGGGTGCAGAGACCCATATAAATACAGGGGCGGTTAGGGACATTAGTGGGTCTGAGGTTTTATGGGGCGGTTGGTTTACTGGGGTTCGATATTGGCCAATCAGAAATCTGTATGTTTTGAACCTCGTGGTCAGCATTTGGATGCCGGTGATGCACAACGAAATGACTAGAGACACAATCAGTAATGTAGATGACCGGTCATACAAGTAGAGCAAATCACAGGTTGTATGTATGTCTGTACATGGACGGACGGACGGCCGGTCGGAGTAGAATGGCTTCGGGGCCCATCATAATCTAGATGCCGTTCTGCACTCTTTGGACGGGAAAAATGAGGATATGGCCAGCCTGTGAAAGAGGAGCTAGTCCTGCTAATCACGTTATAAAAAGAACAATACAAATACAGCATCAGTGGAAGGTCAGACTGGATAAAGCATCACCGTTACTACATGTTTTCCCTGAAACTATAGGTCCTGTGTGCGGAGTAAACGTTAGGGTTAACTTGATATCCATATGCTGTCCGTATACCAAGACTAGTGGCTATACTAATACATTCTAACAAGCTGCATTCCAACACCAGTGTCTCATTGTACGGACATAACTAAACAATGACTTTGTTTCCAAATGATTAAATCCTGATATCATCACATGGTGTTGAGAAGCTTCAAGATGCCCGGCTTATGTAGACGTAACCCCAAATATCCTAGAAGCACACCAGAAAAGTGGGCTCACTCACCATAACCGGGAATAGACCTCATGAGAGAGGATCACAACATCTTATGGCCGTTGTAAGAGCGTGTCCTAGGTATACCGTTTGATAGCTCATAGGATCTCTATTCACCTAGAATTCCGGATTTCAAACCTATCGTGGGTGCTTGCTCCCTGGTCTCATTTTCATCGGCACTCGTGAGATAGCCACCTATTTGGAGACGAGTTCCATCCGTCCCACCCCACCAAACGCCTCACCAAACAGATTGCAAGATGCTTCGAATCCCGACCCACACGGCCAAAGCCGCGGGCCCTCTCCGGTCCCTCGGACCAACCGCTCGGCTACCACGCCCTACCACGCTAGCTGGTACCCACCTCCAAGCCCGCTCCGTTCATATCGACCCCGACAAGCCACCCGTCCAAAACAACGACCGCCTCTTCAAAGAAACCCCGCTTCGTCGCTCCTTTACGGGCCAGATGATGGGGAGTATCAACCGGCGTATTGCAAAGGAACAACAGGATCGTCAGAGATGGTCTCAAGATGGGGCTACGCCTTATACCCTCTGGTATACGACTTTCCGTAAGTCCCCTTGTCTTGATAAGATGGAAGTGGACAGCTACTAACAATTCTAGTCTTCCTCTTCGCCACTGGAACGTCCTATTACCTCGGCACTCTAATCCCCCCTACGCCATCATCTGACTCAACTCTCCCCCTTTCAAAATCCGCCCCCGAGCCTCTCAAGAACGATGTGGAAAACTTACAAGCCGCCTGGGTCGACTTCCGGGCGCTCCTCGGCGAAGCCCAAATCAGTACTGCGGAAGGAGATCTCGATTTCCACTCTACCTCTTCGTGGTCCACGCACAAGCGCAAGGAAAGTGAGAAGCCCTTTATGGTCCTGTACCCACGTAGTACCGAGGAAGTCTCCAACATCATGAAGATTTGCCATAAACGACGGATCCCCGTTGTTGGATACTCAGGTGGCACGTCTCTTGAAGGACACTTTGCCCCGACACATGGAGGCGTCTGTATCGACTTCACCCACATGAACCAGATCGTTGCTCTCCACGCTGACGACCTCGATGTCGTAGTGCAGCCCGGTGTTGGCTGGGAATCTCTCAACGACCAACTCGCCTCTTCCAACCTCTTCTTCCCTCCCGACCCAGGCCCTGGCGCCATGATCGGTGGCATGATCGGAACCGGCTGCAGTGGAACCAACGCTTACCGTTACGGCACCATGCGTGAATGGGTGCTGAACGTCACCGCCGTTTTAGCAGACGGAACGATCGTCAAGACCCGTCAAAGACCCCGTAAGAGTTCAGCTGGATATGACCTCACCAAAGTCTTCATTGGCTCTGAAGGAACCCTCGGTCTTGTTACCGAGGCCACCTTGAAACTCGCAGTCCGTCCCGAACACACCTCCGTTGCCGTCGCCGCCTTCCCCAGCATCCGCGACGCAGCAAACTGCGTACAAAAAGTCGTATCCCACGGGATCCCCCTCGCTGCCGTAGAAATCCTCGACGATAACCAAATGGCCTGCATCAACGCCGCAGGCAGCACATCACGCACCTGGGCGGCAACTCCCACAATCTTCTTCAAATTCGCGGGATCCAAACAGGCTGTTCAAGAACAGATCGAATCTACCAAGAAATTCGCCAAACAGACGGCTGCCAAGTCTTTTGAGTTTGCGAAGAACGAAGAGGAGCAGGCAGAGTTATGGAGTGCCAGGAAGGAGGCTCTTTGGAGTGCGTTGGCGGGAAAGAAGGAGGGCGACCAGATTTGGACGGGGGACGTAGCTGTGCCGGTTACTAAGATGCCTGATTTGATTGAGGAGACGAAGAGAGGACTTAAGGAGAGTGGATTGTTCGGGACGATTGTGGGACATGTTGGAGACGGGAACTTCCACTGTAAGTTCCTCATTACATAACTACATGCGAATGCCGCTAACAACCATAGTACTACTCCTTTACAACGACAAGCAACTCCCCATTGCCGAAAAAGTCATCCACGACATGGTCAAACGGGCCGTTGAAATGGAAGGGACAGTAACTGTAAGTACACCGTTTCTTCGCTATCTACAATGCACTAACACCAAGCACCAGGGCGAACATGGCGTTGGTCTTGTCAAACGCGACTATCTCCCCCACGAACTCGGTGAAACAACAGTTGACCTTATGCGGAAAATGAAGCAAGCCTTCGACCCCCTCTGTCTTCTCAACTGCGACAAGGTCGTCCGGATGCATCCACCTAAGAAGGGCGAGGTTAAGCCGTGGTAAACGACAACACCATTAACAGCACGACAAGAGTCGGTGGCTAGGACAGAGGAGGGACATGTAACACGAACATAACCCGGATAAGCACCCAGTTGTATTGTATTGATATGTACATTAGCACAGCCAGAAACACAAAACATGACAAGTTACCAATATATTGAACTCAACCAAACACCGGGGTATTATAAACAAAGTAATCGAAAAGGATGGCAACGAAGAAGAACCCAAAAGTCAAAATAACAACCGCAACAACTGTCCATAAATTAGCCAAGAAATACCAACCTCGTCACTACGACAGAAACAATAGTGAGACCAAAACCAGCCTCAAGACAATGACGACATGTGGAACCAGAAAAACATGAAAAAAAAAAGCAAAGAAAACCAAAAGCAGTAAAATAAACGATCAAAAGTGCAAAGAAATAACAAAACAAAACCCAAATTTAATCCCAAACAGAGCAATGATGGTGCCGACTGATGTAAACAGAAAACGGAAAAAGAAGCGCAAAACAAAAAGACTATGAGCGCTGCTAAATAAAACTGGGCCACCACGGGCTCCAACAGACGATCCTTCCATAGAACTCGAGGCACGGCCTCACCGAGTAGAAACCACCGGCAAGCTCCCCGAGTGACTATCTTGTATATAACATCCACGCGAAGAAGAAAGACAGCAAACGAATGATGTGGCGAAAATGCGCCGTTGCACCGGTGTCGTCGCGATTGGCTCTGGTTCCTCCGCAAGCGCCGGGAGACGGGAGGACATAGACCCCGTCGTTAGCATGTGAATTCCCTCAGGATAGGGAAATGGCGGAGACTGGGCTGGGGATGGAGGATACCCAGACATTGACTGTGATGACACATTGTAAGGTGACGAATAAATATCCACACCAGATGCGTGGGATACTATAGACGCCACCGGCGAACGCACCACCACAGACTCATTGCTCCTCACCCGATCAGCTACGGGGGCAATCGAAACAACAGTGTGCGGCGTACGCAGCGAAAGAGTGCGACTAGGGGAGGATCTCTACCGCCCCCCATTGGTCGCTTCTCTAGCCTTCCCTCTTCTGCGGAAAAAGTCCATGACCCGACGAGCAGCGCCGTTATCTCTGTCGTCGTAGGCCGTGTTGAATCCGCGCTTAGCCTTTTGCAACGACGGCCGCGAAGGCGCGCCAGAACTGCTGGGGAGCCGCGTGTCGGCATCGGTCGCTGTGGACTCGTAGGCGCCTTGGTGGTGACTGAAGGGACGTTTAGTACTTCCATTCTCAAATGAGGAGTCGGAGCCATCATGAGGCAAGGTTTTGATGTGAACGTACTTTTGAGTAGCGCTCGAGCGGAACTGGTCGTCGCGATGCACTGATGATTTGCTGTATGAGTGGCCACCGGAGGTCGTGGGCTTAACGTGGCCTTGGGTGGATGGCCGGGTGTCGGGTTGGGCCGAGGCCAGAACTGGTGACTCGTGGTCTGATGGGGTCGCTGAATTTGTTGAGGAGTTCTTGCTGCCGAGACCGAAGTTCTTGAATGGCGCGATGAGGGAGTACCGTCTCGATTTGCTGGCTGAGTGTTGGCTTCCAGCAATGCTACCACTGCGCTTCTTACCCAGGCCAAACGAGATGGACCGTCTGCTCGACTCAATCGAGGGACGGCTGTTATGTTGGCCAGCCGTCATGTCATCGATGTTGTGGATCATCTGGTTGGACATGCTGAGAGGAGGATACTTGCGGCTGCTCTTCTCGCCAGCAGTATCGGTACGCTTGCGATTCTTGCCGAAGATAGAACCGTTGCGAGTGATGAGGTCGCCCAGGGTGTTGGAGCGCTTGTGGCCGCGGTGCTCATTGATGCTAGTAGGAGTGCCAGGAATCGAGCCATTGTTGCTGTAACCAGTGACCATGGCAGCCTTGGAGGGGATGCCTGCCTCAGGAACTTCGCTGCCTGGTTGCTCGATCTTGCCTTGAGCAGTGGTACCAGCAACGGAGGGCGGAGCTGGTTGGCTATATCCAGGGCGGCTGATGGAAGCAGACGAGGCGTGACCACCAGTGTGGGGGCGGGCGGTTGGTGGCATGGTGGTGTAGAGGTTTTCGGCGGTACTGGCACGGTTGTCACGAGTCGGTCTGGAAGATGGCGCAGCAAGGGGCATGGACTGGCGGTTGGCTCTGGGGACCTCGGTCGTAGCGACAGGTTCCTTGGGAAGGGGCTTGTCTCTGGCAGCCTCCATAGAGGCCCGGACAGCAGCGTTTCTGGAAACAACAGAAGCCGCGGTAGGAGCAGGCTTGCTGGAAGAGGGGGGAGAAGCCACAGCATACTCAGGGCGTTCACGGGTAGTCTGTGTAGAGGGAGCAACATACTCAACCTGGACAGTACGACGCTTGGCGGCCTTGCTGGCAGCCTCAGCATCGGCTTCGGCATTGCTCTTGTGTGAGAGGCCACCAACAATTGGCGGGTGCGACCGCTTGGAGGGCTCGCGGACAGAAGCACTGCGAGAAACACCTGGAACCTCGTCGGCGGGCAACTTGGAACCCTCCTGGACCTCGGAAGGAGATGTAGTGTTACTAGTGATCCAAGCTACAGCACCCTCATAATCGCTGAGCCACGAATGACGAGCAACCTCAAACAGATCGGCTCTCTTGCGTGGGTCGGGAACCAAAATTCTTCTCAGAAGATCGCGGGCATGGGGTGACACATACTCGGGGAAAGTAAGTGTGGTGTTAACAATATACTTGTACAGCAAGTTGATGTTGTCACCCTCGGGGTTCGCCGGATCATCATCAAAGGGAAGATAGCCAGCAAGCATGGCGTAAAGAATGACACCGCAACTCCAAACATCGACCTTACGACCAGTGTATAAGCAGTCACTAACGACCAGTTCAGGTGCAGCGTAGCAAGGACTACCACAGCTAGTCTGCATAAGATCGCCTCGGCGGTGGCCGTTCGTCTTGATGCGGTCAAGGGCTTTGTTCTTGACATAGTCCTTGTCAGCTAGGTGGTCCTCTTCAATTTCTGTGAGAACATCGTCCGAGTCGAAAGTATTGGCGAAACCAAAATCTGTGATGATGATGTTCTTGTTACGATCAAGCAGCAAGTTCTCCAATTTTAAATCACGGTGAACAATGCCCTTCTTGTGGAGATAACCGACACCCGAAATCAACTGAGCAAACAACCGCTTGGCGTTGTTGTCCTTCAGGTATCTGTGGCGAAGAATGTAATCAAACAATTCGCCACCGGAGGCATACTCGAGAACAATACCGATGCGGCTGTCATCACTGATCATGTCATACAGACGAACAATGTTAGAGTGCTGAAGGCCGCGCAAAATATTAACCTCGCGGTGGATTTTAGCGAGTCTGTTGGGATTGTTGCCGAGACTCTCCTTTTTGATGATCTTGATGGCAACTTGGGACTAGAATTGACAGCTGTGTTAGCGCGCAATTGATGTTGTGGGAGAAAATGGGTAATTCACTAACCTGGTTGGGATCGCTTTGTTTCCATCCCAGTCTCACTTTACCAAACTCACCCTCACCAATTACATTACCCAGAATATAATTGTGGAATTTGGTATTTTTATCGCGCTTAGCATTGCTTGCGGCATTTCTCGCCGTGTTACGGCCTCCGCTGCGGCCGTTGCTGCGCTGACCGTTTGTCTGGTCTTCGCTCATTACGCTAGAGGCAGCAGGATTCGCGATGTCTGGGTCGGCGATCTGGTCAGCAGAAAGAAGAGGCTCCTGTGTGCGCGCTTCTGATGCTCTGTTGGATTGACTAGACTGTTCTGGGGCGCGACGGCTAGATGTCGACGGAGTGCTCTGGTGACGAGAAGAGCCATGCGATTGTGATTGTGAATGCGAGTGCGACGAGTATTGTTGTTGTTGTCCTGAATATGCGCCGTTTCCGCTGCTGCGAGGAGGTTGCTCTTGTGTAGAGCGCCGGGAGCGGGAGGCACCGTGGGGCTGACCCATGGTGGCAGTGCTCTGCGAAGCAGCGTGCGAATTGGCGACGGCTGACGCGCTCATTCCGTCAATTCCCGATTGATATGTGGACGATGTACGAGGAGGAGCTACCGGCGGCACGCCGGAGCGTCTGTTATTAGAAGTGGTGGAGGGTTGGTAAGAAAAGTCTGAAGGTGTGGTCGAAGGGAGAGCAATGGGGCTCGCGACGACAGTTTTCGATGCCATGCTATTGTATTTGCAGAAAAAAGAATGTGAGTTTGTCACCTCCGGACCTGAACGCACGAGAAATTAAGGTGGTAAACAGGTTCTGCGGAACCAGGGTGGGACGAGGCTGGGGTCAGAATTATCTGGTCCTGGGCATTTCCTGGTCCAAGCGGGAGGTCGTGGTGACGGTATTGAATCAAGGATAGGGAGCGAGAAAGAGAAAGAGGAAAAGAAGATTCGCTCTGATATAAAAACGAGGCAGGTAGTTGTCCAGTTGTGAAGGGGTTAAAGACAAGGTTGGTCCGGATTGTCGAATATAAACTTGAATGTCAAGATTTGGTCGTTTTTCAGTCGAGATGGTTTTGAAATCTGGTCCAGAGTACACAATGACAAGCAAGCTTTGTTTTGATTATCAAAAGGGAAGAAGCGATGGCAAAAAGGAATCAATGTCGAAGGAGTCGAGGTTGTAGTGCAGGGTCAATCGAAAAAAGAAAAAAGAGGAAAAGAATTAATCAAGTAAAAGAATAGAAGTACAAGACAGTAGAAGAAAGCCAAAAAGAACGTGGTGGTCGTTCAGTCGCAGTAATTGCCAACTAGAAAGTAAACGTGCCCTATAATTTGCAAGAAGTCAGATGAAAGGGAACACCAAATTGTAGTCTGCGCGTCAGTTCAGTCTATTGTACAATAAAAGCGTGTTTTAAGTGAGTCTGTGACAAGGGGATAAGCAGACGAGAGTGAGAAAGCAGGATGATGTGTAGAAGAAGTGGATGCACCGCAAAGGGGTCCAGCCACTTTGAGCAAAAGCTTGGGCTCGGGAAGCAGGCCAAAAGAGCCTGTCTAGAAAGCTGTGAGCACTAAAAGCACAGCACCGCGTCCAAATCATGCAGCACGGGAGGTTGTAGTTGATGGTCGAGGCAAAAGAAGACAGGCTTTAGATTAAAGCCAAACAACAGCGCCTATTAGATCAGGCGCTTCAGCGGGCGACTTTGGTAATGCAGCGCGGGACGACATGCAGATAGTGGGTTTGCTTACATACCAGAAGACCAATTACAGCATTAAATTCCACACTTTAAACAATGCATAGGGCGCGGACAACCGCTCGCTTGGATGGAGAGAGATTTGGAAGATTGGAAGCTATCGTGGTTGGACGTTCCAAATGCCTTACTAACGGTTGATTATATTAACCGACAAGAGCTTCGGACCCGGCGCTAAAGCAGCTTGGCTTAACAAAAAACAACGCCAAAGTGAGACAAGCTTGACCGAATCAATGGCGGAACATGGAGCGAATTGGCAGGATAAAGGAGTCGGTAGTGCGACGCCTACGGAATTGGCTCTTTTCTAGAAGCGATGATAATGTTCCGATAAACAGAGGGTGTTCTCTATCGGGATGGGCCTATACTGAAGACGGCGAATAGGAATTGCTTTAGTTTTTAATAGATATAGACAGCTGCGCGCGATTTTTACAACGACAAGTGATCAAAGACGAATTCAATGCGCTGTGACAAGCCTATCGCATATGATTCTGGGATTAGCCCGCGCTCAGGGGCAACAGAGGAAAGAGACTGTTAGACAAGGCCTAAGAAATAGTCTAGCAAAGAAATCAGAGTGTTGAAGCTAGGCCACAAATGATTAGTCGTTGCTTAGGGCCCCCGTGTTAACAACAAACCAAAAATCAACGACAAACAACCCGATATTTGTGAGAGCACAAGCACATGCAAGCAGCGGGATATTAGACGGTCGACAGTAGGTTCGGCTATTCGCCAGACGGAAACAAAGAAAAATTTCCAGAAAGCTACATACGATGGAAGCAGATCAAACAAATCTGATCCCATCTTGCTCGGGTTTTCTCCCCATTAAACCTATGATTCGGGTTTTCAAAGGACTTTTGGTTTTGGTGATAATCGCTGGTTAAGGGAGACTCATTGAAAGGGTTAAACACTAGGGCTTCCTTGGGGCCAAACTAAGATGAATCAGGATTCGCGCATATCTCTCATCCATTGTATTTCTTATGTCGTACAATAACACAGAAACTGTCACAAAATAGTGCATGAGGTAGCCGGTACGCTTGCAGCTTGCAGATGTCTCTTTCTTTGTTATGGTTACTTTATATCACTCTATATACATACATACACATGTCAATATCTAGATTGACCACGTTTGGATACGCGCCGGTTGTGATGCCTGCCATATCAGATTGTCGCCCACAGGCCACGGCAGTAAATCCATAGTAGCTGTTATTAACTATTCCATGCGCTGTAACCTCAATTGGCCGCCCGCTTGGTCTTTGCTCATCCAACAACGCGCGGGATAAGTGATAAAACTAATGAATGACCTTTACTTCCTTTGATCACCAACGTCGTGGTGGCTTCTCAAACTAAACCTCGTTGCCGCCCGGTGTAGCCAACTGTTTCCGGCGTCCCTTTGTCAACACATTCATCCCACGAGACGAGTCTCCGGAGTGCCACCTTTCAAGTTTGTCTAAAAGTGCACATGTGCACCATTTACTAACACAATGTAACCATCAACAACATCAACCAGCACAACCAAAATCCTAGGCCATGTTCCTGCAGTGACTGCCGTCCATGTCACGATCGCCTCTGAACCGACATTTCCTCGCACAAAGCCATGAATTTAGGATCTCCAATAACCAGCTCAGTCCCGCTGATCTTGCGTCTTGTCTCTGCAGATAGCGCCCAACCTGCAGATTACTACATCTTTGGTACTCCCAAAAAACAGATCACACCTATGTATGATTCTAGCATAAACTGCCAGGACCAAAGGGATTCATGCTCAACTTCAAAACCCCCCATAAGTCAGTGATCAGCTGCGTTACTTGCCTATTTCTTCGTCATCTCCGGGCGCCCTTAGGGCCGCTGATTCCAGGTTAGGCCAATCCCTTTACAGCATGAGATTCACTAGTCAACGCGTCCTTAATGTGACAAACGAGCCATGAACCTTGAATTTCCGGGGTTGAACTAGCAATAACCCTAACATTGACATCAGCTGGAACAACGAAATGTTGTCATGATGAAGTCATCGATGGAAACCCATGTATTTCAGTCATCATTTCCACTTTATGGAATCATCACACACTATTGTCCTCCAGCCTCAAAAAATCAGGGTTACCCACGATCACAAGCCGTCAGTCGACCAACATCCCTAGCCCACAAATTCAGCCCTCCTTCAATATAGGCTCCGATACATCTTGTGATGGCGATAGCTCACAGGTCAGTTTGCGCCCCTCTCATAAGCCACCTGGTCCCTTGAAACCAGCCGTCATGACACAGAATGTCAGATCTGGGGAATCCGGATTTTCCTCTTACGGCCTCTGGTGGTCTTTTTGCGGAGATGCGACGAGACAGATGTATGTACATATGTTCCTGTTGATGTCATATTTGTCGGATGGGGAACTTTGCACCGGGGCCATAATTATACGAGGCGTCACTGATGCTGCTACCCGTTGACTACGGCATATCAAGTCCCTTTGAAGACGGGTATTGGCTGCATATGATATCAATGTAATTTGTGCGCCAAGATACAGCATATTCGACGCGGGATAAGCGCCCACAGCATCCTTGAATGATCGTGCCTGTTGGGTATCACTTTAATCCAGAGACAAAACATTCATAAACAGTGACATGACGTTTCGACAAAAGAAAAACGAATATAGAACAGCAGTTAGACAACGCCTTTCTTTCGGTGACATGTCCTAAACCATCTAAACTTGTCGGCTCTGGTTAGACCAGGATTATCCTCGACTACCAACCGTGGATTGACTTGTCGCACGCTTCGACTTTGATAGAGCATAAAACCTGTAAGTGCGTCGCGGGATTGTTGCATATTCCACCCTGTAGAGGATCTCGGGCGTTGCAAAGAGATTTAAGGGAAGTGCCAAAGCAACGGATGTTGGTCTGAATGTAACAGTAGCTATGATGACAGCGGGCTTAAAGCATCCTTTGCGTTTTTTTTTTTTAGATTGAATTGGTTTGTTTTAGAAGTTAAGATGGACTTCGAATAAAGGGACGCTTGATAACCGGGCCAACCACTTCCACTAAGGAAAGTCTTGATTTTCAGCAATACCGGCCCGTCATGCAACGGCATATTCATCCCAGGAAAACTTGCGATCAGCTTCCACCAGCCTCACAAGTTGCCCACAAAGGCATTTTCCCAGCAAGAAACCTGCGCCTTTTGCGCCAGTCCCCTTTCCTGCTCACCGGGGCTCACTGACGGACCAAGCCAATCCGGTACCTGGTCCTTGATGAGTGAGTCGGGTTGGCTTTGGAGAACCGAGGAGACCGCGTTAGGTGTGCTAGGAGCAGCCTGGAAATCGAGGGTCTAGAGGGGAATAGCGCCAGGGTTTTGTGTGGTTAATGGGATGGCCGAGCGAGGGGCTTGAGTTGGGTGGTTGGTCTGTCGCCTTCGTTGGTTTGGACGATTTTAGAGAAGGGATGAGAGAATGGACGGACGGCGAGAAACGAGAGGGTTGGATTAACTAGGTTGATAGGCTTGGGGAGCGAGATTGGATGATGCTGGATGTGCTGAATCCATATCTTGACAGGTTGTTTAACCAGCATAGATGGTGAATCTAAGACACTTTAGGGTTTATGAACCAAGTGAAGTTGGTCGATTAAGCCGTATGTTATAGCATGCACCAAACCATTCCATGCGAGCCCCGTAACATCTAGAAGCCTTGGAAATCCCACCGAGCATTAGCGCAAACAAGTCACCCATTGTTACGCCTTGTGGCAAGGCCGAACGGCCATGGCAACGGGTTTGGCACCAAACTTTCGAAAGGTCAATTCCAGGGCTTGGAAAACCCCACCACGGTGCATATAATGAGAGGATGATGCAGGTTGTTAGATTTCATGCAAGTAAGGGAGGCGAACTAGAGTGTGGAATGCGGGAGGGTGGGGCTGCTCAATTAGACGACTGACAATGTAATGTGTTGTTGGTAGTATTGAATTGTGTAAGTGGTATCTAGAAGCCTTAGGCGGGGCGGTGAAGAGAATCCGTGGAAAATCATGATGTGCGGCTGTGTTCAATACGACTGAAGGAGTTATTCGCCACAGGTACATACGGAAACGTATGAACCTGAACCTTCATCAATGTATCTATGTACAATCCCTCAAGGGAGTCAGCTATTGCCACTATATATCCACCTTAAAGGCAAAGTGAACAATCGATTATCAATTACCTCCCTAGCGAAAAGGCAACGTCTCGCCCTATCATGTCTAGTTTTGCTCCCTTTACACTAGCCAAATTCACACAATGACTGGAAGCAACAAGGCCGGAAATCGTACATAGTCTGAGCAAGCAAACTGTTCATGGTCACCGTGATAGCGTGGTATTTACCGCGGGGTGAGCGGGTGGCCTTGCGTATGGGTTGATTCGATTGCGGGTAAATCTATGGTGGTGAGATGTCCAAACGTTGATGTTACGCTGAACCGGGGCTTCTGTGGAACGATGGACGAGGGATACTGGTAAATGTATCTATATGTATGTATGTATGTATGTCTAGACAAGCTTATCTACTACGATATTGGCATTTGCACTGTCAAATAGCCCGCCTTTTTATAACTTGATAGTGACGTTGTAGTGATCCAAGACCAACGCAATCGTTGACACAGCACCAGTGTACAACACAAGAATACCAAGCGCCAATTCTCTACCAGCCTCCAGCGTCGGCACAGTCAAGTTGACCAGACCCGTGAGCAAGTTTGCAACCAAGAAAACAAACAGACCATTACGGTTGATGGCCCGGTATAACCGACTAGTAGCTTGATCATGTATCTCTTTCTCCAACCGGGCATCACCAGAAACATTATGGGCACGAGGGAAGAAGAAGGTTTCCACAAGGCAACAGGCCATGATCTGAGCAGCATTGAAACCAGCAGTCCACAAGACATAGGGGAGATTGGCCATGCGGCGAGAAACTGGAATAGCAAGACCGTAGTAATTGCTAGTGATAACGTATAGGAGAACCCAGATGGTAGACCAAGCGGCCATGAGCTTGAGAAGAGAGTTTCTCTGGGTGGCCGGAGTAGAAGGACCGCGGATGTTGAGAGAACGAGGGAGAACCCACATTCCCATGTCTTGACCCGCAAGGAAAATAGAAAGATAGCCCAGGAATGAACAGAGTCCCTCACGGTTCTTGGAGATCAAATCTACCCGATCAGCCATGATGATGTAGTTCTGGAGAGGCGTACAGGACAACACAGCTTGGTAGGCACCAGAGATTAGCAGAGCTTGCCCAGCAAATGAAGGGACAATCTTGTACACGGCAGTACTAGCAGCCACAAAAGGAGGGAGCAGACCGAGAGTGAAAAAGAAGTTCCAATGTACGCCATACTCCGTCGTATGTTCCGCATATTCTAGACCCTTGACACTGAGCATACGGATAAAACCGAGAACAAAAAGGGGGATGGCATGGCGAAGAGACGACAAAACACGAGTGATAACACCAGTCTGCTTACCAGCAGCGCGGTCTTTCAGAATAGGACGGGCACCAACGACACCAGCGGAGAAAACAAACGAGCCAACACCAAGATCCATAAGTGACGTACCCCACGTCTCGACCTTTGCGAATCTTCTGGGGAAGATACGGAAATCAACCGCCAAAATAGCAATGACCGTCAAAGCCATCATAGACCCACGATACATTGTCAAGAAGGGCTTGAGGCCAAGACCATGCACATCTTTCTTTGGGATGGCATCTTTAGAATCTCTCTTCTTTCCAGTGATAGATGCCGGGCGTGTCTTGGGTTTAGTAGAGGAAGCCCGAGGGGTAAGGAGGAGAATAACAATGGGGATGATGATGGCAAGGTTAAGTAGAATAGGCTGATCGGCATAGAGAGTCACCGAGAGGAGGAGAGTGCCAACGTTAATCATGTAATCCGCGAGAGCGGGAACGATACCATAAGACTCGAAGAAGCCTTGGCGAGATTGTAAGGCAGCCCAAAGAGCACCGGATAACTAGAGAGTGTTAGTTGCTAGTTATACGATCTTATAGAATGAAACTTACTGGTGAAGCTAGAGTGACCATGTTGATATCACCGATAGAACTTCCCGTCAAATTTGACACGAAACTTTCTTTCAGAAGCTTATAGTTCAATCTCTTAGCCGCTTCATCAGCCAAGGCTTCAATATTCTCTGCTGAGACATCTTCCAAATGATCGACAAACTCCGTCGCTTTGTCGACTACTTCATCTGGTGATGTTGACATGTTGGGTGTAAGATGTATCTGTGACCAAGACACTAGTAAGTTTATATAAAAGGTAAACGCGGTAAACGCGCAACTCAGGTAGAAAAATGAAGAATTAACAAGGGGATCCCTTAAAATCCCCGCAAACAACGTGGAAGATGGTCAACCGACTCAGTTTCCCAATAATCCAATAAGACAGTAGGTAAATACCGTGTTACTCGAACTTCCTTTATAGCTAACTCAACATGCCTCAAAAGACACTTTGGCCTATCGTAGCTCTAGTTTGACGCACCTGGGTCCCATATCCTTATTTGGAAATAAGCTCTTATCTTATCGGCGCCACACTCTGGCTCAAAAGAGAAAGACATGTGGCGAGAGCTGAAGACGCCACAATGGTCATCACTTACATGGTCCTCGGCTGGTGTCACATTACCAGGACACTTCGCTTATGCGTTTTTTTGAACAAAGAAATGGCAGCATCGGAAG
The DNA here is from genome assembly GCA_001483325.1 of Huntiella savannae. Lineage (NCBI taxonomy): Eukaryota > Fungi > Ascomycota > Sordariomycetes > Microascales > Ceratocystidaceae > Huntiella > Huntiella savannae. The sequence continues at coordinate 122,686 of LCZG01000012.1, read as the reverse complement.
ATTCTTGCCATCGGGATATTTCTTCGGATGTTATGATGAATGCACTAAGGGGAAACGCCGGCGGGATTCTTGCGTGACGAGCTTACTCCAAGGAGCAAAAGTACCGGCTTTTTCTTTTCTCTTCTACGAGAGAATACCGGAGAACAGGACAAGAAGGGGTAGCTAGATCGCGGGAGCTGAGAAGTCGCCCGTTACCTGGGACAGGGAGGATTTTGTTGTGATGGACTGGAATGTGACAAAGGTTGTGGGTTGCAGTGGAGATGAGTGTATTTCCATCGTGGTGGGCACTTGGATAGCACGTCGATACAACGGGCAGGTGCGTTGGTGATATCCATGTAGATGTTATCGCGGTATCCGGCTATATACATGCGAGATTGTTGACTGATGATTACATGATATCGATGGGTGGTGTAGTTGTGACGATCAGTGACTGTCACATGTCTAGACATCACCATGAACGATGAACTGCCTAGTTTGTACATATTTGTGGGTATGCATCGGGAATCACTAACTTGCCACAAGGAACCTTCCGACGCCCCGACAAAGAGAGGTCTCAGCTTAGTCTGCCTTGTGGTTCATACCATACCATGACTCCGCTGTAACAAGCCATGATAGCGGCAACGGAGTTATCACTCTCCGCACCGTGACGGCCCAGCGGAAGGGGACACTAGGGAAGGATTTCTTCCTTTGAATTTATTTTTGTATACGTCCTCATCCCGCAGTAATGCCTTGATTACGTCAATGCCACATGCTCGGGGAACCCGTATTCACCAACACGCTACGGCAGTCTATTCCCATCCGATATGTAACGTTGGTAGTTTAAACTAGAATAACATCTTCGTCTCAGCTCAGCATCCACGCCAAGTCTTTTATTCCTGTCTGCCTGTGCCGTCCCGGCAAAACCGACCCAACTCGGAAGTCGAAATGTCAAAGACACATATTCTCTTCGGTCCCGAATCTGTTCCACCTGAGTGATTCTTTCCCCGTGCGTTTAAATGTGTTTCCATCGTTGATCTTCTCCCTGTAACAGACGCCACTGGCATGGTCGGAAGTGTGTTCCTCCTCGGACATGGAGAAAAGCCGTGATTTACGCACGCAATTCCTCCATCCTCTACACATCCAATACCATTTTAAGAAGCTTGTCACAATCGCTAAACTTTCTATTGAATATCTTCAGGCCCAAACCCGCTAGCGCTTGATTCCGCACGCAAAATAACGGCGGGATTGTGAGGCGGAGGCAGAGGCATGTCTTACTGTCACACCAATTCTAGGGTTGTTCTTTGTTTGATATTTACATAGTTAGGGTTGACATGGTTCATAGAATGATAGTGAGGCGATGTTGATGTTCATGTGCTGATATTACCGGAAGAGATTTCCCAGTTTGATCATTTTTGATGTGGATTAATGAGCGAGTAAGTGTCAGAGTCTAAATTCAGAGTGGGAGAAATGCCGCCGCGAAAGCGCGTCGGTGCCATAGACAGAAGACAAAGCCACGGCGACCTAAAGGGTGGAACGAACCGCAAGTCAAAGGGCAGAAGTCTTAGTCGCGCGGGTGGGTTTTTTGAGGAATGAGAGGGGGAGGATTCGAACAAAGAAGTTTTTTGCTTTTTTTACTAGCGACGGTTTGCCGGATTGGGCAGTGGCGTATTCGTGGTGTGAAGGTTCTTCTTTGAAGGGTGAAATATCGACGAGGAGAAGGGTGTAAGATTCGCCCTGTTATATTGATGAACCGTGATGGTGGTGTCATGGGGATTGACAACGAAGCAATATGGTACACGTGTGTACAAACTTGCATATGTATATCGGATCTATGTGATACAAACGAGCAATCTTCACGATTCCCAACTCCGTAAACGCAGTTGGATGTACCTTCGCAGCCCGATAAGCCATGGGCCCCGGGTACGGAACACGGGGGTCATATTCCCGATGAGGTGTTGTTTTGCATGACAGTCCATCATTTTTCAATGTGTTGGCATGTCTAGCCTCGAAGTTCTTTTTGCCCTTGTGGTGTTTCTTTGATGGCTTAGTTTTGAGATTGAGGCGAGGGGTCAACGTCAAAGAAAGATGGGATTCGAGACCGGGATGTGGAAGGGGGTTGCGTTAGTTGGTTGCTGTGGTGTGGTTATTCCTGAAATGGTGCATATATATTTCAAAGGATTTTCTTTTTTGGGTGGTCGCCGAAGTGGAGTTAAATGTGGTTAGTTATATCACCTTTATATTGGATTTGTTTCTTTGTGTCACTTTATATATGTACGAACGAAGTCCCGCTCATCAAAACTTCAATATCTCCTTGAACATTCATAACGACTTGTTTTATATCGTCAATACAACTACTATATAACGAGACTCACTCATCATCAGTATCATCATCACTACTCACCAAACCAAACTACCCATTCAATCACATTCAAAATGACGACTGCATTATCTCGCCCTCTCCCACCTACCACAGTCACCAAGACCAAATCTACACCACCCCGCCGTCCTTCACTCCAAGTACGCACCAGCAGTCTCCGGAACGTTCTATCACCTTCTCGCCACCAATCCAATGCTGCCGTTACCAAGACTCGCGCCACTACCTCCCGGCCACAACATCTCCCACCGGCTCTCATCACTCGCCTCGCCACAAGTACCCCCGTCACCGAAGCACCTTCTATTCATGACAACATCTGGCGCTTCCAAGAACGGCTAAGAGAAATGGGCTCAACTTACCTATACAGTGGGAAGATGCCGGCGGATTTGTACGTGGTTGCCATTCCCCTTGACGGACTCCCGGCACAAACACCTGTGTCTGGAACTGCCCCGTCTAGCGCAGAAAATGCCGACTTCAGCATGAGAAAACAAACGAGATCAACCGCCTCTGTTCACATTCGGGCCCGTATCCACCCTGCGACCGGTGGCACACCAATACTTGTTCGACGCACCTTTAACTTGACCGAAGCCCGCAGCACAATCCCCGAAGCCCGGCGTCTTCCCATGTCACCACGCCCCCATATCGCCCCTACGCCCCCCTCTCAGGCTTCTAGCGCCCGGAAAACCCTCTTTGAGCTGGGAATTACCAGTCCAGTGGTAGGCCCCCGGTCCGCGGTAGCTTTGACACATGAGTCTAACTCTTTGTTGTCCCCCTTTGTCTACCAGGCGCCAGTGGCGATTGCCGGACAGTCTCAAAGCACAGAGATGCCACCACCTTCACCATTCCCTGTGTCACCATTCATTGGCTTTGAAAGAAGAAAACGGATAGCCTCTTTGGCTGTTATGACGGGGACTATTCCGCCAGTTCCCGAACCTAAGGTGCTTTCTGCAACCACCAAGAAAGGTTTCCCCATGCGTAAGTACCTTCTCATATTAGCTCGTCTGATAAAATCAAAACCAATCAACTAACACCTCTTAGATCTCGAGTTTGCTCGCTCTTACCTCCCTATTCTTGCCGCCCTTATGCTATCCGACAAAGTTGGTGAGCGGGACACAGTTGAGCTGTGCGTTCCTCACCCCGAGGCCTGGGAAGACACAGTGACTCACGTGTACACTGGTCGGCCATTGATGTCGGATAAGATCCGGGCGAACATTCGCTATCTTGGTGGAAAACCATCAGAGTAATCCTTGTTTCATGTTTGAAAGAGGCTTCTTTGACGGTGGCTTATGGTGTGCTAATGATTCTTTGTTATGACATTGGGATATTGGGACCGGTATATTGGATTTTTATTGGCTGGCACAAGGGCATGCATACAAACATTTACATTATATATACTATTCTGTTATAGTATTCATAACCATGGAACATGTGAATACTGTCATCGACTGCTGCTTCATATTACCTACCACACTGAATACCCCCTTATCCCAACATACTTTGACACTCACCATGGACCTTATGTACCTTTGACTCTCCCTGTGACACATGTCCACCACCGGCCTCACACTTTCTTCCGCTTCCTTGCCTGTGTCTACTAAACAACATCCAAATATGCAACTCCCCGAGACACGCTCACCACACCGCATGTCTCACATCCAGCCTCTCACCCGCCGTCAAAGGCTGGTTGGCCACTGTAGTGATCTACATGACGGGAAACCTAAAGTCGAGACACTGACGGATAGACGGACAGTTGAAGACGGGATAAACGGATTGTGGCGATGAACTAGAGGCTGGATACATGAACTTTGTTCTAGAATGACGATTTTAACTGACATGGCTGTGGCAAAGACAACATCTCTGATCAAGATTGGTCGCGGGGTATGCATATTTGGATTATCGGTATCTACACATATATACAATGTTATGTAGGCAAATGTCCGACTTGGGTATCTGCATAGCAACATAAATCAAGACACATGGAAATACAAAGATTGGACAACATCAAGATGAATTTCTTTGACAGCTACAAAACACAACTATGGAAACCACAACAAGTGAATGATTCACCGCCTGAAAGTCTACCCTGATAGTCCTCAACCTCCTCAACCCTTTCGTGTCTTCGAAAGTCTCATGTTCCTAGAGGAAAGCCTTTCCAGAGACCCAAAACGCAAAACCGCCGGTCTGCCTCCAATGCCATTCCAGAAATGGGGAAGCAGACTGACTAAGGAAACCCTCCCAGGAAACCAGTATAACCCGTGAACCGCCGCAATAACCGAAGAAACAAAGACCGGTAATTTGCAAATCAAAGAGCCTTCCCAAAAATAGCAAAACAAACAAATCCCAAAACAATCCAGTAACAGCAAAGAAAACCCAAAAAGAAAACAAGCAAGCCTCCGGGGACAAATGACCTTGAAAAACGATAAACTAAAAAAATGATGGTAATGGCAAAAGGTGACGCGGTATTAAAAGAGTGTAATGCCAGCTGAGACGAAGCCACTTAGAGTGCACTTCGAAACTCTCAGTAAAAACAGAAATATGGCCAGGCCGAGGTGAGATGAAGCTAGGGTACATTAAGATCCCCAAAGCAAGACATGACAAACAAAAAGCGAATGCTAGTAGTAAACAAAACGATGAAACAAGTCATTAAAAGGCGCAAGGCAAGAAGCGAAAGTGGTCGAAACAGGAAACGAAAGTAAACAAGGACAATTTTTTGCTCAAAGGCGGGATTGACGGAATATCGACATCGTCAGAAAACAGTGGAAAATAAAAATGAAAGAAACGCCGGTGATAGTCATCAAAATACAGCTTGCCGCATGCCGTAATCGCCTGCATCATGCAGTGAATCACGAAGCAAGGTGCCTCATTGGGGTCGTTAAAAGTGGCGTCGGTCAGGGAGATAAATCAAGGCCGAGCAGTGCAAGTGTTCAGGTGAAGAGAACGTCTTGCGGGGTTTAAAAATGCAGACTCTATCTACGGCACGCCTTGAAGATGCGCGTGCGAATCCAGAGAATAAAAGCAGTCCACGCATTGTGGACCCGTCTCTTGGCAGTCATGACACGGCCAACTGGTTCTGGTGGCCCGTCGTCGGAATCGGCATCGGTAGTCGGCTCGGCGCCAGGTGTAGTGTTTTCGTAAGGACTAGCGGAGAAGACAAGCTCTGTGTTGCGCGTCGCCTCAGCGCTGTTGCGCATGCTGAAGCGACCTGTCAACCCAGGAGAACGGCTGTTGAAATCGTGACTAGTCCGACCAGACGCACCCATAGATTTGGACTTCTTGAGTTGCGCCTTCTCCAGCTTAGCAGCCTCTTTGACTTCCTTAGCATGCTGCTCCCGAATCCATTTTTCCTCCTTGATGCGCTCCCGCTCCTCAAATTTGCGACGGGCTTCCTGAATGGTTTCCTCATGCGTAAGATGTGGAGTGTCGCGGGACCGGCGCCATGACATGTCCAGAGACGAACGTTTAGGTGAAATCGAGCATGCTGCAATCTTCTTGAGGGGGCTCAATGGCGCATGTCCATCAAGACTCGATGACAGAATGTTGGTGTGGCTGGTGATGATCGGTAATGGTTTGCGAGATCCATGGTATGTTGACTTGTAATCTGAAGAATGGCGAGCGCTGCTGGTAGAAGTGCGGTAGCTAGGACCCGAAGAGTAGTAATTGCTGTTCTCTGTTTCTCCAATGACCGGTGAATAGTCGTCAAAACTACGAGACTTCTCGTGGCCCTGGCCGGGGAATGCTGGTGGATGAGCCGAACGAGGCGTTTGTTGGAACGGATGAACAAATCCAGCGCCGGATCCGCTATAAGAGGTACTACGTCCGTGGCTCTGGTAGGTAGATGCGCGATATGGTGGTCGGTAGATGTCATATGTGCTTTCGTAAGAGTTGGCGTAACCAGTCTCGCGGAGATTGGCGGCTTGTTCGGCAGCCTCTTGTTGTGCGCGGGCTGTGCTGGCGCCCCATCCGTGGTTCTCGTAGTGAATATGATCTTCCCAGTTGCGGTCCAGCTCGAACGAGGCGGCTTTTTCTGAATGTGAGTTGCGCTTCATTATTGGCCGTATGCTGCTGCGTGTGCTGCGGTGGCGGTTGATCCGATTTTGCACGGCCGTGGCCATGGTGAATGACGTGAAGAGTGACGGGAGGGAGGAGGATCGGTGTTATAGAACTAGGAAAAGGAAAAGATGACAACTAGGAAATTCAAAAGGAAAGAAATGAGGGAATATGAGGAAAAAGGAAAACAAAAGAGCCAAAGGGTAAGGAGGGGAGGAACTGCCCAACTGAACGAGACCAGATGTAGAAGCTGGTGAACAAAAGCTTGGGGATAGGACAGTGGCTACAGTAGATATAAAAGGTGTACAAAGCGTAAGAAGGCGGTCTTCGTCGACTACTATGTAGTATCAGGGCGAACAGTAGAAGGGACGGTCTGGTGTGTAAGCAAGAAGCACAGACAGGGACCGTCGCTGCTTTTAAACTGGCAGTGGGTCTTTACTGCTCTGAGCGCTCTCAAGCAAATCCGGGGGTCGTTGTTATATTGGCAGATATAAGGCTCGTTGAAGATGACCAGGAGACGAAGAGACGAATAGACCAGGGAAAAAGGCCCAAGTGAAGGAATAGAGGAGGGGGACGGTCTTTGTTGTCCAAAAGTGGAAAGTGGCCGATACTCAGCAAAAGATAAAACAAAGAATAATTGCAAATGGATAATGAAGAACTAGAAGCTGCGACTAGACCAATTTGCAAAGTGGAAGCGGCGAGAGACTAAATAACCAGCGCTTGTCAAGGCCGATTTCCTTGCTTTACAGTTGGATCGTACAGTAGCACCTAGGCAGACAAAATATACAATGTCGCCGGGGCAGTGTTTACAATTTCAGTAGCCAAAGTATAACAGCCAAGCCGTCCGAAGGACCATAAGTATGTAAGAAGGCGCAGCCAGTATGCTTTCAGAAAGTATGTAGGTTGCTCGAGGGGTTGTAAGAAGTCGAAGATCAAATCTTGGGACTGTCTAGGGAGAGGACCAAAGTTCGCTGAAAGCTGTGAAAGCAGCGTGTTGTGAGAACGCTGGCTGAGATATAGAAGGGTGGCGTAGAAAAAGGTCGTCGGTTGTTCAGGTATGAGAGAAGTGCGGATTTAAAGGTGATATGAGGGCGATTGTCAACTGGCGCTGAAAAGTCAAATACAATGTAAATTTCAAAACTGTTTTCGGCAACCTGTAAATTGGTCAAGGTCAGTATTGGTGATTAAAGTCTAGTGAATTTTCTCTTTTGGTAGCCTTCTAGAGGAAACAGAAAAAGGGGAATATTTGCGGACTACAGTGATACAGAAACCCAGGAATCTTCTGTTAAATTCCGTTATTTCCAACCCGGAATTCTCGGGGACGGGTTTCTCTCCTTGTTTGGGCGAAACCAGTCCATTGGAGAACGTTTGGCTTTCGAGGCGGTGATGGCGCAGAACATCGGGATATGCACTAGTCCAGTAACTGGGCAAGCATTAAGCCCAGTGAATACAGACGGCGACTAGGGGATTTGTGTAGAAGAAGGGGGCGGGTTGATGGCGACGACCTTGCATGCAATATACAGGGCCCATGCCAGCATCTCATGGGGCAAATACATAGATGCAAGTTGGATTTCTGCTTTCGTCGTATCGACATCTATAGCTCTGTCAAGCCGCCGACACCGCACCATGTGCTGCAAGTTAATGTTGCACTGCAGCCATGAGCGAACTGCAGGTCGGTGATCATAGAGTGCGCGCTGGAATGCTAGATTCGTGGATATAGACGACAATGATCTTGATGTGCAATTACACAATATGATAGGTTCGGAACAGGACGACGATATTGTAGGGGCAGAGAAGATCGGGGAAGACAATTCTCTTGGTTTTCAATCGCCAGGGAATAAACCAACTTACCACAGAAATTGTAGGTAGAAAATCTCGAAAGTCGCATGAAGGTCTATGTGTGTATGATGTTGATGATTGGCGATCACAAGCCAGGGTGCTTGATCAATGGCTGTTTAAAGGCAATTCAATGAATGCGGAGGATGTGTTTCGCTAGGGACAATTGAAAAGTGGTTATAGGGATGCTCGAATCGACGGAAGAAAGGCTCAAGTTCCGTTGATGATGAAAACAACGTTGTATGCAAATTGAGGTAAACAAAAACTATGAAAAGGTGATCAAAGTACATACGGTGTTAAAGAGTATTTCAATGTTACCGCCGAATAGACAACTACGTTCGTGGGCGGTAGTGGATTACGGTTCATTCCTACAATTCCGTCCATAGAAAATCCAGAATACTGACAACAGCTACCAACGGAACTGTGGCTACTAAGGCAGGCGGAAATAATACGGCCTTGCCACAATTGTGCGGCTATTACTCTTGTCTTGTCAAGTTGGGGTTAAACCCGTACGAATGAGACTCCAACTTTGGGTAAACGTCATTGTAGTGATAACCGGCATTAACGTTCACATTTAAATAAACTCACGTGAAAATTGTACGTATGTACCAATGAATCAATAGAATGTGCCTGTTTGGTGTGTCATTCTGTTATACCCGTTTCCGCAGCACACCCGAACCGGGTTGTCGATTTATTCTCGGCTTCACACTGCCTACCGGGTTTCGGTAAGCCCGAACAGCCCGACAACGGTTTTCTGTTTAGTTCCGATTGTATATATAGACATATGGCGAAATGCACATCGGCGAATTTCCGACCGGTATAGTACCTTTATCTGTACATACGGCGTAAGAGAGTAATTTTACTGTTTGCTCAGTCTCATTACCAAACCCACGTTTGTTTCCAAGCCATACATTCGTGCATATTGAAAGGCAGCAACGACAAGGGTTAGATGACATTAATGACGATGTCATATAGCCTTATCATGTTGAGCGCACTCGTGACTTGACATCGTATCCAGTTTTGTATCAGCTGCGAGTGTATTTTGATTGTATTTTAACAGCACTATAAAAGAAACACGAAAAGGTTAAGGCTGCGCCTCGCCTGCGTTCAATTACTTTCAACCATGGCTCATTCACTTTAACAATGAGACCTTTATTCAACCGCGGCTAAATGTTGGAGTTGAAAGAATTAACCCCGGCCGATAGCTTACATCCATACGTCATAGACCAACATGGGGAAAAGGAATGCGACAGACAAACGACATGATGGCGAATCAAGTTTAAGTTGCAGTTAAATCCGAAGGTGACCAAAAAAAGGGAATCAATCAAAAAGAGATCCAAGATGACCACGATGGGATTCGAACCCACAATCTTTTGATTCGTAGTCAAACGCCTTGCCATTGGGCCACGCGGCCTTGTGATCTTGGGAATTGGCTCCGGTATTACAAATTAAGACCCTCCGACTCCGAAAAAAAATCGGAATCGGCAGGCGGTTGAGTTGACAAAAGAGCCGGGATGAATCAAAAACATTGAACATGACCAAACGTCCAAACCCAGATAGACCAGGTCGCGCCATATTATAACTTTGGAGCTCATTCAGCTCTGTATAACCCAACGGAGGTCTTAAACCACCGCCCCCGTTAATACGAGTCCCGGGCGCTACGCTACAGACCTTCTACATCCGTCAAATCATGCAACTGGTGCTTTGTTCTGTTTGGTATAGTTGCTATGTTCGTTACATGGCAGTAAACTTGTTTGTTTAATGAGACTTAGTGTAGGGACCAGTTTGCTCACGGGCCATTAAAGCCTAGAAACATGACTGCCAATTACCGTCGTGTTTCCATGATTCACAAAGGACTACACATGATTGACGTTGGTTGTCGACGCATTATGTCACTCCACTGGATACTGGGGCAAAATACTACCATAAAAAAGGCCAATGCAAAGTCCTTGGATACTTTTGAGATGGAATGGACCTTGCTGCAGGAGTAGGGACTTGTTCACTTCCTTGAGCGGAGTATGTTAGTCCTTTAGTGACTAGGCGAACTCTACAAGGTGGGGTCTCACCGCCTCGTGATGAGGTAGTTAGTCAGACGGTGGAGGGGCAACTTGTTACAACAACCTGAAAGTTTGTGTCGTAGCAGGTTTTTTCTTGACAATCGAAGGTCCGCTGCTTGTTGAATTACAAGAATTTATAAGATCATCGGTGTAGCCAGCAATGCGGAAAAATGCCTGCTACTAGTATACTAAAAACGTTGTGTATGGCTTGGCTCGGGACTTTGTCCTACGGAATTATCAGATAGTCGAGCTTGAAACTTCTAGTTACACTTATACTAGTCTGATGATTTGTCGTGCAAAGCAAAAGTTCCAACGAGTCATGTATGTACATGTGTACTTGTTCTGTCCCCGTTATGATTGAATCGAGAATCGAGCCAAAGATCTCAGTGGTGAACACAGAACAGCTTTCACATAAACAACATGGTTTTGCTGCAGGTTTCTGAATGAGCCTGGATCCCTAACCCACAAGTGTACCTGTGTTCCTAAATCTGTGAAAAAAAAACGAGGCTTCTGAAGCCAGAGACAAGAATGTATGTAAATAAAATAAAATATGGTACCTTGTGCTTCTCGTGTGAGGACTCTTGGACGGCTTGTGCAGGTCCAGGGAAAACGTACCGACCGGATTGTGATTGTAGCTCGCAGAAGCTCGGGAGCTTGGAGCAGGAATCCGAATTAGGCGATTTTTCTAGAAAACTTCGGCGGTCTAGTTAGCTTATAGGAGAGCTCGACTTTAAATGCTAGGTCTGTGTTTCTGGCGAGACGAGAAAAGTAAATGCAAGAAATGTACGCAATGAGGAAAGGTGGGCGAAATCAGCCAGGTAGCGGTGATGGTCAAATTAGAAATATTGCTACTAGTGTTTGGTGGTAGTCCAATGTGGTAAGTAGTTTAATGTGTCCACGCAAGACTTAGCTGTCATATTGAGTGTAGGTGGTTCGGAACGGACCTGTCATGACTCTAGACTAATTCCAGACAAGAGTATAATGTTAGCTCTAGTGGGGCGGGATATATTTCTAGAAGGAGCAAAAAAGCGGACTTCACGGACTACACCCGCCACTTTTTTACGGAAGCCGCGTTTGCATGAACCCGTCAATCGTGGTACAGTATATGAGAATCACCAGGGCCCTAGCCTTCGGGGAGGCCACCACCGTTGATCACCCTGGTGTATTACCAAGACAACCAAGACAGCCGGTTTCTAAGTTGAATAGATAATCCGATGTTGGTAGTTGGGCATCTACGAACGGGGTTGTCACAGACGTCGTGAAGTCGTGAAGAGACAAAGCTATAGAGACGGTCGGCCGAGCACTGAGTTCTGTCCACTTCCATGCCGACTTAGCCTAGGCTTGTCTAGATCACCGCAGATGTGCAATTCCCGGGCCAGTGATACCCCCGGCCGGTCCACCGATGCACGACAACGGCAAAATGTGTTTCAGCCAACCACACAGACAAAACGGCTGTGGGTGTCTGATTCTTTTGATCATAGGCTCTTCACCGCCTGCATATAAACGGAGCCCAAAATGCTGGAAACGGAAGGCCGGGTATGCTCACAATTCGGCAGGACTGGTACCAACGAGGAAGTTATATTTGCAGATGCATACGTTAAAAGAGTTCACGCTAAATCGGTCGGTAGTCGTCATATTACTTCTGACACGGGAGAGAAGGGTTCTTCCACATACGAAGTTGGTTGATGGGTGGGGAGGCGTCTTCCCCCTGCATACGGTCCATCGGGCCCCCGTCCATGGTGACATGGTTTTGCAACACAAGAAGTTAATGGAAAGCAGCGGTGGCGGCGCAAATGTTGACAGTTTCGGAATGCTGTTTGTTCTGTGCGAAATGCAGAAGCCTTAGAACCTGTCGGTCTATCGGTCCGTGGGACACTGTTGACGACAAACGGTTGCTATGCATGTCAGTTTGCGCAAGGCCGCGAGAATTTGCGATGCATTAGGTGAAGACATCCCACTACTGTGTAGAAGCTTGCCAGCTTTCCTTTTGCCATGTGCATAGGGTGATAAAGTTGTGGCTTATGGATTCTGTGTGCTACAGTAGCAGTGTGGAAACTCATGCGCTATAACGATGGCCCTTTTGACCGTGCATACATATGTTGTTGAAAGGTGTGGTGTGACTTGGTCTGCGGTTACCCCGAATGGTGCCTTGGGAAGGCATCACAGAACAGATGTTGCATGTAGCGGCAAATTTTCCAGGTTTTCGATTTACCGCCAAAAGCACCGACGGGAGGTGGTAATATGACTGAAAGAGGTTGCATCGGACTGGCGGGATATAAAACGGTGTATTTCTAACGTATTCACCGCCGGGAGGGTCCGCTGGCCGATATGATATAAAAAAAATAGCATGTGTAGGCTTGCATTTCAACCATGGTGTATGTACATATGCCCTAAGAATAGGGTTAATGCAGTTGATGATGGTACTCTTCATAACACCACCAAGGTCATATTTTGGTCTTCTTGTCCACCCGCCATAGAACGTCTGTGTTATCTGTCAACAAACCAAAATACACATGTCACATAGCTTCTCCTTTTTCCGTTCTCCATTATGATGATTGAAATTCATGCTATAGCCGCTCACCCCATCTTCGTCTAAACTCTACAACCGCTCCCAGCCACTTTGATTTTCATTTTCGCCGCTAATCATGGGCCACTTATGGAGAATGGGAACAAAATCCGCCGTGGGATAGCAATTCCTCTTTCATGAAAGCTTCGTTGCCCAACCTCCTGAGATAGGAATCATTGCCCCTCTATACCTCGGGTTTGCCATCCATTATTCGAGCATCAAGCTAGATTGAATTTGGAAGTCTCTGGAAAATGATACCCTTCTCGGATCCCTGGTTGACACCATGGAAGGGAGGCAAGAAACTTTGCGGGGCACTCGGCGAGAATTGAGCAAGAATGTATTATCTGAGCCCTACTAAGGTTCTTGTCATCGCTGGAAGCTGAATCAAAGCTGGAGCTGATCCGACGAACTGTCACTATATAAGTAACCCTTATAACACCGGTCCCACATCTCCGTGCATGACAATACAAAACGCCACCAACAACCAGCCCCGGAAGCTGCACGTCAAGCACACCGCTTCCGCAGTATTATAGAAATGGCACTTGAACATGAAGTTAGAAAACAGAACCTGACTGGACAAATATGTGCCTAACTAGTAATCCTTCGTCAGACGAAAAGCATGTGCATACATACAGAACATACAGGAAAAAAACCGGTCGCTTCTGCATGTCGTTGCAAGCCCTGAAATCCTTCAGAGGCCGTTCCCAAGAACATGTTGTCATGTCTCGTCTGCCCGGATTCGTCCATGGAAATAACAAACTTACCAATTCTTTGCATATCATACTTTTCTCCCGTTCGCGGCTAAAAACCTTGAACCTCGCCTTCTCGCCTTTGCTCACAAAAAAGAAACGACACAAAGCTGATTTCCTCCCGTCCGCCCCTGTGCTTTGCAGACTTCCCCTCTTTGATGGCGACAACACTTCTCTATTGTCGGCCCAAAAACGACACTTATAGCAAACCTTGGACTCACCGCCTTGTCGGCTGAGATGGGCATAGCCGCTATCAGGTTGGCAGGTGGGTGGGGGTAGGTGGGAACGCAGGAGACTGCAGTAGTAATTCCATCGGAGAGAAGGACGTCGCGTGCATGTGATGAGATCGCTGACTTGTATCAATGACTTGTTTGGGTTGGTGTTACCGAAGAAGCCCCCCACCTTGAGAAAAGGACCGCAAAACTCCACATGTTGCGTGGCATGGATTATCAGGATACACGGACAGAGGCTATTAAGAGCTTGTACCCAAGAAGCCGAAGTAGATATCAACGATTTCCCGAAACAGCCTGTGTAATGCTTCGGCAAGTAATTCTGTGTCTGAAGCTTGAGGGGTTCCGGGCCTTGCATGTTTCCGATATTCCCACTCAGGCTTCAATTGGGGTACACAATCATCGCCAAGATGGGGCTTAAAACTCGTCGGTGTGTTTTGGCGAGCGGGGAAAAAATGAAGCCTCAAGGCTACTGAGTGATAAAAACTCTGTTCTGCATTGTAACGGGCCCCTCTATTGAAGCTTTGAAGCCCAGCCAGCTCATCCCTTGGGGAGGGATATTTATCTTTAGGCGGGGTAAAAAATCGCTTGTGACAACGGCTCGTGTGTCAAGCGATGTGCGCTGTAAGCTTTCGCTAATGACGGAAGGTTTCATCGACCACGATTGCCAGCCGGAAATTTTGGAATCTATAGGCGCCCAACTTGAGCGGTTTTCCCCTCACTTACACGGCAGAGCTTCGGCCAACGCGGAAATACGGCCTATAAAGGAAACTCGTGAGATATTTGAGGTCATCATAGACATACATACATAATTACACTACACATGGTATCTTGCCCAAGATTTACTGAACGGCGAATTTTGAAATTTGCTCCTCGAGCAGCCAGTCTAGACTTGACCTGAAAAGAAGTTGTCGTGCATGTGCAAATGACCCAACGCTGGAATGTACACCGCATTTGACATGCAGTCTGAATTCCATGTATACATCATCACACATGAAATCTCACTCACGCGGATGTCAGCGTTACTCTCCAATGTGTACACAGGCATACTCAAGAAGCTTATACACATATTACATCACCGAAATATCTTACTTGTGGCTCGTGATCTACTCACATGAGCTGCAGAATCCATAATTCTCTGCCTATTAAATGCTCAGCCGCGGTATGAGACCTGAAACGGACCATAGCCCGGTGTATTCAGCGAAGAAATAGCATATAAACTTAAGCTACCTTGAAGCCAAAATGCGGTATATCAATAGTTACATATAATTGGCAAGTTTGCTGGTTCGATTAGACAGGCGAGGATGTGTTTGTCAGTAGAAAGCAGTTCCAGCGCGGGGCGCTATGATGTAATGACCCGCATCGACACAGCCTCGATGTTTAATTATCGCCTTACCCCGCCAAACGTTACAGTTGTAGGGCGATCATTGAAACATTTGCATTGTAAGAATGAGCTAATCGAGCTATTGTAGTATTGAATGCGTACATCATTGGCGGTCGTATGGTTTCGTAAATGCCGTGTTAGCTGAATATCCTATGAAATTTCATCTAAGCCTCACACAGCTCTCATACCGCTTCATGAGATCCAGCATATGCTGGCAAACCCTAAATACACATGCATGCGGACATCCATATATAATATTTATACATCAACAAGGACACAGATATCTGTGTCCTTGTTGATTGGGCCACTATAAGAGAGTAGGAGCTAATATTGGGCCGCAATACCGGCATCATGCATCCATCAGGCTGCAAGCCAGATCATCAAACATAGAGAGTGTCGTGTAGCACCAAACTAGGGTTACCATCAGCTTGAAATCGCAGCTCCATGACGTATATGGACTTGTATATATATGTACTTGTATATGTAGACTCCGCAAGAGACGTTACACCATGAGTACCAGTGTCGAAGAAAAAAAGATGCGGCCATGGATCATTACTGCCGCCTAAAATGACGCGTTTGTAGTATATCTCAGCTCATATGGCTTACCTATCCTGAACTATCGAGGGTCGGTTTGGCTACTTGCGATGGAACTAGGACGGAATTCTAGAAATAAGAACAAAACACAGAGCTCGGAAACTAAACGAATTCAGATACCGTCTAGAGAAGAATCTCTGCTACTTCGCCTCCCGGACTGAACAATAATCCATCCCAAAACCGGGAGTTTACTTGAGGTTACACATCGTGATACATGCCTTCGTTCGTCGAAGTTCAAAACCTACTCCCCTTAGCTCTTGAAAGTTGAGAACTATGACTAGAATAGAAAGCTTTTTGTATGTTCTGTCGCGGTTCAACATGCGACTACACCAATGAATGTATTGACAGCCATGCGCAAGTTTTTGGATTGCTGTTCATGGTGGCAAACTGCGAGATCGGTGGGATGATAACTAAAGTTCCAATGGCCTATGCAACCCGCAGTTACGATGATAGCAAATATTGATTGTAGTTGCTGTAGGTATTGGTTATGGCTGTAGAGGCAGTACGGTCGTTGTTAAGATGTATTTCCGGAGTTGGCGCACTTGTTTGTAATCATGACTCTCATCTAGGTTTACGCCCATGCAAAGACTTTCTGTGCCGCAGGGCATCCAGGTTCGATATATGCTAGTTATGTATCCGATCTACAAACCTCTGCATTCTCAAATTTAGTATGTACATACACAGAAACCTAAATCGACAGACATAGTGCTCAAGATAAGTCTTGGAACCAGTGTATCTAAAAACAAGAGAGAAGAAGCACCTAAATTAAGTAGATATATTCACCCGTGTACGGTTAACGTACGTGCACGTGGCTCGGTTTAGAGTTTCTCTACTGTGAAGAAGAGGCATTGTTGTACACCTAGGTAGGACAAAAGAAATCAACGATCACGAAGAAAAGTGATCCAAGTATTAGTGCCACGACCCGAACCTAAGTGGTAAACACCGTGATATAGTATAAAGAACCCTCAAGTTAGATCTTTTGTTTATTATGGGGTAGTGAACATGACTGTGGGGCAACATCGTTAACGAAGCTTAGGAAGAGGACAAAAGTGTTGTACGCTGCTCCCGCTCATTGATGGGATTTATGCCGCATGTCGACACCCTCTGGACAAGGTTGATTTATTTTGACACCCACGAAGATAGATGTCAAAATTTCGCGGGAAGGTTTCACAGGACATGCATCGTCAAGCCCCTCCTGGTGTTCGTCACCGGGCTCTAAGTTGGTCAGAGGAGGGCTCCTTGGCAAAATGCTCTCGCATCTCCTCACCTCTCGGGACTGGCTCAAAGGACGACACCTTTGTGGTCAGACGCGCTGGGTTAGGTCGTCGTATTGATAGTTAGCGCTGTTCAGGTAGACGATAAATAGTACAACAACAACAGCGACTGTGGGGCATCCAAATTCACTAGCCTGTTAGTAAACGTCTCATTGAATCGGACATTGATTAACCTGCACTTAGCTCAGGCTATGCCTTACTCATGGATTTTATATATGAGATTGGAATGGCTACAAGGCAAAGGTACAGCACATTCTTGTATCACCATATATTCTGGAACGTTATTGGGATCGAGGATACCAGGCAAATTTCCGCTCCCCTATTACACGGTGATTGGTTCGAGATATTTCGTAAAGCATCATGTCCATTTGTACCCAGAGGAGGTTGTACTGCTTTCGTGTCACAACCACTTGCCACTACAGTACGTTGAAATCACCCTAGAAGGTGCATAGCTTATATGCTTCGATAGTCGACCAAAGGTCATTTTATAATTTGTAATATGACGTCTGCTAATTTGAATTGCTATCCCGGTAACCTTTATTAAATTGTGCAAGTGAGTAGTTGGGGGTTCGCAATATAGAAACTCCATATCCAATGCAAGCAAAGCAAACCATTTGCATCACACCAACCCAAAATCATGAGCTTTACCACGTTTGAAACCGATTCGTGTGATGTATGTTACGTTACACAAATTCCACGTCACAAAAGATGATACCGCATTTAGTTGTCATTTTGTACTAGGGATCAAACATAGATGCCGTCAATATGTTTGCCTCATAGTTGGGGTGAGTTTCCTTAATACGGGAGATATCAATAGTTTGCCTCATTGTTACCAGTGGCGGGAAAATGCAATTAATGTTGTATGTACCTACCTATATGCTGTAGCTGCCTTCAGCTTTCTAAGACATGCTCTAAACCGGCGTATCGAACTTGTAATTGACTATTGCATGTTTTCGCAAAGGATCAACCTAAAAATAAGAGATAGGAGTAGAGTCGTAGACATTGATGTTCAGCTCATGTAGGTGAATAGTAATCCAAACCCTTATATGCACGCCCTTGACAGTTACAGCCCCGTGTACACACCACGACAATCGGAAGTGATGTTCAAAGAGAATACACTCAGATGCGGAATATCTTGACCAGGGCCGCGTTGAGTGTTCCATCTCGGCTCCTAGATCCTTATTGGTTCGGTATGCTGCCAAACATGTTGTTGATGTCGCACGCTTATCGCAAATGTTGAACTGTCGAAACGGTAGGCGAGAGAAGTACGCGGATAGCCTGTTGGATTTTCTATATTATGTTTAGAGCTAAGGCAATGCTGGGGGCCTCTGACATTTAGAATGTGTTGTTCATTGAGGATGCGAAGGAACGGATGGCTATGGCTATATAGAGCTGATAACTTACATTGAGGCTCTGCAAAAACTATCTGAAACGTACGACAACTACACTCCTTCTGTTGCCAAGTCACATACACATATACACATATAGCTAGTAGTTACTTAATTATGGCAGTGATCGTATGTTCGTTGCCTTATAGGATCCCTTTGTTAAATTCACTGTATGAAGTGTCATTGTGGCAACTAATTCCTTTGCCTTTGGTGGCAATACAGCCTCAAACTCCCCAGTTGAAACGATGCTCCGTGTGACTTCGCCGACCGACTTGCCGAAGGTAGTCTTGACTTGTTCAGCTTCAATGTGCGGGCATGCAGTCAATCACATTATCTGTTTAGTGCATGAATCCAGCTTGCCCCCTGTGATGTGTGTACCCCCATCACGTATCTCATCTTCCTAGCAAAATCAGCCCTGGCTACGAAGTGGTCTTTCCTCGCTCGACAGACCGGCTTTCTTAGTCGGGAGATCCGAAGATCTTCCGTTATTGTTCTGTTACCGCCTGGTTCTCTATAAGTTCCAACAAGTGCGTTTAAAAAGGGGTCCATAGCGCCATTTTGGGGGTATGTGACGCCGAGAGTTCTTCACTATCTTCAGCGTTGGTAGACGGAGCCCACAAAATGTAGCCTGTTTTCAAGTTGAATCCAAAGGGAATAGACTTGCATTTTACGTATGTACGTAGTCAAGTCTGGAGGCGGTGAGATACATTGCAAGTGTCGTGATGAAAACTACTTACTAGGGTCTTTATCGCTAGAAGAAAACCCCGGTGATCAAGGTAAAGGCTCCTGCGACTCATTACTGTTGCTTTTGTGACCAGTTAGACAAGGTATGTTTATTGGATGTTATACTCGGTTTTTCAAACATCACCTTAGTCGACTCCCTTCTGTTTCGGTTTGCGATCGCATGTTGTATAACCCTAATCTACAACCCTATATCTACACAATGGTACTTTTGTGGCAGTTAATCTTTGTTACAGATTCACGCATATAGCTCAGTTGACATGCATTTTGGAAGTTTATAATCGTGATTGGACTAATGCTTCTTGAGGCCCAGCTTCAATTTTGATGGACAGGATACCATGTATGGCCAAAAAAGTGCCGACAGTGATGGAATAATAGGCCAATCCCAAGACTAAAGAGGAACTGGCCGTGGACAGATAGTAACATGAATGTAACGAGTTAAACGTCTCGTAGTCAAAATGATGTACAAGAAGGAACGAGCCTTGCTTCTAGAGCGGTGACAGTTTACATTAGGGCCTAGTCTGAGCACTACATACCTTGCGATGCTGCAAGAAATCTCGGTGCACCCCTCCTCTCCACCGACACACCTGGTTCCTACCGAGCAAATCATCTATGCACATACGTATATGGTTCCATTCATCTACCCCCCAAATAACTGCTTTGCAAGGCTTCAATGCACCAGCGGTTCCGAGATGCAATGTGATCGCAACAACAACGACCAGCGGCCTTATATATGTACGTAGTATGTACTGCTCGTATCGGAGTTGGTTGCGTTCGTAAAAAGGTACCCAAAAGTGTATTTCCATATTTAGATAAGTAAAGGTAAGGCGGCCACGCTGACAACAAGCTATTTGAGACGAAATTGTGTGGGTAGAATGCTATGTTTAAATGTGGATTTCAGGGCTGTAGGTAACACATGCACCTGCACATATGGCTAAGCGGGCTTAGCTGGCAGCAACACGACGCTACATCTGCCAGTTAGGGCAACGGGACAGCTCGGAGCTTTGCGTTGTTCAAGAGGGATAATGCCAGCTGCAGATTTAGCTAAACCTGTTTGGCGAAGACGGGCCGACATGATTAAAGACGGAATATTGCTGTCTGCACTGTTTCAATTGGCGGGAGGAACCATCGAACCCGTAATCAAGGGTGATTTTGCCACGACTGAGAAATGCACTGATATGTCAGTTTCTCGAAACGACTCATTTACGTACGTACCGACATTGGTGCACACGTAGAGACGCACGAATATCATGACAAGCCTTGCAAATCGCGTAGGGTTTGCACAAATACACCCTGAAAGAATTTCTTCCTAGATTTTCAAGGAAGAAATATTCGACCAGGAATTTGTGCATGGGAAGTTGTGGAGTCAGGGCAATTGTGACCCGGAAATGGTTAGTATGCACATATGTATGTATGTATGTACATACATACATATGTACCACATCTTTGGTGTTCTACGACCATGTACTGATACCCACCCTACGCAACGATAAGGGTCGTGCTGTCAAGGCGGATCGTTGGTTTACCAGTCTGCCAATGTCTGTGTCAAGGACAACACACGACGCAGGCCCGCAGAAGTCGATAGAGACCCAATATTATATGGAGAATAAATGTGGTGCCGTCACTAACTCTGCCCTGATTAGCTTCTTCATAGCCATTTCGAATGTCTTGTACGATGCACGGTTAACCGTACGTACATATTAGAAGCGATTCTTGGGTCCGTCAACCTCGGAAAAAACCTTCTCGAATGCAGACCCCGGTTACCGCCGTGGATTCTCAAGGAATACCTACTAGTTTTGTCTGAGCGGCGCGTCTTGGAATTACTAGAGACTTCGGTGCATCATTGCGAATTGGCGGATAGGGACAAACGCCTAGGCCCGGGCGGTGTAGAACTTTTCGGCCCGTGGGCGTCTTCACCAAATGAACTTCAAGCTTCAAATTGACCTGTCATTTGTTACATAGCTATACGCATATATATATATGTGTGTATGTACGTGTAGTATCAGTTGAAACGGCATATCGCGGGTAGCCCATGGTACTGGGTAATACCCCAAAATATAAGAGTAACCCGGATCAAACGAGGTTCAAAGAAATGTTTGTAGATGGCCGGAAGATGGTTGGTCTACCGCTAGAGAAAACTCTCATTGACTCGGACATTGATAACACCCAGTTTTTAAGATTTTGTTGCGCGAAGGCACCGGAAAAAAAGCGGTGTATGAGTGGAGGGTAACTTTCCAAGGTTGCGCGTTCACTGTGTCGGACAAGAATATCTACAGACAAGCCTTGGTTGCATGTCAATTTTGCTGTCCGCAGTACAAGGCTACTTGGCGGACTCCGAGCTTTTATTTAATAGTTCATTGGTGAAGCTACAGGGTGCCTCAAACTCAGATCTCCCAGCGAGATACGACTGGCAGGAGAATAACGACAGAAAATATATCTCTTGAAGCCAAGAGGTATGTATGTACATACATAGAGCTCAAGTAGGGAAACCCAGAACATACATACAGGACCAAGGCAGGCATTCGTACATACATGTGCAATTTTTCGACCAGTAGCTGTATAGCACATATAACCCCAGCGCTTGTCGACGAGGCCTTCATCCATCCGAAAAAAAAGTCAATTATGTTCCATTTTAGGACGGAATCCATTGACCTGTTATATTCCAAATCGAATAGTTGGTGGTTTCGCATTCGTGATTGGAGCTTCTTTACTATTGATTCCAGCGGTAGACGTGAGTCTGATCATCGGGTGTGTGTAGGTACATATGTACAGATGCATGGGGTCTGATCAATAGAAGACCAATCATGATAGTAACCACGGCCCATGCTCTTTTCAGGGAATCATTATTTGATAAGATCCATTCGCTTTACATACATGACAAGCCCATTGACACATGTACGAATTGCGCCGAGAGGTCACTGGCAATCCTATGGTTATCCTGTATTCCATCTTTTCTCGCTATTGTCTGTGGCTATCACACAAGTCCATAAATCATATGCATCTGAGAAAAATAGGTAGTAGACACATACATGTCAGTGCTTCAAGGTCAAAAGAAGCTGGCCTGCGTGTTGCAAGACGTGTGGGTCGGTGTTCCCTCATTGGAAATACTATATATCATTGGAGGCAAATCAATATGTGCCGTGATCCTTCAGCCAGCCATGTAATGATGGAGGGCGACGAACCAAAGGTCAAAGCCGCCAGAATAAAGTTCAACGCGGCGACAAAACATACAATAGGAGCTGATAATATGAATCGCCACCTCTTGTATGAAGGCGGTTAGGGATCAAGCTAACCTCACGGCCTCATCCGTAGCTGGCTGACTACTAATAAAACTAACAATGGAAACGGTAGGAGTCAGGATTTATATGATGCCCATGTTGATATATGTATGTATGTGTACTATGGTAACACTAGCCAAGGATAAGCTTCAGGTACGACCTCATACATCTTGTGATGTGATAACATCAGTGCCGAAATGTCGTAGTTTATGGCTTACCTTGTACTCTATTCATCACTTTCCATGTATGGGGCAGCGATGTCACATCGAGATTACGCTATAGACATTGTGACGAGAACTACTAGTGAAAAGGTGTCACATTTCAGATTAATTTCCCAATAAAGTGTGCTTTGCGGACAACACACCAGGCTAAAATGGAGAATATGTTGTTTCATCGATAACAGGAGACGATAGACACATGCATTGTGTTTTTACGGCGGAGGATAACGGTTTATGAACATCTATACATACATACGTTACGGATTTGGAGCCTATGGCGTCAACTCTTAGGGATATTATTTTTTTTACATCCAAGAGCTCACCGGTGTACTAGCAGGAAGATAGACATGGTTTCCAATGAATCAGCATGTTTGCACCCTGGCTCCACGGCGCTGCTCTGGAACTCGCACTGGCGTCGTCAATCTCCGGTATCCAAAGACTTTCCCAACTAAGCAATGGAATCAGTGATTCTAGCCATGGCAAAGTGGATCCCAACGCGGCAGCAATCGGGTGCAAAATTCTCGGCCATGCTTAGCGGTGGGTTTTCCAGCCTCCTGACCCACATGTGTTCCGAGATGTGGTGGTAGTCACGGCTCCGACCTCGTCGCACGGGACCCACCGGGAGCACGTCCCGTTGATGGGGCGGTGCGCTCGTCGAATACTACTTAGGTTAGTTATGAACCAGTGCGGCAAACTTGCGGGCCAGGGCTCCGCTTTCACCTATGGCAGTGTATGAGTAGAGCGGTGTTGGTGAGTGCCCAGTTGACAATAACGGGACTTGAAATCGTGGAGTTGACGAGTAGTGAATAATGTCAGTTGGTTAGAATAGAGTTGGGAAGCATGTGCATATATGTACACACACGGGTGAACCTGCACGTAAGCAGAGGAAGAACAATGTACAGTGTGTGTGTGTACCTTGCTGAGCCTATTCTTAAGCTGCTACCCGCATGGGAGTATTGTCGATGAAGTACTTTGTCGAGCAAATGTTTTATGGCAAGAGTTCTTCTAAAACTCGTGTCTATCCTTGCTTGCCGTGGTATCCTAGTCCCTGTCTCCCTTGAGACGTTACGTCTGATTGGCATCTAGTGTTGAACGAACGACCCGAGATCCATTGCGATCATGTACGTAAATATGTCTGTATTTCCATCGAGACTGAGGATGGGCTTGTAGCTAAGATCACTCGGTGGAAGCCAACTGCCGATTTTTGTGTGACGATTGACTGCAAACAGATGTCGCAGTGAAGTGGCCTTTCCGCGAAGCCCGGTTAACGATAACCAGGGTGGGTGGTCAGCTTTGGCCTGAGCTCACCAACCCGTTCCTTGCATATCATGATGCACGACTGCAAACAAACGTAGTCTTGTGGTTACAATGATACAATCAAGATGCACTGTACCATGCTTCAGCGTACTATTGGAATGAAAAACTACACAGACCTACAATAACGACATATGCACATGGATAGAAACTGGCAACTCAGATAGGCGTTGCTACTTGATATGCTTTGTCCTCATCTTGTCTTCAGTGATCACCGATTATTGAGCATGAGCATAGAGTATGCTTAATCACAGACGTCACAACTGCCAACTACACCGGTTTTGTGTGATGCATACGGATGTATTTCTCAGTAGAATGAGTGCACGAGCCCAGTGTTCTAGAAAGAGTGCCCGTCGGTGATCTTTCTAGAAGGACGGCCCGTTTTCAGAGTACATGCATACACGTCCCTAACAGGTATATTTCGGCCTAAACAGTGAATTCAATGGACCCACGCCTGATAACCAGAGTTGTATACGCTCAACTGCGTACTTACAGCTGGTTTGGAATCACCAAATTCTTAGCCGACGCTCGCCACGCACAGTCAGAGATGCCTAATACTCAACAGACACGTTGAGACCTTCCGTCATCCTGATTTTACGTGTATTTTCAGCCTCGGAATTCGGTACCAGCGACGGGTAGCCATTACGTGTTGGCCACTTAGACTTCATCACAGTTGTACGCCGACGTCAACAGAACGGCAGGAACGGAGACGGGTTGACACAAGCGAAAGGAATGGAAACTCTCTGCCAGATAATGCGTCTGTACATTTGAATCGAACTTCCATGGACCGTTTGAATAGAGCAGTAAGGCCTTGGTTAGGCATACTTTTACCATGAAATACGTCTAGCTTTCTTGCGTTTCTTTGGGCAACCGAACATAAGTGTTAAATGATCATATTTTGACATCAAATAATGGAACAGTGTACTCAATAGGGCAATCGTCAATTGGGACATACATATGTACATATGTATGTACATACATACCAACATGGACGAATTTATCTTTTTTTTGATATTTGTCCGGGGGTGTGCAA